>VZTZ01036415.1:237466-351465 GCA_013400955.1 Drymodes brunneopygia
GTAAAGAACATGTATGTGTGCTCTTGCTGGCAGAAATGCTCTGAATTTTCTTACTTCCTTATAAAAGTGTTGCCAGGATGTGTACTTCTTACTAGCAGTAGTCCTGAGAGTTTGGGAAGCCTGTACAGAGAAAATACTTAACTATACTGTAGAAACTAAGAAACTTTGTGAAACATGGTTTGGGTATCCGATGGAATATTTGGGAATGAATGTACTGGCCTGTGATCCTGTCATGTCATCACTGGTCTAGTGTTGTCTTGAATAGAGGCTGAAATGCTAGCTGGTGTCTTAAATTATACATGTGCTTACCACAGCTCCTTGTCAGTTGTACAGACCTGGATAGGTCTGATTTGGTCTCCCTCAGAACTGCCTACTGCTGATTTTTGGGGTGTAAACTTTCAAAGGTAACAAAGGTCTTCCTTCTTATCAATAAACTGGAAATAACCTATAAACTTCTATAGTTAGAACAGCTTGCTAACCTTAGCTTCTGTTGTCTTAAGCAGTCAGTGTAGTATTTGCCTCCATTGCCTGTGTGTGACTTCATTCTGTCTGAGGGCTTTTGTTTCTGAGCATTCTGTCTTGATTTGGGCTCAGCTGATAAGCATCTAGCTTTGAAAAAGTTAATATGCTTCAAGTTAACAAGCTTCTTAGTTCTGCACATATGAGATTCCTCCCCTTGTACCCTGATCACATAATCAGAGAGAAGATAGAAAAAGAAAAGGTGAAAACCTGCAGGCGCTTAGTGTAGCAAGTATAGAAAATACAACTTCACCATGTGTATGTGTATTGTATTCCACTTTTATATCCTTGAGAGAATGGTCAGTGAAGCATGAAAATATTTCCCTCTTCTTACTGTCTTTCTGCTTTACAGCATTTAAACTTTATTATGCTGTTCAGACAATGTATTTAATTTTTAAGATACCAAGTGTTTAACTAATTAAAAAAATATTCTGAAGGGTATTTTTGATACTTCTTTCTTAAAATTAGATGTTAACATGAAATTATTTGACTTTGGTACTGAACCCTTACATCTGTTCACCTTATTGGGATATTTTACAAGGACAGTAGCAGGTGCAGGCAATTGCCCACTTCAGCAGTGCTTTGACATACTTGATCTGTTTCTCCTTCCCACAGGAAAAGCTTTGCCAGCAGAAGTACAATGTCTCCTGCATAATGATCATGCCCCAATACCAAAGGCAAGGATTTGGAAGGTTTCTCATTGATTTCAGTAAGTGAAGTGTTTTATTTACACTTGTGATCCAAGGAGCTGATGGCTGTTATATGAAACTGTAACATGTGAAACTTTATTTAACTCACTTTATTGTTTTTATCAATAGATAATGGGATTTCTGTTTATATTTACATAGGATAGAAAAGCTCCCTGAAGTGAAAAACTTAGTGCTGCTCTGTTATTGTACTCGAGGAAATTGAGAATGGATCTCTCGGCAGTAATATTAGCTCACAAAGCTATTACCCTGAATGAATTGTCTAAATTACTTTCCATTTTGCTTTCCTCATTAGTATAAGAAGAGGCAATTATTTGTGATTATAGCTAAGAAGGTGTTAGTCTGAGGCATTCTCTCCATTCTAATATTTCTAGCTTGTATCTTTTAGCATCTTTTAGCTAAAAAAAAATGCTTTAATTGAAGAATTGCCCCATGAAAGAAATGTATTTTGATTTTTGTGTTCATCACTTTCGTAGTGAGAATTGTTACCAGAAAGGGTGTAGGTGTTCATGGCTGTACATGTACGTGCTGCTTTATTTTGCTGAGCTCTCTGACCTGTTAGAAAGCTTCAGGCACGCTTGTTTAAATACAGGTTTGTTATTCCCCAAATCTTTAAGGTGCAACGAAACTCCAGACAAAATTATCTAAGGAAACTTCTCAGTTGAGTGTTCTCGTTACTACTGAATCCAGCTTTCTACTGTAATTTAGATGGAGGATGATTTGGAGTTAGTGTATATTGTATGTGGTTGCTTTTCACTATTATGTTTTAGAAAGCACTGTAGAATTACATGACGGTAGACATACTTCAGATAATAGGATTCCTGCCCTGAAGGTGTATGCAAGAACATTAAAATGCAAATAATAATACATTGCAGTATAACAGCAGGACAATGACAATAATTTGTAACTGTAGAGTTTTCAAGTTCTGTGTCTTGCAGTGCTGTACCCAGCAGGACTGTGCTAGAGTGTATAAAGATCCTTAGTCTGTCTCATCATTGCATGGCTTTATAAACAGCCTTCACTATACCCCTGTGAGTTAGGTAAAAATGGTTCTGGACCACTTAATCCACCACTGAAATGTAGCTGTCACTGGAGTGGAACACAGCAGCTGTTCCATTGTGCGCCTTCTGCAACCTTTTAGCAAAGGCTGGGAGAATTACCACATATTTCTGGCCCTGTGGAGAGAACTTTAAGCTTACTTAGGTAGAAATTGCCCCTGTTTTAGGATTAGAATCCTGTTTTTGCAAAAGGAGATGAGGAACTCTTTAAGTGGGCACTTGTGTTTCCAGGCCTTTCCTTTGTTACTCTGTGGTGTCTCTCTCTCTCAAAAAAATGCACTTTTAACAAATGTTATTCTGGTTGGGTTTACAATGGTTATGAACACAAAACTGATGGCACAGCCATGAAACCCGTGGATTCCATAGGAGGTCTGGGTATGAGTCTGCTGTCTGTCTCTAGATTTGTGCTCTGCTACTGTGCCTTGTGCTGCTCAATCTGGGAAAGTCAATAGGGTGTTCTGGCCCTCTTGCCCTTCTGCGAAAATCTGGAAGCACATGGGGCTGTTTGAATCATTAGGTTTTATGTGATAACCTGCTTGGAGCTTATCTGGTGCTGTTCTTAGGCCTTCCCTCTTCGCAGGCAGGTTCAGATCACAGGTATGGGCTGCAGCTGTGCAAACTGGGCATAGGCCAGAGACACCTTTAGCTTCTGCTGTGGCTGCCAGACTGCCCTTCATGAGCACACAGGCAGTCCTTCAGTACCTCTGCACAGTGCTTTCCCTTTGTTTTCTGGACAGAGGTTCCCTTAACTAACTGGAATCAGACTGTTTCATTTGCCAACCAATGAAGATCCAAGAGATGGCTGAGACAGTCTGGCTCTGTACTGTGAGTAAGGTGCAAAGTACCTGAAAGATAGAGAGGGGAACTCCTTGTGGCTGTTTTTCCCTAGGTGTAGAAAGGAAGGCAAAACTTCCCAAGCTAGTTTTCCTACATTGTATTTGTATCTTTTTTCAGGAGGGAGGCTGAATGCCATGAAATGGGGCATAGCTTCATCTGAATTAGTGACCCCAAAATCTGTCTTTGTGCAGGAAAACCCTTCAAAATTCATTCTTTGCTATTTTTCTTGGAATTTGATGTGTTTCTGCCTTGTGACTAACTCCCATCTTCTTTGTTCTTTACTCTTTCTGTTCACTTGTGGTCTCCTGAGTATAAATTGCTCTAACTGGTCTGAGAAGATATTATATAAAACCCCCTGTTATTATTCTAAACTTGAACAGACCAAGTTTATCATAGTTTAAAGCATTCTTTGCCAGTGACATTATCTAGACTATCATGTTCTCATAAAGTCATAGCAAGATAAATTTTATGCTCTGAATGTTAAATCTTCATTTGTTATGTGGATAATGCTTGTAAACTGCTCTGTTTTGAAATCTGTGAAGCAGTCACTGGTACTTGTCTTTTTTTATAACAGTAACCAGAACAGTGTTTAGACTATAATAATAAAAACTTAACTGAGCAAGTAATTTTCAGAAAATGATAGTTACAAACCGCAGAAGGGAAGATTTTAAGAACTGTGTGCAAGCAGTTGACTGCTCACATTATTTTGTATGTATCTAGACACTTGATAAGCTGGAAAGAACGCAGCCTTTAAGCCACTACACAACTTCTGCTTTGTCAGCAGTCTGCTGAAAATGTAGTCTGTGGTAAAAATTTGCTTCTTTTTTTGGTAAGTGAAATGCATTTGTTTGTTCAGATTGTGATGGATTCTTTTGTCTTGAACTAATTTAATCTTCACAGATGAGTTTTATATGGCCACGCTGTAACTAGCAAGGGAAAATAAATTCTTTCGTTTTGCTAAAGGAAAAATAGGTATTTGTCTTCTGACCATTGATTTTTGTTTTTTTCAACTTAACATTTTCCTAGCTTCATTTAAACTTACCTGTAGTTCATATCCAAACTAGTAATAGCAGTATTTCTGACTCTGTAGACACCAATATAAAGGTCTGTCGGTCTGTCTCTTCAGGAATCTATAATCTCACCTATGGGAAAGAAGACTTTAAAAAAGAAGAAATTGACTCTTGTGAGAAGCAGGTGTGCTGTAAAATGCCTGAGTTTGCTAGTCTGATTGTCTTCAGCAATAATTTCATTTCTAGTTTTCTGTATGTCATTCATCATTTAAATAGAAACGTTGTTAAAACAAAAATATGCTCTGTATCTGTGTTTCTAAAGCGTAGTAAGACTTTTTTTTTTAATTGGAGGGAAGTTAGAGTTTTTGACTGTGATATAAACTTGTTGGGCTATTTAGAAATTGAAAAAAGTTTAGGTGTAAATATTTTATTAAATGGTTAGACTATTGATTTGTAAAATTGAAGACTTGATGCTGCTTCATTTTGCTTTGTTCATTCTAAGACAATCAATTTAACCTGTTCGATTTTTTTGAAGTGTGTCATACTCAAGGCAAAATGGTTTGCATGAAGTCTGCACTTTGTTTACACTAAGTGTCTTTTATTAAATACTGTTTTGTAGCAGTTGGTTGATTTTTCACATAGGGATAGGGAACCTGATTTTTACTTGGAGTGTAGCTAATGTAAAAAGCATTTCCTGAAAATGAATAAGGGTCTTAATTTGCTTGTTATATTTATACTTTCCTGCCTTTTACAGGACTGAAAGCTCCTGCCAAGCTTTTTGGGTTTGGGCTCTTTGTTTTGTTTTTGTTTCCTTGTTGTTCTTGTATTCTGTGGGGTTTACTGGATTGTGATTACAGGGTTGTACCTGAGGGAGAATGATTGACTTCCTCATCCATCTTTTGTATTTGCTGTAAATAAAGTTTTTGGGCAAATAGGCTCCAGCTGAAGTTGATCCAGAGCTCAAGCAGAAAGCAGGCTTTATTGTGTAAGAGCCCACTGTGGGTTTGTTTCATTTCAAGTCCTTTTGCGGTGACACACAGCCTTCATTCCTGTCCCAAGGATTACATGTGCTTGCATTTGGGTGAGCCTTGGTATGGCCTCTGTCACTTCAGCCTCTAGTGCTGCTGTGGTTTTGACAGTGCAAGCACTGGAGCTGCAGTGTTGTAGCTTCTCTCTCATGCAGATCCATTTCTTTTATAAACTTTAGCAGCTTCTCTATACAAGACATTTTTCTTTGCTTTCCTGATTTGAGCTCTTGTAAGGCCTGAAATCTTCATATGCTTTCTATTTCTGTTCATTAGACTGCAGTGCCAGAACATATTAGTATTTCTTTATTTGGCATATCTAACACAGAGTTCAGTATTACTAGAATGAAATGCAGCAGTATTTCATATTTGTTTTCTGTAAGTTTAAAATCGTCTCTTGATCATACTTCTTCACAAAGCTCATCTTGTCACAGTCTCATATTTCTGCATACTGGATTGCAAATTCCATGCTGGAGGCCTAGCCAGCAGTTGGAAGAAAAGAAATGCATGTGACTGTTAGGATAAACCTCTCCAACTGTGCTGGCTTGGATGTTGACAGTTCATTTGCATTACAGTAACAACGGGGTTTAATGCTGAGGAGCAAAGTCCTTGATAGCCTTTTGTTATTTATCTTGAGGCTGTTTCTGGTCCAACTGATTGTAGCAGTTTCTTCCTTCCCTTTAGAATTCCTTGTTTTTATTTGGTTTATCTGTTCATTGTGAAATTATTATTCTTGCTCAAGAGATGAAATATGTTTTAAGGATGCTGGGATTCTATTTGGGCTAAATAAATCCTTTGTTTTTTGGGGTTTTTGGGATTTTTTGGTTCGTTTGTCTGAATGTGTGGGAAAGTCAGTGCTGGCTTTTTTAACTTTCCTATCACTTACTGCATGCAACTTAAAAAGGCTGGATTTTTTTTTCTCTTAGCTTGACTTAACCCCTGAATCTCCTTTAGGATGTGTAGCTCAGATTTTTTTTGTGAGGGAGTAGTAATAGGGAAACGCAATTCAAGTCTGACAGTGGAAGAAACCAATAGAATTTATATTACCTGAGGACTTTTATTCTGGTATAGGAAAATTGGTTCTGTTAAATGTCCTTATTTGCTCATTTCCCCAAATCTGGTATCTGTTTCTTGGTCAAGTGTTGGCTTTTGTTTCATGTTCCATTCAAACAGGTGAGTAAATCTTCAAGCCCTGATTTGCAGAAGCAGCAGGGTAACAGCAGTAATGGCACTTGTGCAACAGCTAAGATATAGCACCAGGGAAGGGAAGTTTCCAAAGGATGAGAGGAACAAAAAAATTTGCTCTACAAGTAAGGGAAAACTGTTGATGAAAAGTTACTTCTTTCCTCCTAAATGCTTTTCATGAGTAGGTATCAGAACCATTGATACAGGAGATTTAGTGATATTTTTGAATTGGTAACCGAGAGAGATCCCCTCTTTTGCTCAGTTAGTGGCAACATTCATTAGCCTACATTGCTTCTGAATAGTGTTTATTTGCTGTTTACAGCTTTGAAGAACTTGACTGAAGACCTGGAACTGAAGCTTGTTTCTTTGCTCTCAGTTCTAATCCTGTCCTCTTGACTGCAAATACCTACAATCACATGTTCACATATAACCATTTAGGGGCTTTGGGACACAAAAGCTGAATCAGTGAAATATTCTGGGCTGAAAGTGTGTGTGGGGAGTAAGTACAGATGTCCTCAAAAGTGTTTGTTATACACAATCCGGTATGCACTTCCCTTGAGAAGTGAGGGATGGTGATGGGGCACTGAATAGGCAAAAAAAAAAGATGCATAGCTTTGTAAAGTGCATTCTTGAATTCCTTCCAGTCTGCACTTGTTTCAGAAGATCTGCATCTCTGTATGGAAGTGTGGAAGGTGTTCACTGCTTTGTGCCCAGTCATGCAGAAGTGGTAAGCATTGTGTATTGAGTCCAGAGAAATGCTTTAGGCAGAGAAGCTTTCTGTCCCACAAGTGTCTGCAGGTATCATAAACCTGTTCTGATGAGAATGGGGACAGTGTGGTTATTTCTTATGGCCAGCAGTTGTGAGACACTTTGGAAATAAGCTGAAAAAACTGCATTCTATGAAACCTAGGTTAGTCTTCAGGCACAGTTTAAGGAGACTGAAAATGATGAGATTTTCTTCAGGTGTTTTGTGCAATTTTGTTCTTCCATTAAGTTTAAGAACTGGTCTAGCTTGTAAAATCAATGTTTCTGTCAAAGGCAAGAATTTTGGTTTCTGCTAAGCTTGAAGATGAGCATGCCGCTCAAAAATAAAGCTCTTATTTTTTAACATGCTCAATTCAAACAGTATTTACTCTTCTAGGATCAGCTAGTTATTTCCAACTTCCTTGTGGCTCCTGTGCTTGAAAAGCTCTCTCCTGTGATACAGACGAAAGGTTATTTTTGATTGAAAGTAACTATTCCTTTTAGACCATTTTGGGCTTAGTTTTCTCACTCGTGTGCATTACCGTGTCTTGGGTTTTTGCAGTATCTTCAGAAAAAGTCAGGGTTGAGCTTTCCGTGGCTTGTTGAAGTTTGGACAATGATCTCTTCTAGTTTCATCTTCCAAAGTGGCTTTGTGGTGCTTTAATGTATCAAGAAGATTTGAAAATGTTGCTGTGCCACAAGATCTATTTTATAACTCACTTATCTGTGGTTCTCACTGTAGTGTTTCCAGGCTTTCTGCTTTAACAGCAAATTAGGCTACTCCTTTGTGGAAACTTGAAAAGCAGTGATTTTTTTCTGAAGCACCATGTTTGTGCAGCCATCCAAAAAAATCTGATTGAGCAAAACTTAAAACTAGTAATGGACTAAGATGTGGCCCCTCATTTAGGGCAACATATTGCTGGTAAGATACTAGCTTTTGGGAAAATGTCAACCCTGTTTGGAAGATGAATGACTTTTTATATACAATAAATGTGTTGAAAATAAGTGGTGGAGTAGAGAAAAAATGCTGCCTCAGGTTTTTATAGGGCCTCTGAAAAAGTAGTATATCAGTAAAGGAAGAGCCTCAGAAAAGGTGACAGACATTCTTGATTGAAGTGTTTTCATTTTTTGGTAGGAAGCTGGGATGAGGTAAATGAGCAAAAGCCATTACAGTATGGAAATGGTGTTATTTCTTCTTTAAAGCATACTTGAAAATGGAAACAATGAGAAATCATTTACAGAAAAGTGCTGTGAGGGCAAAAGAGAGCAGAGGTAATGAAAATGTGTTTTTCTTCTTCATTATGATGAATTCACGCAGTTTATTTGCTTTGTGTAGCCTTACTTGGTGGTAAGCACCTGTGTAGACATCTCTCAAAATAACATATTAAAGGGGGGGGATAACTGATTTAAAACTATTCAGATGGATACAAGACATAGATCGTGAACTGAGAAAACTTAAGTTCTTTTGATAATTCATGTTGACTTCTGGAAAACAAAGCAATTAAAAAAAATGTAAAGGTGGGTGATGTAATGAGACAAATGTATTAGGAGAGATCAGAGAAAGTGTGTTCATGTGTGGCATGTAAGTTCTGGTACGTTTATGGAAGTGCTGAGAGTCACTGTCTGATACCTGCCTGCAGTTTAGAGCCAGGCCTAAGCTGCAGGAGACTGTAAGTGGTTGGATCTACTTGTGTGGTATGTGTTTATATAACAGTGATAGTCTTAATCTCTTTATGAGAAATAATTTGTTGGCCAGAAATTAATATTTTGGAAAACCTACTTTAAGAAAATGATACGGAACTTTTAAAATGTCTAAGTACTTTAATCAAAAATGAATATGAAGTAGAAATAGCATTTGAAAAATCAGGGTGTCTGTGGAATTATGAACACATTGTGTAAACACCTCTTACACTGTTCTTTTCCAAAATCTGGTGTTAAGATGTTTTACAGTTTGCTCTAACAAATATTGAAATACAACAGAAATGCAATCTAGGAATAAATACACTTTCTTAAAGAGTTGTTTGCAGTCATGCTTTGCTGTGGTCTGTAAACAGAATTGAGGTGGGGATGTTTTGTTTTTTTTTAAATAAAATTTATTTTAACTAAGAGCATTTCAGCATTTTCTTTCTCACATTACAGTTCTGGAAGTTTTTGTTACTGCTGAGGGTGTGTCAAACAGTGAAAATGCGAGACCAAGGGTGTAGAGGAACTGGTTTTTTTTAATAGGCTTTACTGGAAAGGTGTATGCTCTAGCTGCACTTACAAAGATTTAAGGATCTATGTAAAACAGGCCTGTTTCATTTATTAAATGTGGTAGTCCCTGTTGAACTATTCTGTGTTGTGGGGTGTTCTGCTCTTGACTGGCTGACTTGTGTACCCCAGCGCAGAGCACTGTGCCAGTCTCATTGTTTTGTGGTGGTGTTTACTGATGCACTGTGTCCAAATGAAAGGCTGAATTACCTACTTTTGCTTTTCTTTTCTTTTTCTTTTTTTTTTCCTTTAGGAATGAGTTTAAAGTGTCTGTGGTAGCTGTGAATTTGTGAGGGAGCCTGACTGCTGCTGCTTATTTTCTGTTCTTTTCTTGATGATTGATTATGTTGCTGACCCCAAGGCTTGAGTTTGGCCTCTCCTAAATAACTAATAAGGAGCATTCTGTCAAGCTGAGATTTAGATGAGGGGGGAATGAAGATGGATTTTGAATCAAGCTTAGTTGACTTAAGATTGTTCCAAGAAAATCAGCCTCTTGGGATTCCCTGGCATCACTTTTATATAGCTTTAAGACACTGTACATTTATCAGAATTGCAAAAGAAAGCAGACATGTCAATTCAGATATAGAAGCTAAGGCTGTTTTAACTGAAGAGCATCTTTATTCCAGATAGCATTGAAAACAGTGAAAAGGCAAGGCTACACAGTAAGAATGATAGCAAGTATTTGTTGGACAAAGCTGTATTTATAGGGCATTAGTGAACATGAAAAGCCATCTGCTGAAGACTGGTGGCTGAAAACAGATTTTAATTAATGCATCTTTAATGATTAAAATTTTTACAGAGGTTAAGGTGGCTTGGGAGGAAAACAGAGATTGTCTGAGTTGGTAAGGCTCAGGTTAGGAAAGCCAAAGCCCTGATAAAGTTAAATCTGGCTGGGGACCTTGAGGGCAACAAGAAAATCTGTGATACGTTGGTGATAGGAGGAAGAACAGGGAAAATGTGAGCCCTGTCTGGAAGGAAATGGGGGACCTGGTTACCCGGGATACGAACAAGGCTGAGGTGCTCCGTGACTTTCTTGCTTTGGTCTTCAGCAGTGAGAGCTCCAAGCACATGGCCCAGACAGTAGAAGGCAAAGGCTTGTCACACTGTTTTTAAGGCACAGAGAGAACCTTGTGGCCTCCTTAACAGATGTCTTGTTTCCAGTGCCAGCATTTTTATCAGTCAGTTCTACCTTCTTTTAAAGAAATTTTATTTTTCCCTTGTTTACTGCTGTTTTGAGTCACAGTAGATATTTAGCAGATTAGTGTATCTTGGGCTTAGCTTTTTGAAGCGTGCTGTAATAGGTACATTTGTGTTAAATGCTTGGTAGATAATGTGCACTTTCTTATGCAATTTCTGTATATGTTGACTAACCAGATATTACCATCAAATTTAATAATAACCCTCTTCACCTGCTGTGGGGTTTTTTTCCTTCTAAATCTTATTTGGTTAATTCTCTGTTACACAGCATGCTTTAGCAGAGCAAATGAACACCAGTGATGTTTTGCTGCTCCCATCATGCAGCTTGCATCTTTTGTTGTATCTTTTGGAATATGTGTGCCATGACCACTGACCTGAGCAAACAGAGTACTTGCAGTGATTTCTTACATGTGCCTTTTGGCTTCTTAGTATTCAACTCCCAGTTTCACTTTTGTTCATGTTGTTTAGTACTACTAAGCTATCCTTTCTAGGTATGAATAAAATAATGACAGGAAAAGCTCTTTGGGTCTGGAACTTTATCTACTCTAAAACTGTTAAAACCATCCCTGACAGAGTTTTGGTCCAGGGCATCTGTCACTTTCCAAGTGTGATAACAATCTTCCTGAGCCATGAGTCTGGGAGAATTATGTTAACAGCCAGGTTAACACTCCAGCTGAGAGCCACAGCTTAATGGTATGGATGCCATCTGTCTGTGCTGGTTGGCCTCAGTGCCACATAAAGATCCTGAGCAGATTCAGTGTACTCGTTATATTAGGCAAAGCCATATAAGTCGATCTTCCTGTTTTGTCAGTTGGGTCT
This sequence comes from Drymodes brunneopygia, assembly GCA_013400955.1. Lineage (NCBI taxonomy): Eukaryota > Metazoa > Chordata > Aves > Passeriformes > Petroicidae > Drymodes > Drymodes brunneopygia. The sequence goes on from VZTZ01036415.1 coordinate 248,818, forward strand.
TGTCAAGGTGCATAGAGCCTGTAAGAAGGCAAGCAGGTAGTGTTGTCTATTGAGCACAGGAGATATATTCACATGTGCTGTCAGCATTAAACACCAGAAGGTAAGGGCAGTTCCTGAAGGGAATTCATTCAACAGTTACAGTTGTATAAACAATTTACTGCTCAGTGTCATTTACTGAATAGTTTTTGAAATGTAAATTTCAATAACTTAAGATATTGCTTATAAAATCAAGAACAATGCAGTGTTAATGATCTTCTAAACCACTTAACCTACTGACAAATTTATTCATCCAATTGGTATTCAAGACTGATGCCCTTTGCACATTACAAGTCTTGCTTTTAAGGGTACTTCAGCTCTCTTTCTCTTGCTTATGCTTTCACTCTGCTTATAAGTAGTCCACTTCATACACAGAACCTCCACTCAAGGGATTTACTGGTGACTGGCACAGGTAAAATAAGTGTTAGCAAATTAATTCACTCAAAGGATGCCTTTTGTAGGTCTGACTGTAATGCAGTCATCTTTACCTTTCCTTTCCTTCATGAAGGGCATTTGTTTAGCCCTAACCTCTTCTGTGAAGCTTTCTGTAAAGGAACTAAAGGTTTTGGGCCTCCTGTGTTGGGTTGACTTGAGGATGTGGAGAGGAATGAGAGTTGGCATTATTTCTTGTAACAATAATGAGAGAATCTTTCACTTACTCTGTTCATCGTGAAGAAAGCCTTTCTTTACTCTGACAAAGAAAAGAGAATGTAGCAGGTTGTTCACTGATCTGAGCATCTCAAGTTACAGCTAGTCTTTTTTTTTTAATAGTGTTTGTGTGGATCTTGGGATTGGGGTCCTTTGAAGCTGTTTCAAAAGTGCTTTCAAAGAGGGTACTAACACCTATTTAAGGTCCTCTATCTTTGACCTTCTTCCTACTGACATAGATAAGAACAGTTCAGAGGCACACAGAATAGTTATGGAAAAAATGGTAACATGAATTACAGTTTTAGGAATTGTAAGTCTTAATAAGCTCACACTTTCACCTTACCTATTTCTGCCTTCCACTCATGGTCGTACCTCTGAACTTGCAGCGTTGGGCTGACCTATCTGTATTGAGCTGTCCTAGCTGATTACTCAGCTGTTCTGATATTCCTGACTACCCTTTTGAACCTGTGTCTTCACAACTTGTTCATATAATAACAAAACAAAGGATGTGATGTTTTGTACAATAAAAAGTGTTACCTCTTAGGATAGCTTGAAATGTTGTTTTGAGGTAAATCTTCACTTGAGATATTGGTGTATTATTAAAACGGTTGCTAGTACTTGCTGTTCTTTCAGATCTTTGACTTGATACAGAACATTGCATGAAAACTCACAAGTTCTTCCCTTCCATATTAAAGGATTTATTTTACTTGGTTTTGTTTCAAACAAAACAAACTTTAATGGCAAAGTGCTTGATTCCATCTGCCTGAGTCTGGTAATTAATTTGTGGGGGATGGCTTTTAAAGAGGCGGAGAAGAACTCAGAACATACAAGGGTAACAGCTCACTGGTTGCTTCTTTTGTTCTGGATAGATTCTCATGAAAGTGTTTTCTTCTGACGCAAATATTAACAAAATATAAATAGGAGTTGAATAGTGCTGGTTATGTAAGGGTTATATTCTGAGCACAAGCTATTGCATAGGACCTTCCTCAAAGCTCTGATTTGAGAGTAGGGGTCTCTGAGAAGTAGATTTTTAAGCTGTTTCCAGCTCCCAGCAGTAGTTGAATTTTGCTGTGACTCTCCTGTCTGCTCATGGTTTTCAGCTGTGTATTGGCATCTTTCCAGTGCGTGATGTGATTGATACATAAGACAAATAAAACTGTTTCCTTGATCACAGGCTCTCAGATAAAATAATTTTCAAATTCGCAGTGTAAACTGTTATTTCCAGATTTTTTTTGTAGCAGACAAAAAAATATGTTCTAGCTAAAAAGTAGGACTCATTAATCTGTACCCTTGGGGTCCACTTTGAAGACTGTTTGTTTTGGTTTTTAGCCTCCATAAGTGAAAAGCAAATACATGGATTTGTTGCTAGTAGCATAGAAGAAAGGAACTGCAATTTCTAAGTACTTGTCCAGGCACAGAATGAGATTCAGTACTCTTGTTTTCCATTCAGGTACGTTTTTGCTGATTCTGTTTCTGCTGAAGACAATGCAGTGCATTGCAATGCAATGCACTGATGTTTCAGAACAATAGTTGAACATTATACATGATGTCCTCAAAAGGGTGAAGTGCCTCTCTTTGTGGCACTGTTGTCAAAGAACCTGTTTGTCTGTAAGCAGTGAAGTTCAAGGAATGGAGGAGTTGTGTTAGATCAGCACAGTGTCTGTGGCATATGTCACTGTGGTTTGTGGTGAGGTTGCTATGTCAGATACTCCCTTAAGGGAGCACAGGGTTAATAGAACGCAGGAAATTATACTAGACTTTCAGCTAGTGGCATCTTCTGGAGAATTTTGCAATGAAGCTGCTTCAGGATGCTCTCAATGGATTATATTCTGGCTATGTGGAATTTTCAGTAGAATGTACAACTGTGTTGCCCATTGGAGAAGGCAAGAAATGTGATCCTTTCATAAAACAATGAGTGATCCACTTAGAAGCCAACTATAACCCTCCATTTCACCTTCTTAGAAGCTACTCAGCTACAATTATTTTTTTTCCAAAGTGTGGATTCTGACTGACTGTTGTTCGCTCTTAAGCGAAACAAATTAATCTTTGTATTTAATAATAAAATGCAGCATTTCTAGGACTATTCTAGGTGGTTTTAAAGTAGAAATAATAAATATGATTACATCAAAAAGACATGTTCAAACTTTCATATTAGCTGAGTTCCCGAGCTTCTCAGGAGGATAGGAAACCAAAAAGTTTTGATTCCATCCTGTGCAACCTGCATATCTTGGTTTGACTGCTGCTGTAACTGAGCCACAGTGTGACCATGCTGTCTTGTGTGAACACAAACAAGTGTAATTCAAACACCTATATCCAGTTCAAAGTTGAGTTTTTTGGTTTGCTTGCATCAAGATTAATTCCTTAGTTTACTGAAAGCCTACTGTCTTTATAATGATTGTGGTCAGTGTTAATTGCACCCAAGGAAACTGAACATTTCAATCTAGATGACTGTTCATCAGAAATTATGGATGTGAGTTGGCTGAGCACTGGAACAGGTTGCCTGGAGAGGTTGTGGAGTCTGCTGTCCTGGAGATGTTCAAAAGCTGTCAGGACACAGTCCTGAGTAATGTGCTCTAGGGGACCCTGCTGCTTGAGCAGGGAGATTGGCCTAGAAGATCTCCAGTGGTCCCTTCCAGCCTTAACTGTTCTGTGAAATGAAATGGTAAATTGATTTGTTCATTGATATAGAACATAAAGCTTGTATTGAGAGCACTCAGATTGCAGGAGTGTCTTTAAAAAAGTCTTCAAACTTCATTTGACTCCCTTCTGTCAGTTTTAGTTTGTTCATTTGACATTTCCCAGTATGCCAATCATTTAATGTCTTTGTTTGCTGCTGCTTTGTATTTCACTGGCCTCTGTGCAGTCTGCATCTCTATTGTCTTACACCTTTGAAGGCGAGTCTGCATTTGCTACTATGTTAAAAGCAAAAGAACAAGTGTGTTTCTTCAATAGATAAAAAAATTCAGTTCCGCTGTCTCAAGCTAAATTTAAAACTGTGTTGTGATTTATGCTTAATATTATGAGGTAGTGATGTTTCAAAGTGTGTATGGTAGAGAAAGAAGAACGTATCTTGGGCATTTGGAGATACCTGACTTAATGAAATAACTGCTCATGGCACTTTGCAACTTGAAGTGTGCATGAAACTGCTTTCATGCCAGAGGAGTGAAAGGGGGGCTGATATGATCCTGATTTTTAGAAGATTTTCAGGAGAGAGCTGGTGAGATAGAAGTCTGTTAATCTCACAGCAGACATGACAATAAATTTCTCCTAGTGAACACACAAGTAAATGCAGTGAATGGTGGAGGAAGATGGACTCTGCACAGCTTGCTAAAGGAAGTGATACTTAACAAACCTTACCAAGTTCTTAAAAAATGTTAAGAAGTGTGGACATTGAACTCATCTGATTGGTTCCAATTGTTTGGATGAAGCCAGACTAATTTTGTTTGCGTGTGTTTCAGGTGGTGGTTGCCAGTTTCAGTCTATCTCTTGGATTTCCCTGTTGGCCACTGTCCTGCTATCAAGCTGGACCTCTTATCTCATGCTGTTTAACTTGTTTGAAGATACAGAACCAAGCATGATAAAATCAGTAGTTAACTAACTGAAAATTTCTGGAGACTGGCACAGATGTATTGAAGTTACTGTTTTCACTCAAGTGTGTTGGGGATTCTGTAGCTGTTTCAGGGGCATTACTAGGAATGCTGTAGATTGAAATTACAAGATAATTACAAGTCAATTTGTTTAAATTTATGTTTTAATGCCTAATTATCTCCTTAATTTGTGTTGAAGGCATAAAATTTATGTATGTTATACTAACTTTCCCTTTCTCAGACTGCATTTCTTCTAATTGTTTCAAATCTTGGATAAGATGAAACCTTAGTGATTCTGGAGAGGTTTGCGTGACAGAAATCAAAGGCTGTAAATCACATTTGGTGCTTTGCTTTGCTGTGGAGGATAGAGATAAGGCAAGAAATAAAAATAATCAGCGGTACTTTGGCTGTTGAATTTTGTGATACTATCACTCATATGCCCAGAAGATAAGGTACATGACTCTTTGTTCTTGATTAGGTATTATATTTTGTTGTGATTTTATTTTTTTGTGTAGCATACAGTCTGACTTGTTTACTCTTGGGAGTGGGTGGTGAGGAGCTCTGTTTTGTCCTGTGAGTGCTGCTATTGTTCATAATCTGAAGTCAGGGATTATACTTTAAGAAAGTTCTTTTAGGTTGCCACCTGGAGGCTATCCATTATTAAGATTAGCTAGACACAGTGAGGCTGCAGGTATCTGTTTAACAGGGGCATATTGTGCTCATTTCAGATGCATCAGGATAGATACATGAGCTAGCAAGATCAGTGGTTTTTATTCACCTGCAACTTAGATCAATTACTTGGCATCTCTTTGGTAAATTTGATTTAATGGGTGTCATTAAAAATCACAGAATCTGTTAAGAGAGACTTTCCATTCAGTGCTTGCTACATGTAACTGAGACTGTTACCTCTGGTTTATATTTTTGATCCTCTAGAATGTGAGTATATTGGAAAAGCATAGGTTATATTTTAGGAAGGTAGGGGAAGAATACTGACAGATGTTACTGCCGTGCAGGTAAAGTTTCACTGCTTTAATGTAGAGTGAAAATGACCACTAAGAGCTAGTCTCTAAATCCCCAGGCACAAGGAAGATACAGTGGGCCAGGATGTACCAGTAAAACTCTAGAGGTACTTGTGGTTGCCTAAGTAATGATTCTAAACTCTTGTTTGAATAGTGGTTTCTTATTCAGCTTCATAATATGTTTGCCAGGAAATTATAGGTGCAGCCCCCTTATCTATGAGGAAAATGAAAGTAGAGGAAGAATTTTTGTCAAGGTAACTTTACAGTGTAGTGAAATGCAGGAATGAAACCTAGGTCTTGCAAATACCCTACAAACACTTTCTATTAGTGCCCAAGACTTCTTGAATGTGAAGTTGGTAGGGTAAACTGTAAAGTTGCTTGGAACAACTCAAGTTCTCCTCGTGGACTTATTTTTAAAATCGAAGTTATTCTCCCTCTCTTTTCCTGTGTGGAGGCTCCTATCATTAGTTCTGCTGCCTACCTCAGTTTTGAATGTTTTTTTATGGGCAGTGACATCTTAGTATAAAACTTGCTTTTGTATGTTGTGCACAGGGTGATCCAGAATTCTTTCTTGATACCAGTGAAGGTTTGTTTAAAATTAAGCAGATTAGGCTCTGCACTATAGGTCTGCTTTTGTGCAGTTGGAATTAAAGCAACAGTTCTTTACCTTCAGACTATTCAGGATGCACTGTGGTGTTGAATGTGGAATTTGATATTTCCTGTCAACAGTAGTTGCATGTAGTACTAAGTTGTACTAAAATGTATCATCTAGTTATGAAAAAAATTAATATGCTGCAACTTTAAATGCTAAATGGTAAAATGCTCTTCTTTTCCTTAATTTTTATGGTAGTGTTTCTTCTGTAAAACCAAATAAATTTACTTGCTGAGTTTCTGGTGGTACCATGCAGATGTAGGCAGGCTTCATGTAGCTCTCTAGGAGTAGGCAGATGTGGGATGGTATTCCTGAAGCTCTAGCATTTTATCACAAGTCATGCTAATAGATATGAAGGAGCCCTACTTATTTCAGTATCTGTGTTATGATCACTTGAAAAGTAGTAGGATGTCTGCTTTTCGATGTCAATTTCTTTATGCAAACTGGAGATTAGACTACGATGCATATCTTTCTATGTTTCTTCTAAATTCTGTTGTGGACCTTTGGTATTGTATTCGAGAAAGAGAAGACCAATGTTTCAGGCAGAGTAAACAGACACATATTTGTGTGTATTTCATGTTTTTATGTAAGAAAAATACCTCTGTATGTGTATGGTTTGTGTATGGTAGACCATACAGCAAAATAAGGGAACAGCCACTGCTTCTCTGAGACCTGGATGTTAATCATATGCTTTTAATTTGTAGATAATTTGATTAGGAGAAACTTTGTGAAGAGGTTAGCAGGATTTGTTTAACAAACGTGGCATGTCTGTACTAGATAGGTTTTAAATCTGTCTTTGAAAAGTAAAAGTGAGAAATTTGAGGGGGAAAAAGTACTTTAAAAAATTGGAAGGCACAAGAACTGCATATTTTGGTGGATTCTGAATGACTTTGGGTAGTGTAATTTCATAAACATGATGTCTGTGCTTATGGCAGAGTAAGCGTTTTGTAAGCATGGTTGTTTAAGGTCTGTGTGTTGGCACTTTTTGGAAAGGCACAATGCAGAATGTGTATCTTGGAGGGATGAATTACTGTGAAAGGATACCTTTTAATAATTGTGCTTTTTTCTCTACTGAATTAGTTTTACAGGTGGTATCTTCTGGTATCTAAGCTGGTGTGTTCTACTCTTAAATTGTAAAATCCTCTTAAAGCTGAAAAAGGGACTTAGAAAATACCTAGAATATAAAATGAAGGTGGTATATTGTATAATAGTGGATCAGTTACTGTCTCCAAGACTGCAAGCAGGAATTGTGTGAATGTTCTTAAATGTGAATTAGGGGAGATTATTTTTAAATTATTTCTTCTAACTAATTCTCCAAGTAATTCATCTTGTGAATTATGTTACCTCCAAAATACAACTTCTAGCTGTTTAATCAAAAACTTATGTCACTTGGGGCTTCTTGAAGAAAAATGACTTAACTGATATTATATTACCCATGATACTTCCTCTTGAGATTCTTCTGAAAGTTCTTGGCTTCAGTGATGTAACTCAGGTGTAAAACTTTCTCAAAAGACCAGAGAGTTTTAATTCTAAAGAAGAACATGTATGATGGGACCTGTTCCGAAACATGTTAGCTTTTCATTCTAATTGCCTTGCAATTAGAAAAGCATTTTTGCTTAATGTTTGATTCCCATAAGATCTGAGTCACAAGGATTTGATCTTTTCCTGTGTCATTGCAACGATGAAAACTCATCTCTTTTATGGAGAGGATTTCTTTAACTGCAAGAGTTTCCAGTAACTGAATCAGTCGTGCTGATGATCTTTTGTACTAATTCCAACTTTCTTAAGGGCTGCTTAAAATTCCTTGCTTTTGTTATCTCCATAAGGTATCCTGTTTATTTTTATTCTAGGTTATTTACTTTCTAGAAGAGAGGGGCAAGCCGGATCCCCTGAAAAGCCATTGTCCGACCTTGGTCGTCTCTCATACTTGGCTTATTGGAAAAGTGTCATATTGGAATACCTGAACTGCCACCATGAAAAACAAATCAGCATCAAAGGAATGAGCCGAGCTACTGGAATGTGTCCACATGATATTGCCACAACCCTGCAGCAACATAGCATGATAGATAAAAGAGAAGATAGGTCAGTGAATCTTGTAAAGAAATTTTTAAATACTGAGACAAAACATTCTCTACTTACAAAACAGTTGATGTGAAAAATGTCTGTGTAAAAGTTTGACTTTAAAATGAGTGATAACCATCTTACTGTCGAAGTCAGTGTGGATGGGTCTTACATCAAGAGCTTTTCTTCCTGGTGATTTTTTGGATGCTCTTTCATGTTAATGGTTATTAGAAGTATGTGGCCAGCTCAAAACATTTTCAGTAAAGACTTTGGTTTCATTCAATATAATCTTCCCTAAGTCTTCCCAGCTCTTGCTGTGCAAATATTTTGCTTTGAATACCAGTGAGAGAAAGATTTGTGTTTGTGGGTGGCAGTCTCTCTTTCCACACCTCTTTCAATCATTGCTGAATTCATGTAAACCATGGGATCAGATCAGCTCTACATGAAGTGCTCCTGCTCAAGGTACTGGTAATGCAAGTTTCTATTTAATGTTGTGATCAATGTTGAAAGTCAGTGCACTGAGAAGGTGAGTTCCTGTTTTGTGAATATCTTCTTTCTCCATGCTCTTGATGGGTATTTTAGAACTTTACTGGGTTGTTCTTTTTTCGTCTGTTTCTTTCCATAAAATGTCTTAAATGACTTTCAATGATATTTGTGTTTCTGAAGATGATCTTAATTCTTTCTGGATATTCCCATCATAGAAACTTTATAATTAAGCAAAGCTGCCTTACAAACACTTGCTTGCCAAAAAATAAAATTAAAATCTGGAAAAGTTCTGCCTCACTAATTTTTATGTGTCCCAGCATTAGTATACAAAACTAGTAATTTTTGAACCAGTAAAAGTGCAAGTCTTCAAAAAGGAGATTGGCTTACAAGAGGGTGTATGAGAGTAGTAAGAGGAGTGCTGTCATTGCCTTAAACCCTTTCTAGAGTACTTAGTTATGGACAACTTGAGGACAAATATATTTTAAGGGAAATTTCTCTTAAGTTAGAAGTTTGTCGCAGTTCTGGGGAAAGGGTTCTGGATCTGATTTCTTTTCTTAAACTTTATTTTTCACTGAGACAATGTTGTTATTTAACCAACCTGATTTTTACAGCACTTGAAATTCTTGATAATCCTTGTTGTTTAGAATTGTATAGTTCTTTGTAACAGGGGAGTTTGATGGGATACATGCTAATATATTAGCATACTGTGCTATTGTATTAGTCTTCCCCTACTTTTGATGTCCCACTTCATAGTAATTGGAAAGTCGTTTTGTACTTCATTAGCACAGGGCTAAAGTACATTTGTATGCTTCATTAGGAAACCTGTGCTTCTGACTTGCTTTCTTGTCCCGTTAACTTACGTCTTCAGCTGTAACATTACAACTTTCTCACTCTTGACTTGATGAGCCACAGTGTTTTCTATCTATGTTTATATGTAATATTAAAATTGGAAATTGTTCTGGCAGTGATTCAAGTGCCAACACTAAACCTCTTGAATTAGGTTTAGAGTAGTCAACTATAAAACCTTTACTTTCCTCTCTGTTGCCCGAGTGATGGTTAATATTGAGCTTTCACTTCAGAAACTGTTGTTTCCTCACTTGCTCTCAGTAAACAGTCAATAGTGTAAGGATGTTATCACTGTGTGTCAGCTGGTATTTTTAGTTTGATGGATCCTTTTATTTACCTATCTTTTTTCACAGGTTGTTTTGCAAAAAGATTTCAACTATAGAAAGGCTGTTCTAGGTGATCACTTTCTAAATTAAATTACTGTTTATTTGATTGTAGATTTGTAATTATTAGAAGGGAAAAGCTGATTTCAAGTCATATGGAGAAACTGAAAGCAAATCCTCGTATCAATGAAGTAGATCCCGAAAGCTTGAGATGGACTCCTTTGTTAGTTTCTAATGCTGCAGTTTCTGAAGAAGAGAGGGAAGCAGAAAAGGAGGTAATATCAGAGAGATCTTCTGAATTTCTCTTCCTTTGGCTTACATAACTCTGAATATTCAACATTAGACTGTCTTAAATAGAATAGATTTAACTTTCTTTGACCACTCCATACTGATAATATAATGCAGATTTTTTGGAAGCTGTGCAGCAACACATGGTAACTTTGGGGGATGCCTGTGAAAACTTAAAATGTGAATCACTTGTCATGAAGCTGTATTTATCACTCTTGAGGTAGTCAAAGAGCATGTAATCAGATCAAATTTGGTGCAGAGCTCAGGGGCTGCACTGTCAATCGATTCTTTGTGTTCTCAACTTGCTCAAAGTGATCCAGTCAGTGGGCATGTAATGTAGTGCTAAAGGACTTAAATCAATTCGCTGCATCATTAATAGTGCTAAATATCCCATGAAATGCAATCTTCTTTGGTTTGTTATCTGTTAACTGTTGTGAAGGAGCACCTAGATGATTCAGCTGAAATGTTGTTGCTGGGTTAGCCAGCAGTGCTAATCAGGGTTGACTTATTTTAACTATTTAGCAGAATGTAAAGGATATGGCTAAGTAAATGCTGTTTCAGTGACCTGTTATTTTAACCTCAACCCTTCAGGCTGAGCGTCTTATGGAACAAGCTAGCTGCTGGGAAAAGGAAGAGCAAGAAATATTCTCCACAAGAACTAATAGTAGGCAATCACCTGCAAAAGTACAATCTAAAAATAAATATTTGCAATCTCCAGAAAGTATGGCAGTGGTGGGGGAGCGAGGGCAATCCACAGAACAATCTAAAGAAAGTAGCGAGGAGGATGGCGGGGATGAGAATCAACAGAGCTCGCCTCCCCGGCTGACAAAGCCCCAGTCACTGGCCATGAAAAGAAAGGTTTGTTACTTCAATGCTTTGCTTCAAAATCATTTGTCTCTGATTTCAATCAAACCATTATCATCAAAATAACAACCTGGGTTTTTTTGCTTACATTTATTAGGCTGGTGTAATCCTTTATGTGTTATTTGAGCACTTTACTCCTCTCTTCACTTTTTTGCACTCCATCTAATTTTTCATCTTTTGGATTTTTCACAGAACTATAAAATACTAGTGACATAAAAAAATCAGAATTTTCTGTTAATTTTTAAACTAGAGATTGCCCTCTGCTGTTTGGCATTGGTATTGGTTGGTTCAATATCTTAATGGTTCTTTTCTTTTTTTGTATTAAGATGGAGTCCAGCTTGTGGGGTTTGTCTTTTAATGGGATTTTTTAACTTAGGAACTCCTAAAAGGGGAATACTGTTTTTCAAAAGAAATGCTGTTAAAACAGAGATTTTTTTTAACCATATTCTTCTAATTTAAATGTTAAATTCCGGTTACTGCCATGTTTGCATAATTCTTCATTTCTTTGAAAAATCAACTCTTTGAGTTGCTTAAATTAGTGAACTTAAGAATCCCAAAATTTTAAATCACTCATCTTAGCCTGTGTATTTAGGTGTCTCTGATGAGAATTAGGAAATTAGATTGTCCCTTTGGTTTTACCTTAAGTGATCTTACTTTAAAGTAACTATAAATCTCTAAGAATGTAGAATAATAGAAAAACAAAATCTTGAACAGTTTTTTTATAGCAGCCAACTGTAGGACTCTTGAGGTGCACTTCTTTGATGTTATCTATTTTTCTGTGTACATACTTATTTCTAAAAATAGCAGAAACCCGAAATGTAGAAGAATAAGATTTGATACTTGTGAAGGTTGTTGGGGAATTATAAATCTACAGAGGAAAAATGTGTGAGTACCATTTATGTAATAGTGCTATGAATATTATTTGACAGAAGAAGGTAAAGGGTACTCCAATATAAAGAAAATTCTGGTCTTCATTTTCACTTACTGAAAGGTTTCTGTACATGTATACATACCTCTTTTAACTGTTCAGACATTTTACTTTTAGATTCTGTCTACATTTGAATTTGATGCCACATAAGGTGGTTTTTTGAATGAGTTTAATGGATTATTGTAAACTCACTCTACAAAAATGTATGTGCATTTAATGAATGGGAATGTAGGAAGAGTTTGATTTGTGGAATTATTTTTCAGAGACCTTTCGTACTGAAAAAGAAAAGGGGCCGTAAACGCAGAAGGATAAATAGCAGTGTTACAACAGAGACAATTTCTGAAACAACAGAGGTGTTGAATGAGCCATTTGATAACTCAGATGAAGAGCGTCCCATGCCACAGCTGGAACCCACCTGTGAGATGGATGGAGAAGATGATGACTTGAAGCCTGTGATTAGAAAAGCTTTTGAGTATCAACCTGGGCAGCAGAAACAGGAGGAAGAAGAGCAGAACAAGGAGGAGAAAGATATTCATTGTTACAGGAGTGATGAAAATTGTACAGGTAAACTTAAAATGTTCCTATATCTTCACAAAAATAATTTTGTTGGGTGGCCTTCAAAAGTAGTGTTTATTTTTGTCATAGATCTGGAAATTTTTTATGAGATGGATTTAGCTGTTACTATATTATAATTTGCTTTTCATGTTCAGGAAACAAATCTTTTCCAGACTGAGGCACTGAAGTTCTTGTCATATTGTCAAAACAACTTTTATGTCCCTACAGCAGGGCATTTCATACTCAACAGTGCAAAGGGTATCACTGGAATATTGTCCAATATAGTTTTGTATCAGTGGTAAAGGATACAAGCAAAAAGTAAGATTTGGTTTACAGAGATACCTTTCTATTCAGCATTGTTGGTAATTCAGTGAAATGTTTGGTGCTTCTGTGGCATAATACACCCTCAGCACCAGGATCCTGGGTTTTCTCCCCATGAAAGAGATGGTTTTACCTGCGTCCTTTCAAAGCTGCTTTTCTAGTTTGATTTCAAGGATATTTCCTGTCAGAAAAGTTAATGGGTGGATAGTGAAACTACCAATGAGCTATTCTGAATGTACACTCTTCCCTTGACCTCCTGGCCCTCAAATCATGCTTATGAGTTTTAATTCCAGAACAAATGAGTAGACTTTTCAGGTCTGTGTATTTTCTCTAAGAAGCCAGTAGGTACTGCTTCAGTATTTTTGTAATTGAATGGGAAGTTTCATCATTGCCATCCTCACTTGAGGGATCATGGGCTGATTTCTGTTTCTAAAGCTCTTCTATGATGTGGTACATTAAAATATGACCACTTTTTCCAGCTTCTCAAGAGAAATTAATTAAACTAATTAGTAGCAAGTTCCAGCTATGTCCTAGTGGTCAGGTTTGCACTGTTTTAACTGGACTTATGTTTTCTATTTGCCCATGGACCACATCTTCACAATAGAGAAGTATCACTGAAGCCATTACACTCCCAAGTGCAGCATGTTGTATCTTGTTTTTTCCTGGAGTATACTTAAGTGGTATCTGGGGAGAAAGGAAAGAGGTGAATGTGTTTGGGTCCTTTTTTATAGTCAATGTATTAGTTTAGTGTTCTGATGCACTCTGTGTTTCATTTTAATTATCTTTTGCCTTCTGTCATCTATTTTGAGCTGTGTCATGATGTGTTGCCCATGAGAAAGTACTAGAATGAACCACCTTTTCTCAGTGGTGGTATTAAAGCATGATTATGTATTTATTATGGCTTTTCCTCCAGGATGGTCAAAGAGGAAACTCCAGACTTTGATGTCATTACTGTCAAAAAAGATGAATATGTGTTAAATCAATGTCTACATGAAGTGAAAGCATACTTCTATTCTAAAACCAAAGGTTGAAAATCAAATATTTGGATAGTATTTGCTTTAGTTTACATGTCTTGTCATTTAAATCTCTAGGATTTTTCTAGTCTATAGATGGTGGTTCTGATAGTGTCTGTTAAAAGGCAGCCAAACAATAACATACCTGTGTAGTGTGTTTGAGCTGTAGCTACTACATCGTTCTACTGTGGTTTGAGACCTGTTTATAACTTGTGTTTCATACTTTCTAAATATGTTTTGAGTTTATAAATTATTTTCAGGTTTATATTGGAAAACATTGATTAATCTGCAAGCTAAGACTTTTTCCTTTTTGTCTCTGTTACCTCCTAAAGATAATACAGAGGATGTAGCTGTGTTGGAAGAAAGCACTAAAGACAATCTTGAACCTTTAAAGAGTAAGCAGGGTTGGCCCAAAGGAGTTAAGCGTGGTCCGTCTAAATGGAGGCAAAGCAAAGAAAGAAAACCTGGCTTTAAGCTTAATTTATACACTCCACCCGAGACTCCCATGGAGCCTGACTATCAGGTGCTGGTGGAAGAACAAAAGGAAGGAGCTGAAGACAAGCCCTGTTCAGTTCCTGCTGTTACGGAGGAAGCTGTTAAAGAACCTGTTGAAGCATTACCACCACCAGATGATGAGGTGAAAGAAGTAGAACCTGAACCTCTGCATCTACCCAGTGAACCCTTTGAAAAACAAGAAAATGATACTATGAAAGCTGGGGAAGAAGAAAGGAGCCTAGAAGAAGATGGAATCAATTCAAAAGATCAAGAAAAAGACAAAGCAGAAGAAGTTTTTGTGCAAAAAGAGGAGTCCGTGCATTTGGATGATCAGGAGGAAGAGGAGGAGGAGGATGAAGAACCTTCTCACAATGAGGATCATGATGCAGATGATGAAGATGATAGTCACATGGGTTCAACAGAAGTGGAGAAAGAGGAATTGCCTGGTGAAGCTTTCAAAGAAATGCTGGAAACTCAGCAATCTTTTTTAGACGTAAATGTTCAAACTGGTAATTCAAATCAGGAGGAGTTAATGGATTGTGGTGTTGACCTTGCAGCTGATGAGTGTGAGAGTGACCAGAAAGAACTTGCTACAGATTCAGACCCAGTGCCTGAATCTGATGATGATCATGCAGACAGCAACCAGGACCAAAAAGCTGGTGAAGAATTACATTCCGATTTCAAGGGAGAGAGTACTGAGACCATGGAGATTGACTCAGAGACAGTCCAAGCAGTACAGTCTCTAACCCAAGAAACAAGCGAGCATGAAGATGCGTTTCAGGACTGTGCAGAGACTCAAGAGGCCTGTAGAAGTTTGCAGAACTATGCCCACAACGACCAAAGTCCCCAAATGACTACACTGGACGACTGTCAGCAGTCTGACCACAGTAGCCCAGTTTCATCTGTGCACTCTCATCCCAGCCAGTCAGTTCGTTCTGTTAATAGTCCAAATGTTGCTCCTTTAGAGAACAGCTATGCTCAGATCAGCCCGGATCAAAGTGCCATTTCTGTGCCGTCTCTGCAGAACATGGAGACCAGCCCAATGATGGATGTTCCCTCCGTTTCCGACCATTCGCAGCAAGTTGTGGATAGTGGATTTAGTGACTTGGGAAGTATTGAGAGCACAACAGAAAACTATGAAAACCCAAGCAGTTATGATTCTACAATGGGTAGTAGTATCTGTGGAAACAACTCTTCTCAAAACAGTTGCTCGTACAGCAGCCTTACATCCAGTAACCTAACACAGAGTAGCTGTGCAGTGACCCAGCAGATGTCTAACATTAATGGAAGCTGCAGTATGATGCAACAAGCAAACATCAATTCTCCTCCCACTTGTAATGTAAAATCTCCCCAAGGCTGTGTTGTTGAAAGGCCTCCAAGCAGCAACCAACAGCTATCCCAGTGCAGCATGGCTGCTAATTTCACACCACCTATGCAGTTGACTGAAATCCCCGAGACTAGCAATGCCAACATTGGATTATATGAAAGAATGGGGCAGAATGAATTTGGAGCAGGGCATTACTCACAGCCATCTGCCACCTTCAGCCTTGCCAAACTGCAACAGTTAACTAACACGCTTATGGATCATTCTTTGCCTTACAGCCATTCAGCTGCTGTAACTTCCTATGCAAACAGTGCCTCTTTGTCTGCCCCCTTAAGTAACACAGGGCTTGTTCAGCTTTCTCAGTCTCCACATGCTGTTCCTGGAGGACCCCAAGCACAGGCTACCATGACCCCTCCCCCCAACCTTACTCCTCCTCCCATGAATTTGCCACCTCCCCTTTTGCAGCGTAATATGACTTCATCGAATATTGGAATATCCCACACCCAAAGACTGCAGACTCAGATGGCCAGCAAAGGTCACGTCTCTGTAAGAACCAAATCCACACCTCTGCCACCCGCTGCTGCAGCCCATCAGCCACAAATTTATGGGCGAGCTTCACAGACTGTGGCCATGCAAGGGCCCGCAAGGACCTTGACAATGCAGCGTGGAATGAACATGAGTGTAAATTTGATGCCAGCCCCTGCTTATAACGTCAATTCAGTGAACATGAATATGAATACCCTTAATGCTATGAATGGTTACAGTATGTCCCAGCCAATGATGAATAGTGGCTATCACAGTAATCATGGGTATATGAATCAAACCCCCCAGTACCCTATGCAGATGCAGATGGGAATGATGGGAACTCAGCCATATGCACAGCAGCCAATGCAGACAGCACCCCACAGTAACATGATGTACACTCCTCCGGGCCACCACGGCTACATGAACACAGGCATGTCCAAGCAGTCTCTCAATGGATCCTACATGAGAAGGTAGGCCCATGGGAGAGACACACTGCCCAGCTGGCGTATGGGATTGATCTGCACAAATACCTTTGGAGAGTACGATTTCAAAACCAGCAATTGGTGTGAATGCAAAAACATTTGTTGGCACCATTTAAAAGCTGTATGCAGCAGAAAGCCTTATAAAAGTTTTTCTTTATTTCTTGCTTTGTTGGGTTTTTTTTCTTTTTTTTTTTGGTTTTGTTTTGTTCTATTTTGGGTTTTTTTGTTTATTTTTTTAACATTGTGAGATTTAACTTCTCCTTGGGGGGAATTAGGTGGTTTTCCATTTTTTGTTTATTTCACTGAGCTTGAAGTTCTCTGGAAAGGAAGAACTCTTTCTATGAACTGCAATTACACAGCAGCTGATGGTTCAGAGCCATTTTATGTGCCTGCTCCCATTAAAAATGTGGATAAATAGACTCCAAAACTATCAGACAGTACTGGATCATGAGCTTTTTTCTCTCTCCTTTCCCCACATGTAAATGCCTTTTAGCAGTTCTTTTATTGTATTATTTTGTTTCTGAAGGTGACACTTCTGCATGCCGCTAATGTCTTTGTTAGTGACAGTGCATTTTGTAGTACTGTACAAGTGTTGTGCTTAACAGTAAGCCATTTCTTAATTTTTTTGCCTTGATTAGGTTACCCTAGTTTGAGGGGTAAAAAAACCAGAACTATATTTTTGTTAATTATAAAACTTGTAAAAATAATAAAAAAAAGCTGCAAAAGCTATTCACATTTTGGTTAGTTCAAAGGGTTTTATTGCTGTATGTTTAGTGTAAAGTTGAGACTCTTTTCCATTTTTGTGACCAGTTTCTTTGGGGCTGGGGTAGGAAAAAAGGCAGCTTTCTGTTTTATAAAAACTGTTATGTTTTTTTGTTGATTGAAACATCTCCGTGTTTATTTGTCAAGTTTTGAAACATTTTCGTATATGTCCAAATACTTGGCAGGATTTAAAAAAAAAAAAGTAGTGAATTTGGTGTAAAGTTGCTATTTTATGGAAATGCCTCTAACTTTACATTTTCATTCCATCTGTAGATTTTTCTATCTTTATAAAATACTGGAGTTATTTTTTAAGGGAAAAAATAGAGCAGTAGCGTGTGAATAGCTCAAACTAAGCTTACAGATCGCATGTAAAAAGGCAAAAGTTATTTGTGTCTGTTTATATTGCTTCCTTTTTTGTAGCCTTTGTACCTGTACAGAGTGACTGTAAGGGCCGAACAGAAGAGGCTTGATACATGTAAAAATAGGACCCAGTGACACTCTTGTATTTATCTGTTATCTTTTTAGTCAGTCACTTAAAAAAATACCCACAAAAGACCCACCCAAGCAACAAAAATAAAAACTGCAAAAAACTACACCCCCCCCAAGCTGTACATTTTAACATAAAATAAATTATGATGAGCCATTTTTAGCCTCTTGTGTCTTGTCATAGTTTGATGTTGCATGGGAATTGCCTCCTGAAACAGTGTTTGTTACAGTGCTCTCACATGCTTGATCTAAAGCCCATTAATGTTGGTGGGGTCTGGATTAGGCTGTTTAGAGCTTTAAGTGTAGGTTACTCATAATTGCATACACCTTGTGAAAATAAAGAATACCTAAGATTATTTTTTTTAATAATCTTAATAAAATATTGAATAAATATGTATTTAATACCTTACAAGGTTGTCAATATTTAATGTATGAAACTTCTTTCCTACAGGAAGTGTGAATATATATATATAAAAGGATATATGATAGTAACAGACATGGTGTTTTAACTGTATTTTAATGATAGAATTGTAATCTCCTCCTTTGTCATTGTTGCTGGGTGACAAGATGATGAAAATTCTTCATTGAATCTATGGTTCTGTGTATGTGCAATGTATGTGAGCACACACAAACACAGAGATGACCACTTCTCATCTAGCAATGGAAAGTCTGTTAAAGACAAGAAGGCTGTCTATGTGTGGATCTTGTGACTGGACAAATTCAAATGTGGGATGTGTGAATCTACACCAGAAAAAGTCCTTGTAACAATTTTTCAGAATGCTCCTAATGTGGATGTTGCCACTGTCACTGCAGTAAGGTTGCTAGCTAAGGTGAAAGGATTGGCCATCTTGACTGAAAACTCTGCCTCATTCCTGTATATAAAACAGCTTTAAAGGTAATATTTCATATATCTAAAAGTCAAAGAAATGTGTATTTCTTTAAATAAAACCATTACTGTGTGGTGGTGCCAAATCAAGAAACAGATACTACAGATTCATGTGCTGAGTCTGTTCAGTTTTAATACAATGGAGCAGCAGTCTAAAATAGTGAATCTGAATGAGAGCTAAAATTGCTGGTCAAATGGTAATCTGGAGTAACTTGTGTTTTAGGAGTTTGGAACACTTGATAAGGAGAGCACAGTACAACAAATATCTTGGTTCATGCCCTTACATTTTCAAGTTTGTTGATAGAAGGCAGAGAGTATTCATAGTACTTTTTTTTCATCTTCACAAAGTAACTCACCTTTTTTTTTTTGCTTAGGGAAAGCAAAGTGGAACTCAACACAATTACATGCAACCTTCAGGTGTGTTTAGCTAGGACCGTACCTGTGTTAAATAATTGCATCTCCACGTAGCATTGTGGTTTGGGATTTTTCATTTGTGTATTTTTACAGTGAGTGAAAAAGGCACCTGGGTCTTTTTCTGCTGCTGTTTAGTTTCAAGTTTGGAAGCCTGTAACATAGGCAAATCAAACCTTCTTACTATTTCAAATATTTGCTGACCTGAAACAGAGCATCCTGACTCCAGCATATTGCTAAAATTTTGTATTTACAATATATGGGTTAAAAGTTGGTTGAGAAATGATGCATATTGTGCACACAACAGGCAAGTTTCCAATATAATCTTGTTATTTCAGAATTTAATGCCTTTCAGGAGGACAAGGGACTTCCTATAACAACTGTTCAGCTGTGTATTGCATTACTGTACTACAATTTCTGATAAACAAGAAGGTTGTCTCTTCCTTGACAGAGGTACTTGTTCTCTGTCTTGTGTGTGCATTGCAGTGTCAGTTTTCACTATGTGCTCTAGCACCATCCCAGAGGGGAATGAGCTCTTGCTTTTACTGTCTTCAATAATGCTTCACAGAATTGCACTAGATGATTCTTGTGGAAGGCAGGAGGCTTCCTTGGCCGTGAACTCTTAAAAGAATGCTCCATGCCCCTGGTGGTTGGCAAGGAGGAAATCAGTTTGCCTTGTTCTGTGTGTTTCCTGCATACCTGGCTCGTAGCTGGATTTGGTGCAGCTGACACTTGTGAATCAGCTGATCAGCAGCTTGCAGGAGTTGCCTCACTTTGTAAAAGTCATGTGTCCCAGAACTTCTGCTTTTCTCATTTAGTCTCATTAATGCTGGGAGAACAGTAGGCAAAAAAAGCTGGGAAGTAAATGAAAAGTATATTTACTTCAGAACCACTTGATTGGCACAGCTGTGCCAGCCGAGTCCTTCAGGCAAGACTTGGTTCTAGGAACGATACTGGTCTTTGCAGCAGGACATGCTTCATCTGGAAGCTGCACTCGGGCCTTTAGCAAAGACAGGAATGGTAAGTGCTGTTGCACTCAGGCTGCCTGGTCCCCTAGCAGTGGGCAAAATGCAAACAATTTTTTACTAATATTTAAGAATCTCTGATATAAACAGAAACGAAGGATTGCTAAAGGTACTATTAGATCACTATCCATGTCTCTCAGTTTTATAAGCTGTTTAATTTGTCCATCAGGCAGGGTGGTTGATGGAAACAAAGTCCAATTGTATCAGCATGGTAAATAGGAAGAATGGCCCTGGCAATTTTCAGTAGTGCTGAGGGTGATCAATTTTGCATGTAAATCAATGACAAATCCTCTTTCAGTTACAGCAGTCATCAAGCTCTCATGCAGGAAGACAAGAAAGAAGACAACCTGTATCTTGACAAAGGGAAATCCTCACAGATATTTGTTATCTTTTAGTTAATCATTTGGTACAGAATTCCTGTCTGCAAGGCAAATGCTAAGAAACGTTCAGCTTTCACTGCCAGCAGAAATTAAAGCAGGGTCATGCAAGTCAGGTTTGTCCAACACAAGGCTGGGAGAGCTGTTCTGTGTCTGTGTGATTTAAACTGCAGTAGACAATAAGGTGGTGTGAAAAGGTGCATTTGAAGGTCTATGGAAGTAGATGGAAAGAGTTGAGGGACCCCATCCAAAAATATTTTTACTCTAAACCCACATTGTGAGTGCTTATTTATTTCTGAAATGTCAAATTACTTCGAGTTCCCTGTTATTTTGGGGGTGGGTGGGGGTTCCCTCCTAATACAGGTATAGGGATACTTAATTTGCTCGAAATCCCAGAGCTTGTGTATCTGTATCATGAATATTGTTCACACTTTAGTTATGTTAAATGTGGTCTACTTTTCTGAGTATTTAAAGATAAAGTGTTTATTACAGAAATAAATCCAAATGATAAATCAAAAGCATTGTACTAAGGGTATCTGCAGCTTGGCTACAGTTAGTGTTTGGAGATGAATGATTTACTGGGTTTTGGGCCCCAAAAGGAAGTGAAGGAATAGGAAAGCCTGCACACTAGAGATGCCAAGCTTGTGAAGCACTGTTAACATCTAGCAAAAATATATAAAGTTGTGCTCAGCTCTGGTTTATAGCATATCCCTGCAGTTCTCAATGGGACATTTCTGCCGTGTATTTTTTTTTTTTCAAATATCCAAGACTTACACAGTTCATACTGTACCAAAGTTGCAAAGTCTTTTGTCAGCTGGTAAAGACCGAGAGAACTCTCCTGTGTGCTTGGTGGCCAGGTCATTCCTCTCAGGACCGAGCAAATGCCTCCTGTCCGATACATTGAATTAGGTAAAATTCTGGTGGGAAGGGGGAGGACAACACCTTTTTCCAGATGCAGCAAAGGTAAATGTGACTTAATTGTGATCCTCCTCTGAAGTACATTTTAAGAATATCAAATGCTGGCAAAACTCTCATTGTTTCAAAACATGGTGATAATTTATATCGACCAGGGTAAATGAAATAAGTTAAGGCAGAAAATTGGTCTGGTGTCCTCTTTAGTGTATTAGCAGCACTTCTGTCTACAGATGCAATTATTAACATGTAACTATGTTGGATCACAACAGCCTATTAAGATGGCTAAAGCTGAGGTAGGAGGAAACATTTAGGAGTGATAGATATGAGCAGTGACTGGAAGCACTGCAGCAGCTTTCTTCTGCTGTTAGGTCACTGAGAGGCATTATTTTAAAGGCTTCATTGGTGTCTCTTGCCTTTTCTAAAATCTCATTAGAACTGGTTCTTATCCATTATTAGTTAGAGGGCTGCTGGAGCTCTACAAGTTCAGCATTGAACTTCATCATAACAGTGTAAAGGACATGATTCAGGCAGTTGAAGGATTTAGGACCAGTTAAGCAATTTAAAACTGAAGGTCCTAAAATATCATGTGTATGTATCTCGAGTTGTTGTTCATTGTAGCTGCTTATGCATCTGATCTTCTCAAGGGTGTTGCTTTGCTTCTAGTTCTCATGGTGTAGTTGAACCTCATCTAGAGGCTCTCCAACTGCTGTGCTGCCCTGGATTATCACTGTGAAAACAGAAATAGAATTGCTAGGAAACAGCGCAAGAAGTCAAACTCCTGTGAAACCCCTCAGGACTCTGGACTAAACAATTTAATGTTTTTCCTGGAAGATTTCTTCAGGAGTGCCTGTCTATACTCCTTTAAAGGCTGTGGGCTTGAGTTAGGATCAGGATTTTGGGGGTACTCAGCTAGAAGAGAGTTTTAAGTTGTGCCTGCTTTTGTTTGTAAATGTGAGTTTTTTGCAGAGAGAAAAACTTACTTATTGATGTAACAATTCTGCTAAGGCTGGAACTTTCTAAGATGATGAGTTTTAAATTTGGTTTCCCTCATCTTGACAGCATTTGAAATTACTTCGGGTTTTTTTTCTCGCAAATAACAAATGATCCCTGTGACTGTGTAATTAACGACACCTTCCCCTCCCCTGCTTTTATGGAGTTTCTTTTCCAGTAGAACAGCCATGCCAGGACAGTGCTAGATGGTGGTGCTGTTCTGCTGCTCAGCAGGTGGGAGGCTGTTCTTGCTGTTCCTCCTCTGCAGTGCCAGCACTATGTCCAGTTCTCTGAGCTGCTTCAGGAAGCCCCGGTTTGGCAGGATGCAGCGGTGCCTTGACACGTGCTCGATGGCATCCACCACTGTCATGTTCTTGTAGATCATCAGGTAAGCCAAGACCAGCGTGGCTGAGCGGCTGCGGCCCATAGCGCAGTGAACCAGCACCTTGCCTGTGGAGACAAAGGGACACAGCACAGGTGGCACTGGGCAGTCCTTGCTTTGGACAGTGAAGGTTTCTCTAATGCCCCTGTTGTGTTTGGTGATTTGACTACCCTCACCAGCACTCAATAAGCCTCTCTTTTCACATGAGGGAAAATCTGATGTGTAAATCTCACAACTGAACACCATCTATGGTAGGGATGATCCATTTAATCCTAAACCAAATATGTTTTAATTTGCGAGCAAAGCTTGCAGAGAAGGCCTGGGGACTGCATTAAGTACCATAGCAAGCCCTGCTGCAGCCTTGTCTTCCATGCCTCACAGACCGTGTGAATGTAATTCTGTGTTTGGGAATAATGACCAAAGCACAGGGGTTTGGGAGGGTTTGGTGTGCTCTCAGACCATCCTTCCATGAGAATAGAAGGAATGCATGGGGGGGTGCCTTTCTCAGTTCTGATAACCAGACACCAAAAGTAACCAAATTTGATTTTGCTTTTTTGTTCTGACCATAATGTCCTTTGAGATCTAGATTGTATCACTTTATGCCCATTTTTGAAGGCAGAGGATAAGAAGGGCCATAGGCATATAACCAGGGAGTGGAAAGAAACCACCTCTTACACTATAGAAAAGCTTCTGTAGAAATTTCTGACTAGCACCCTGTTGGTTGAATGCAAGTAATGTTTCACCACCACCATCATCTGAGTGTTCTGATATGATCATATCCTTGCAGTAGGAGCCTGTCTTGTATCCTGTGAGTGCAGGGTCTTTGCCAAAAGTTTTCATCTCTGAATAAATGTGCCACAGTTTAACTCTGTGACATTGCCTGGCTTAACTTGGGGCTTCCAGAGACAGAAAGTCCTTGGCTTTGGATAGCAGCAAGGTTGTAAGTCAAAGTGGAACCTTCTGTGTTAGCAGTATCTGGGGGAGGTGGAGGAAGAGAACAGTAAGTGGGTTCAGGTCTGATTGACAGGTTTTGAAACACTTCAAAAGATTTCCAAAAATGATTCAAAGCCCTCGAGGGGGTCTCACAAAAGGTTGAACTGCTAAAGGAAGTAGAATTGGAGCACTCTCTCGAACACCCTGCTAAGCAGAATTGCCACAGGAGAAAAAAATAAAAACCATGCTATCAGGGCCAATAATAGTTTATCTCTGTCAGCTATGCCTAGTGAGAAGTGCTGGGTGCAAAGCTATGGCTCCTGCCCATTAACTCCTTTGCTTCCAGGTACAAGAGGATGTCTTGGCACAAATAGCATTGCTGTGTAATGAATGCATCAAGAACTGCCAACACTAAAAGATTAATGGTTACAGTCTGCATCCTAATCCCAGCAGATAGTCTTTGAGGCATCTTGGCAAAATTCCAGTCCTTCTGATAACTAAAAGTGCCTCTTCCTCTCCTGGAAAATTATAATCCATTCTATTATTACTGCAAATATTTGAAATGGATGAAAACACTCATTTGTTTAGCCATTCAGTGCTTCTCTTTAGAGCTTCCCACCTTGTAAATGTGTTGCTGTTGAGGCCATAAAATACGTGATGGGACAAGGAACGCTTTGCTTTGTGTAGGTGGCAAATGCAGGAGATCTAGGAGAAAATACAGTTTCATATTGTGTTAACAAAGGCCAAAAATGGCTGTGTAATCTTCTGAAATGTCCACTGGTTTAAAGAAAAGGAAGTCTGTCCTTTGCTGTGTGTGAATAGTCAAGAGCCAACTGCCTGTTACAGCAGAACACTGACACTCTTCTGCAGAGCCATGTCCCTTCTGGACAATTTTGTAGTCTCTTCCATTCTAAAATAAGGACCACTCTGAACCCTCGTTCCCCAAAAGGGAGTCTACTCTTGCAGATTCTGACCACTTGCATCTTCAAGGTGTGCCAGAATATGCAGTATCAGTGCACAGAGAAAGAGATCTGCTGAGTGCTGACAGGTCTCTGAAATGCTTCATTCACTTGACTTGGGTTTGTGTTTCTTGAAAATTTGTCTAGATGCAGCACTCCTTTTCCAGAGTCAGGTGGAGCTATGAAAGTCGAGGCATCTTTGGTCAAACACCTCAGGTCTTTGTATCTCTCATGTTTCTTCCCACTTTGTTTTCTTTTAAAATACCTGTCTTTAGTATATTCCCCCCTGGCATTTTAATGTGAAGTGAAAATGCCATTCCCCTCTATTCTGCAGGAACTAAAATTCCAAGGGAGTGAGTATTAAATCTGTAGCTTAGTAGGAAACCTAAAAACTTCGTAAAATAATGTCTTCCTTTCATGTTACACAGGCCTCACTGATAAGGATTTTAAGGTGTTCTGTGGTCTGAATTGCATGTTTTGGGAAAGCTTTATGCACGGCTGAATGACAGCATGTGTAATTGTGACCCATTGGAGTTTGCCTCTAAAACTTACTCTTACAAGTGTATACTCTTATGTTATGTCCATCAGCCCATGCTTAAACCCTGCAAACACTGTTCTGCTCGGAGAGTTTCTTCACCATCACAAAGATTTTGAATGTTAAGGCAGAATTAGGACTGTTTTGACAGCATCCAAATTGCCAAGCTTTCTGCTCTGTTTCAGAGAGGGCCTTCTTCATTAAAATGACAACTTGTTTCAACAGCATTGACTATTGAGCATCTGTCCAGCAAAAATCATTACATGAAGACATCTATTCAATTAATTTGATCATTTGGCTGAAGGTCATACCCCAGATACAGCCAGAACGTGATACAGCCAGAGTACATTCATTAACACATACATTCTGGTCACACAAGCTGAAGCTTTTTTCTCTCCCCCCCTTTCCCTCTCTGCATTTGCTCAGTTCTAATACAAAGCAGCAAAGCAACGTAAGGTTGTTACTGGTCAGAAGCATTTAGCACCACACACTGAAGTCCCACGTCATTACCACTGGAGATAGGTGCTTGGTTACTTCATACAAAATCCTCTTTAGGAATGTAGATGTTCTTTGTCAGTCAGGAAGGTGCACACAAAACAGCCTGTTCATTTGGCACTAGAAATGCAGAATACTTTCTGCACTAGATGTGCATTCACAAATAATGCATTTATGTAGTTGGAGAAGAGCACTAATTACCTCTTGTCTTTTCTTCCATAAGAGGCATCAGTCCACACTTTAGTCTAGCTTCTGGAGTCATTCTATTCTGTAAATGTGTATTGAAAAGTTATTGTCATGCTTTAAACTTCAGTGTCTTCCTGGGCCATGCATAGTGTCTTTATGCATATCTGTGGCTGGGATAAGAGGTGTACATACATACATTTTACTCTTCCCTCATGAGAAAGGTAAGAGCTTGCTCTTTTTCTTCATTAGTATTACAGTAGTTCTTTATTTTATTTGTCTTATCAGAAAAGATCCTAGGTAACTTGTTTAAAAGCTATGTGAATGTGGCAGAAATTACTACAGCTACAGAAATCACTGCAATTTGTAGTATCATCTTGAGTGCAGATTTTTTTTTCCTTGGTTGTTCAGTCAGTCACTCTTCAATTTGGTTTTGTGTTCCAGTGCTAGGCTGGTGCTTGATACTATCTCAGGACTTCCTGGACTTTTATGTGGTTTTGAAACAAAAAGGTTAATACCCNTCTTGCCCTTGCTGCTTCCCTAGTGCTTGGTTCTTTACCTCAGTACAGCAGACTAAAGTCTTACGGGAACAGGAGGGTGGTGGGAAGGAGGAAGTCTGCATTTCTTATTCCAGCAACTCCAGTCTGACACTGACCTCTGGCCTCCAGCCATGGCTAGACACAGCTGTGTGTTAGTTATCCTCTCCCTTCCAAAGGCACTGCTTCAGACACACTTTTTTGAAATGCTGGGTATCTTTTTTCATAAGCAAGTAAGCTCCTGAAGCAGTTTCTCCTGCTATTAGGACTTTGATTTTTAAAACTGATCTGCTTCAAGGTTTTCTCCTGAGCAAGGGAAGGGACTGTCGTGTGGACTGTACTTGCTGAAAGGGTAAAATTGTAAAGACCTGGCTGGCTATTGGAAGCAAGTCAGGTAGTAACTGCCTGCAGCTGAGCTAGACAGCCAAGAACAGAAGTTGACACAAGACTAGAAACTTGATATCTGACCCCCTGATATTAAGGTCTCTATAGGTCAGCAGGAAAGTCATAAGTTTCTCAACTGGTTTCTGGTAAAATATCCTGCTGAGATTTTTTTTAAAAAGTATGTGGGGGAAAGCAGTAGGAGTAATATTGAAAGTCAGTGTGAGGCCTAGGTTGTAGCACTTCACATCAGTGTAAAGCTTTCTGATAGAACACTGCTGGAGATCAGCAAATAAAGAATTGTAATCAGGCTGAGAAATTACAAACAGTTTAATGAAATGTTTCTAGATTACTGGTGTCAGGACTGTATCAGCTCCCTGCTGCTTGGAAGATGGCAGAGAGATAGATGTTACAGGTTGGGGTAGATCTGATGGTCAGGTTGGAAGGGTGGTTTCTATATTTATAGGGAGAATCTAATGCTGCAGAGTCTGAAGCTATGAAATGACAGCATGGAATGTCTGAGACCACTCGTGTTCTACTCCCACCACTATGCAACTAATAGTCATTAAACCTGTCTTGATAGGAGCTAATTAGGAAAAGGAGGAAAAGACAGCATATGCATGGCACCTATGCAATGTCCAGTCGGCTCTGGTGTGTTTTTGAAGGAGTCAAAATAACAACAAAAAATCTGTCAGACAGGACCCCTTGATACAAGCTGTGATGAGAACTTTGACAAAAGTGCTTGATAAGGGGCTCTTGGGGTGGTATTAGTGAGAAGGGTCCTGATTACATCACTGCCTTCTCTTAAACTGGCTCCCTACTCCTAGTTTTATAGTCTCTGCTAAACTGTATTGGATTTGTTTCATTCCCACGAGGTTAAATGCCATGGAACTATGCTTTTAATCAGATGGGATAAATATTATACTGGTTTGAAGCATTCTCAGCACACTCCTTACTTCTTTCATCCTGAAGTGCATTATCAATGAATTTGGAAGCCGAATAAAAGAACTGGCTGAGGTTGAAAGTGGGGAGATCATCTGCTTCCACTCCATGGTACTCCACACTCATGCTGCTGTAATATTCTGGTCCTGTGTCCACGTTGCGCTGCCCGTGGGCCGCGTTGAGGATGTGGGTGAATCCTGCCTTCTCCAGGCTGTAGCGATCCAGCGCGGTTTTTCTGGTAAAACAACAACTCTCATGAAAGTCAAGAAGCTTCTTCAAGACTAGAAAAAAAATTTAATAAAGCCTCTGATTTGGTATGTTCTAAACATCAGTGAAATTGTTAATGCTTTAACAATGCATAATTTATCATTTTAAGGATCTTAAGATAGTCATTCAGTTTGAAGTTGTCATTCTTTTTGGAGTTCCTAATTGTCTCCCCCAGGTCCTTAAGAGCATGTTTAATATGAACTTATTTCCCTGTTACCTTTGTACATAGGCAATACTGGCTTATATCCATCTTGTACAAGAGGAAACTTGAGATACAGAAAGAAATAGAAGAAATTAGCTAAAGTCAGAAAAGGAAATCAGTGGCAGAACTTGAAATAGGACCCATGAATGCTGTTTTCCCCTTCTGTCCCATCAAATGATATTGCAGAGCTAATAAAAGAATCGGCAATATGGGAGTAGTAAAATCATCTGGGATTCAAAAAGAAGCTCTTCTTCCCTAAAAGAAGTTACTGAGTTTTTCTCCATTTCTATAAAAGATAAATAACATTTTTAAATCCCACCCTTGTGTGAATATAACTTCCTATCACAACTCCATTTTACTGTCTTTTTTGGTCAAACCAGAGGTCTAAAGCAAAAAGAACTAGATAAGGAAATTGGATATTAGCCTTCAGAGGAAGCTGGAAGTCATATATTTAGCCAAATGTTCTCATTTGTTCTTGTCCTCTCTTCCCTTGGACAAGGGAAGTCAGAGAGGAGTGGAAAGCTTAGATTTGTATGCTCAATACCCACTTGCCAGCAAGATGAAATTCCTAAAAAAATGTAGAGTTCGTGGCCAGGCATGTAAAACTTCTTTTCTTCCATTACAGAAAGCTTGTAGTTTGGGAGAGTTTTGTTCTGAAGAAACTGTCAAGTTTCATTAGTGCATAGAAAAACTACAAAGCTTTTTACAAAAAGAAGAAATGGCACAGTCTTTATTCTGTTAATATATTTCCACATAACTACGGCATGATGCAAAAAAGCTTTTTCCAAACAAAAGTACCTCTCTCCATTAACGTTTCCTGAACACTTCCATGTGTAAATGTAGCTGCTGTCACACAGGACATTGTGGTGGGCTGCCTCTTGTGTTTCATCATTCCAGTGGTGACAGCCTAGAATAGCTTGAAGTTGACTGCCTCTCCAACCTCTATGTCAAAACCTCCCTCTGAGAGTCAAGAACCTAATGATTAGAGCATTTAACAGGGATATGGATACTGAAGGTTTTACCTATGCTTTCTCTTACCTAAATTAAGCCCTTGATCATTGGCTGTTCTGAGTAGATACTGCCCTGCAGAAATTCCTTTCTGGTCAGGAATGATAATGTCTTGACAGTACTGGTATTTTTGCCATGAAATAATGTCACACATACCCTATACAAGCATGTAAAAAGTAAATAAAAGCTTCTCTTACTGTGGTGATGCTTACTTAGTAAGTTCAGTAGACTCTGGAGGACAGAGAAGCAGCAGCATCCTGCTGCTAATGCTGTGAGTTGCCGCCTTCACCTCATGCTTACTCCTTCCCTTTGTATTCCTACAGCAGCAATTGACTGAGGAAGACTTTTCTTCTTCTCCCTCCTTTTAGGAGGTCTGTGCCTTACAATTCCCTTGAGGTGTGTATGCTCTGTATATGCAATTGCCAGCAAAGACACTTCAGTTCTATACTGAAAGGATGGAGGGTACTTAAAATAAAACAGGTTAAATGTCCTGGCTGAAGTATAAGGGTGCAGTGAATAACTACTGCTCTTCATTTTGATGTGCTTGAGGTGAGCTACAGTTCCTGCTTTCAAATTAAGCCTTTGTTTTACCTCCCTAATGCTGGAATAGAGAAAATGTGGTTTTCATTCACCAGACTTGGCCCAAAGCATGTATCCTGCAAACCACATATGGGTGAGGGCTTCAGGTCAGAGACCCATGCCCAAGGAGAACCCTTGCAGGTGGACACCAACAGGCAGAATAGGAAGCAGGACTGCAGAGTAGTTAGGGTCAGTAAAAAAACAAAGTTTTTGATGGACCTTAGATACTATCACACTTTGGCTTCTGCAAGCACTGCTCCAGCTAATCAGTAGTATTAGAATTAAATTATGAATTTGTTCTGAGTAAGGACAATGCCAAATAATAGGTTGCAGTCATTAACATTTGATACATGTATTTATATGAAATCAAATTTTCCTGTTTCCTTGATTGGAGATTGCCTTTTGACACTGTGGGTGCAACTATTGCATTTTTCTGACTATCACACTTAGAGTCTTGCTCTGTTTCCTAGGATCTGATTTTGCAATGTTGGGTGGCCTCAGTTTTCCAATGGGTATTCAGAAAGAAGGGATACTGTCTTTCAGGAACTTGCATAAGCAGTTGGCTCAGCCTGGCCAAGCTCCTGTGAACTTCCCCTTCCATCTCCCAGTCCTGCCTGTAGCTGCATTCTGTGAGTTTGAGGTCCAGGATGGAATTAATCCTCCTCCTTTTTACTTAATCAGTTTAATCATTTTGCATCACAAATGCATTAGCTGTTGTTATGCCCTTGACTTGTTGGAGGCTGGGAATGTGCACATTGTTACTCTGTTTGCTCTGACTGTTTCCTGATTTGGGCTGGAAATGGACTCAGAAGCAGCAATGTATCAACCTTGAATGGTGTTGCAAAAATTCATTATCAATACTCAGATGTAACTAAATCATCCTCTCTGAAATAACTTTTTTTTAAAAAAACAGCAAATTACAAGTGTACCAATGAAATAATTCTCAGGTTTTTTACTCCACTGTCTTTGGCACAGAAGAATTTATGCTGTTTTCCTCAGTGCTTGGGCTAGGCTGACTTTAAAATGTTATCTGCTTTCTAATCATACTTGATGTGCAGACTGATTTGGCACTACCCTTTGGACTGAAGGGAACCTTACCCAATGGAATAGTTTTCTTTTTTTCTGCTGACATTGCTCATCTGAAAAACTTCCAGAAAATGAATGCTCAGTACTGAGCACTCAAATCTGTTAAGTTCTCCGCATTTTCACTGGAATAGCTATCACTCAAACTGTGTGTAGGTGTTGTAGAACCTGTTAGTGGAAGCAAGACCTAAAATACTTGCCCCAAATGGAGCAGGGTCAGGACAGGTCCTGTGGCTATGTGGCTTTTGCAGCTGCAGGCTGAGATATTGCACACAGTCTGTAAAGAGGATGTCAGGCACTTTTCTTACAGCAGATACCCTGGACACTTTTGTCTATGGAGAGCTTTTCCTAAGGTTTCTGGTTGTGTGGAGATATGAAGAAACATTTGTTGTGTAATAGAAAATAGGGTTTACTGGACTGCAAGAGGTGCTTGCCTTGGGCTTTAGAATCTGCATCTTTTGAAGAAAGCTGAAGTGACACTTGGTCTTTTTCAAAAGCAAGAGCACTTGGTTTCAAACCTAATATGGAGATTAGAAAGTACTTTAGCCCTTTTGTCTTTCTCTCCATCCCCCAGTCTTACACTCAATAATTATCTTTTCATAAGAGATTTCGCTACTGTTCTTTGAAAAATTTTCCTCTTTTTTTTTCCTTGTAAAATCTTCCCCCAAAATCTAGGCCAAGAGCCTACCTAGACCACTACTTGTCATACTGGCTCAGGTTTCTCTGCTTTTTACCTCCTGTCAGCCAGTACTTTGATCATAAACATTACCAGGCAGAGATGGCCTGTGCTGAGACTGACACTGCTATAGTGTAGGCAGTTAAACTTGGGCTCACACTGGGTTTGCAGCAGCTCAGTTGCCAATTAACAGAGCAGGAAAGGCCTCACATGGAGGACCTGTGTGCCTGTAAATGGAAATGTTACTGTGCCCCTCAACATGTTTGCTTGGACTGCCTGTAGCCAGCAGTGAGCTCTGGCTTTGTGGGAAGGACTGGCTTGCTTTCCACCCTTAGCTGAGTCTGCAGTGGAGATGCTGTTGTGAAAGCATCCCTCTGTCTGTACACTGTAACCAGAGCCTGTGGGGTTTGTTGTGTTTCATCATTTCTGATTACACCCCAAGGAGAGAAGAATGATCTTGGTCTTCCTTGCAGTTTTTACCATGCCTGAGGTAGCAGTATTTTAGAGGAAAGGGAGAAATAAATCATGTGCAAATATCTGATTGGTTGAGGTTACTAATAGCATAGGATTGTTCAGGGGTTTATGAATCATATATCTTATTGGAGGATTTATAACTCTATTTCTAATTCACTTTTGACTAGAAAAGGCTTTGGGGTTTTTTTGTCCTTGCAGTTGGCTCTCTACCCAAGTGTAATAGTCAAGCTAACAACATTCTTCTTTTCCCCACTTTGGGTGCTACTGTTTCCTATTAAATTGCAATTAATACTTCCATTTTTGTGATTATGGTTGAATTGTAAGTAGCCATTGTAAAGATGAGTTTGCTACAAATGCCAGTGTAGGTGAAATCATAAGCACTTGGCTACTCTTGCAATATTTTCATTTTGTATATCTCCACCATCTGTGCTATTAGCACTTGATTTCCTTTTTCATGGTGCAGCTGTGGTCTCCAGTGTCTGCCTTGGATGTGTTCCTATGCAAGGAAGGTGAAGTGTGGCACTGGGAGATAACAGTGAAAATTTCAGTGTAATTCAGTTCAGTAAGAGATGACCTGGGCCGATTAGTCCCATGTAAAAGCTCATCAGCTCTTCAGTTCAGAGCACATAACCTTATACTAAAAGTTAAGTATACCCAGAAGACCTTTTCTCTACCTTAAGCAAAAGCTCAGTGCTTTGCTGAATCTGACCCTGCATTTACTGTGGGGCAGATGGACTCATAAACATGTTTTTAAAATTCTGAGGCAAGGGGGAGTACTTTTATGTGGGAATCCCACCTCAATGGTGAAAACCAGAGCTAAAATCACTTTCACGTATGGATATATTGATACTAACAGATTCATCAAAAGGGGAAACTGACCCAGACAAAAGTGTCATCTATTTTCAGATGATTCCCAAAGGACTATTTACCTCTCTTGGGCTGTGCAAGGGCAAGTAGAGGGCTTGTCTGAGACTTTAACTGTGCCTGCTGTCAGTTTTAAGGCTAAGTTTTATAGGATTAACAGCAAGCACTGCAACAAACTCTGCATTCTTCTGGAAGAAACAATGTAAATAGTTAGAACATGAAAAAGAATGCTTTCTTTCAGATTGCTGTCTCCAGTGTACCAAATCCCCTCGCTCTTTCCAAAAATACTGTCATAACAAGCTTTAGTCTCAGCTGCTTTTGTTAGAAAGTTGCCCAAATCAATGGAATTGGAAGAGAGGGGAAAAGAACTTGCAGGCACTGCAGGCTGCACCTTCACAAGCAGTATTAAGTATATTGAAAGCAACTAACAAAGGGAAGATATGGCAGCTCATGAGGAAAACACAAGTACACCTTAAGGAAGGGAAGTAATCCTCCAAAATACCTCAGGAGGGTGTGGGCAGAGCAACTCCCTCCCCAGGTAAGTCAGCACCTTACAGCAGGTACTGCTCAACCAGATGACTCGTGTGCTTATCAACTTTAAGTACAGCCAAGTCTCTTAAACTTCATGCAAAGGTTCTGCAATGCAAACATGTTTCAGTATAGACTGTTGAAGCCACAGATTGGCGTGACCCAGATTGACAAACACAAGGAAATCTGAGGCAACATGTTACTAGCAGAGGAATCGTCTCTCTCGAACTTTTCCATTTTCTTAAGTGCTAAAGGAAAGCTCAGTGCAGGATGATAATTTACCAGATGGTCAGTGTCAGAAAGAAGCTTGCTGAATATAGGCAATATTGACACTTTCTTAAGAAAATCTGGCAGTTTTCCCTCCTGAGGAGAGATGTTGAGAATTTCCAATAATACTGACCCAATTTTCCTTGGTAACGCCAGCACTGAGGGAGTCTAGAGATAGTGTAGCATTGTATCCCCTTTTCCTTCTGAGGTGTTGCTCCATTTCTCTGGATACCTCCTGTTCAGTGTGAATTAAAAGAATTTTTAGGTACCACTGAAAATACTGAATGGGATTGTCAGAATATGAGATAGAAAAAGATTTAGTAGTTCATTTCCCCCTAGCCTAGAATGGTGAATGTCATTTTTGTAAGTGATACAACCTAAATAGTGGAAATAGCTCTCTGCTTTCTATACAGCAAAGGCACCAAGCACATGTGCTTTGGTCAGTCAGTTCCTGGTCTTGACTTCAGCCACTCATCAAATGTTAGAAATCACTGATAGACAGAGATGTTATATGAGGAAGTGTTACTTGTGTTGGAGACCATTTGAGCGTTGAGGTTTACTGTCCAGTGTTAAAGACCTGATTTTCTGGATTGTTAAACTGCTGTTACAATTGGCAGGTTCTCATTCTACTCAAGTTGAAACTATGTCCTCAAGAGTGTTGTTATAATCTAAATCTGTGTGTGCTTCTATTTTTAAATGATTAATACTAGCGTAGATGCTAGGAATTCATAATACTAAACGATGGGAGGTAGCTGTTTTCTAGCCTGTCCCATCTGTTTTGTTCTAGGTAAGTGTAAATTATCTTTTTACTTAGTCACTTGGGAAAAGTCATACTGCAATGCTTCTCTGCAGAAAGGTAAGAGGAGAGAACGAGTTTTAGTTAAGCATGTATTTAGTGTTTTGTTATTTATCTTAATTATTATGCATTCCAAATTGTAGGTTTGAGTTACTTGTCTTCCTTACCTTCGTTAGTTCTGAAGATAATGAGGCATGGCACAGCACAGACACAGACTGTAGCTTTTGTGAATTGCAAGCTCCGTTCAGCTGCATACCCAGAAAAATATTTTTCATACTTAACTCATAAAGATTTACATTTCAGAAGACTTCTTTTTTTTTCTGGTCTGAGAACATGGCAAGACCAAATTGCAATCAAGCCTGAAGTCCTAATGATATCTAGTGGATCTTTAAGAGGAAAACAAATTGGGCAGCCTTTGTCTTCAGCTGAAATATTCTTTGAACTTCAGAAGTGTGGAACCCTAAACATCATCTCAGGTTAATAAGGCCATCACTGAAGAGCTGCAAGAAGAAAACTACAAGATGAGTAACTGGCAGAGATTTTCCATGTGATTCTGGTGAACTAAGCAGGTTTGGGATTAGCCAGTAGAACTGCCTGTGCAAGCAACCAGGTGGCCAGTGAAACAAAGGAGAAAGACAAGGCTGCTTTCTATCCCTTTAGAAGACTTCTAAATAGGAGGAGGATACATGCAATCACTAATCCTGGTAGCAATTGAATCAAAATCTTGGCCAGGAGTGGTTTATTCCTATCACTGGGCTGTGTCATACAAATTCCAGTATCTGGTCTTTAAAAGCCCTTGGAACTTGCTGGGGGAAAATTTCAATTGGAGCTGAACACAGCATGTTATATTTTGAGGCTTTGATTATTCTGGGTCTGACAGGCTCATAGAGATTTCATTGCCTCTGGGCAACATCTGCAGTGAAGCCTCATAACAAAAGGATGGAGTGGCCTCACAGGGCTCCTTGATAGCCTGTATTGCATTAGAAGGAAGATGTGGTTGTAGTCAGGGTAATTAATTAGCATTTCCATAAGCAGTCACAAGTCCTGTTAACCTTGTAAATGCAGGAGGCAGGAATGAATCACAGATGTGGAGGCTCTGAAGATAAACTCTGCATGTGTGTGTTCATTCAATTTTGTTGATGAGTTCCACCAAATTCTTTCAAGATCAACCTTAATTTAGCATGGCTAAAGATGCACATGCACCCAACATCTGTTCATGGCTTGTGGCACCTCTTTGGCCACCAGTTCTAAAGCAAGATCTTAATACAAAAACCCTGCCACACTGAGGGGGTAAGCTGTTGCTCAGGAGTAAGATACGAAACTGACTCCAGGAAAGATATAAAGGTCTGTGGACTTTGCCTATTTCAAAGCAAATTTTAGTTATGGTAGTGAAAGGCTGCATCTTGCCTGCAGACCAGTTCTCCTCTCAGATGTCAAGTTTGCCAGGCTGACAATAGTTATTCTCTTCTGGGGAGTCCCATTTTCTTGTGAAGTTTTATTTCTGTTTCCCCCCCACCTGCTCCTCACTTGTTTTTCCTTCTCCATTAATTTTCTCATTCTTTTGTCTTGTCATGATGGGGGATTTGTTTTCCCTTGAAGCACCTCTGGTTTTCCTCCTGACTGAAGACCAGTCCCCTGCAGAAACACACTGCCCAGCATAAGGGGGTGTAGCTCTGTGTACCTCTCAAGAAGCTTGTATTTCTGTTCCTTGGGTTAGTTTGTATGAAATGCCAGGTGTGTGGTGTATTCAGAGTCACGCCTTCTAGCTTTTACTAAATTACAAGGTGTAAGAAGCCACTGGTACAGGAAGATTACAGGAAAGTCAGTGACTGCTGTCCTGGGCTGAGAGACTGACTTGTCTGGTTAGATCCCTTTGCTCAGCAAGCACAGCTATAGCTTCATCACAGAGATTAGAGGGAAATTCTTCTAATAGTTTCATTCAGAATAATTCTACTGCTGATTCTAAACAAGGAAGTAGGAAATAAATGCCAGAAGAGGCTGTTCTTTATGAGTTAGAAATATCTAACAGGAGGGGCAGGGTAAGACGTGGAGAGAAAAACTCAAGCCTGTTTTCTTTTGTTCCTGAATCATTTGGACAGGCCGTTCCCATGGCTTAATTTTTTTATCTCACACCACACACACACACTCTCTCTCTCTCTCCTACCTGTATCTCTAAAAGTGGGAGACCTGTCTTGGTTCAAGACCAGAACTCTTGTGCCTCTGTTGCCTCTGGCGCCACAGAAGTAATTGGTGGATGATATTAGGAGTCTTGTAACTTTCAAAGCTGTATATCTTCCCTCTTTTATAAGCTGGCAACAGATGAATTTTAGGACCTTTAAAAAAAATATTGAGAACTTTGGAGCCAGTGGGGCTCCTACATGTGTCTTTCAGTGATGATGTAAAAATAAATGTCACGTTAGTGTAGGGTGTAGAGGGAAATGGGAATTGGACCAATAATGCCAAAGGGGTAAGAAAAGATCTCTTGCTCAATTCAGGGCTTGGGTTGGGGAATTTTCTGATGGCATGTCTCTGGCTGCAGCAGTCTTCTCTGCTTTTTGGAATAGGCTGTTTCTAGTTTAGTCCTGTGCTCAGCAGAACTAAGTCTGTTTTGCGGCTTTGGTTTTTTTCCAAATCACACTTGGTCTGATCACTGAGACACATCTCTGTAGCTTTGTCTTCCTCAGGGTTCTGTTTGCTTTAATCTCTTGAGCAATTTGGAAATGCAGAGTGTTCTATGTACCCAAGCACAGGCTTGGAAATGCAGAGATACCACTGCAGGGTGAGCTGTCTCTTCAGTCACTTTTCAAGAATTACATTTTAGGCCTACACCAACCTAAGGTATGGCCAACACATCCAGGCCATGCTCCCTAACTGTAGAACGACTTTCACTCAGAGATAAATAAAAAATTGCTCCTTGAAACGAACCATTTAAAAATAGATCATGATGAGCTTCAACCTCTGCAGCCTACACTGATGCCACAAGCAGTGCTGTCACTCTGTCTTTAACAGCAGACCTGGCTGCACTAGCTCTGTGCTTTCCTGAAGCAGCAGGAACAGTCAGGGCCACACCAGGCCCTGATTGCTCTGCAGAACTCTCTGTCTGTCAGCGGTTTCAAACACTGCTCTGTTGGTGAGCTGTGTTTAGAAGAGCCTGGTCATCCGCTACATAGAGGAGATGTACCAGGTGCACTTATCTGCTACATGGGGGTACTGTGCACACTTACTCATCTCCTATGTAGAGGTTGGGCCAGACTTCATTGACATGAGTGTACTTTGGGCATCCCTTCCACAAGAGCCGCTCCAGTTCAAATGCCCCTGGGGTACAGTAGTCCTCGTCAGGATCTACTTTGACTGCTGTGTATGCATTTTTCTTCCCAGCATTGCAGCTTCCTGATGACATCTTCTCCATGGAGTAGTGCTTTCAGGACGTGCAAGAAACTGGAATGCAACCAAAACAGAACATTAACCCAAGGAAGCATTGTCGTGAGTTTACCTTAAGTGAGGTTTCAGGTAAAGAGGGAAAAAGATCAGGTGCAGAAGTGACCTGTCCAGATATTACAGTTTCTGCCTCCAGAACTCATACAAGAACAGGAGGAAACTGCAAGACTTTCTCTTTTATTTCCTGCTTGCGGTGAGAGAGGAGAATTCACTCCCTTTCTGTCTCTGGTAAGGCCGTGTTCCCCCCCGCCTTCACGGCCTGGCTCTCAGCCCTGAGGCTGGAGGGGAGCCCGGGGCTGCAATACAGCCCGGTTGGGGGGCACGGGGCCGGCCCCAGCTAACCACGGCTCAGACGGGGCTCTAATGGAACACAACTGCCCAGCGGCTGGGCCGGCCCCGCTAGGCCCCAGGTGGAGCTGAACCGACCCTGCTCCTGTGGCCTCGAGCTGCCGAGCCATCCTGGCAGCACCACGAGAGAGAGATCGTGGACCTAAGAACAGACACAGCCCAGCTCAGGCAAGCTGTCTCCTTAAGCTGGTTCTTAAAAGATACACCCCATAAATTACAGTAGCCCACCGTAGTATCTGTGGGAAGGCTCCTAGCATGAGAGAGACTTCCACATTGCAAGCAGATTTTTCCTCATGGGCAGCTGCTTGTTGTGAGGCTGGAGCCACAAGAAAACTGTATTTCTTGCGAGGAAAATTTAATGGTATAGCAGGAGAAAACTCCTCTCCCGAAGTGTTGTCTGAGAAAAGACTATTCTAGAAATGGTAAACTGATTGAAAGTTTGAAATGTCTTTTTATGTTGTCAGTGAGAAAGAGACAAAGAGCTGGGAGGAGGAAAGGTGTTCTGAGAGTTTGTTCTGGTTCTTTTGTTTCTGTTTGGTTTGTTAATAAGCTTTCTTTATATTCTTTGAAGTTCCAGCCTGCTTTGCCTACTCCTAATCCTTATCTCACAGCAAAATTGAGTAAATTTCAGTAGATGCAGTGGCGTTTGGCCAGAGACTTGGACTGGCAAACTCAAACCACTATAAGCACAAAGGAAGTGATTCCTGCTCCAGCTGTGAGATCCTGGGAGCAGCACTGACCAGGTGTGATTGAGCACTGCTCAAGAGAAATGAACCTATTCTGTGGAAAACACAGACTTTCACCTGGATTTCTGCCTCCCCAGAATGAGGTGAGAAATATGTTGTTGGATGAGCTCACCAGCAATGGGAACAAAACCCAAAGGTTTGTGATTATTGAAGTTCAGTCTCTGCCAGGAATTTGTTTCCTGAAAAATCCACTAGTAAAAATTTGGTAGGTCTAACACTCTAGGGATCTGAAACACCTAGGACAACGGAGTGCAAATTAAGTTGTTGGGGATTTTATCATTAACTAAGAGCCTCCTAAAGGCTTGTCCTTTGTGATTTTCAGCAATGTAGGGAGATGAAATGTGTCTATTCAAGTGAATGTTGCAGGTACTGCTGTACTGTCTTCTACTCTTCTTTTTCCAGTGTTGCCAGGTGCAGATTCCCTGTCGGCTGCAATTCCCAATGGACTCTGTTTTTGTCTCCTACTGGACTCTCTAGTGTCTCAGGGTAGCAGTTGCTCATGTCTCTTATTCCCTTGAAGGGAGAAGCTGAACCTTGTGGTTCTGTAAGACACTCGTAACAAGATGCGGAGTTGGGCTTGATCTTATGAAGTGTGCAAGTAGAGCCTGCCAAAAATACACCAAAAATCCACCTTTCTTGCAGGCAATGAATCCTGGAGTTGCTTCCAATTGTTTTTGGGTTTTTTTTTTTTGTGTTGGCTGCTAAACGTTTGTGTCCTTTTAATTCTGAAAATCTGGGCTAATGCCTTCATGCGACTATTGTAGAGCTCTCCTGAAAGCAGGATGTTCATTTTTCACTGACATCCCATGGACCCATGGGGTTTGTTTGCTCAGTTTGGGCTCTTTTGTGCCTGTCATGTTCTGTTTCTCTACAAAGCTTGAAAAAGCCAAATGATTCCTGTTTTCCTACTCCAAAGCTATGTAAGATTGTGGAGTCAGTTTTTGTTTGGCAAGTGTACACCTTTGTTCAAAAATTGGCTTGTTTATAC
The DNA here is from genome assembly GCA_013400955.1 of Drymodes brunneopygia. Taxonomy (NCBI): domain Eukaryota; kingdom Metazoa; phylum Chordata; class Aves; order Passeriformes; family Petroicidae; genus Drymodes; species Drymodes brunneopygia. Next base: position 288,733 of record VZTZ01036415.1, read on the forward strand.
TGGTGAGGGGATCTATCTTTCAGCCAAGCTTCTTAAAACATAATGTTTAGCTAAGTGGTCCTCTCTTGAGATTTTTAAAGGGCTGTGAGAATTCCAGCTTGTAGAAAATTTACCTTGGGGTTGTCTTGCATGCCTATGTGTAGCACCAAGTCCCATCTCTATGCCCCAGTAGCCATGCCCTGGGAGAGCCTTTTTCCTTCCCATGCCAGAATTATGCTAATTCTACATGCAGACTCAGTGTAGATAGATAATGTTTTTCTGTCAGAGATAGAAATCTAAGACAATCTGACTTAGGGAGTGATTTGGCTGTTATCTAGAAACTGATAAGAACTGCTATTTGTCTAGTAAGGAATTATCTTAACTGAGGGCCTGTTGCCTTGATGCTGAAGGACTGACTGCTTTTATTCATGGCTTCATAACATGGGACGGAGAAAAGGAAGGGAAGAAGAGAAAGCAATGTAATCAGTAATCACAGTTGGTGGCCACAGTGCATTGATTTGTTACACCTCAGAACAGGGCAATTACATCTGCAAATGATCGTTTGTGGTACTGGAACACCAGCACAGTTTGAAGCTTGGTTAACACTCTGAAAGCTCAAACACTGCTGAGAAATCCTTGTTTCTGTCTGTCCTGGGAAGCCATATGCTCCCTGAACTTTCAAGTACGCTATGTTCTTTTATGCCTTGCCAATGCTATCTGCTGCGGGGATTTTTAAATTGAATTAGAGCACAGGAAAGCATCAGTTGAAATTCCTCTAATAAAACATGTATTTCAGATTTGACTCTATGTAAGAAGTAACGGAGTTTAACTAGAAGGAGGGGAAAGGGGGCAAAAGGGCTGGTTTGCTACTTCAACTCTGGAATAATTGCCATGAAGCATTTGGATGGGGGCAGAGGGGCTTGCATCTTCCCAGGAATCAAAGATGTCTAACCTCATCTTGTATTAGTTGTTCTATGTACACCAAACAGAACTCCAGGAAGACTATTCCCTAGGCCAGCCCTCTTGGAATAAAAAGTAGATTGGATTTTTTGGGGTGGTTGTTCTTAATGCTGTTGTGGGTGTAAGGGATTAATGTTTAGCACAAGCCTGGGCAGGGAAAGCTCAGATTTCTTTGGCAGACTTGTGTGGAAAGGAGACTATCTCTTGCAGAGCGTTCACCCAGTGCAGTCAGATGGCGGCCAGATTGCAGCGTTACCTCTGCACAGGCTTGTTGGAGCATGCTCCTACCCCTTGTGGTGCTTCATGTGGGCTATAGATGAGATAGTGCAGGCTGAATGATGGACCAGTGCTGTGCCAGCTTGGCAGTCACTCCATGGCACTGCACTGTGTTGGGGACACACAACCTTAGATCACAGAATAGTCTGAGCTGGAAGGGACCCACAAGGATCACTGTAAGTGAATGGCCCCATGGAGATTGAGAGCCTGGCATTATTAGCACCTTGATCTGACCAACTGAGATAATCCCAGGGTCATGTGGAAGCTCTCTGGAGTAGGGACTGTCCTTATGTCCTTTGCATAAAGAACTTGGCACCCTGCTTGCTCCTGGAAGTGCTGCCTCAGGACAGTCTTTTTATTTCATGGGGGAGGAATGAAAAGTTAGCTGGCTATGGAATTGCCCTTGTCCCAGAGGGTTCTCCCCAGCAGGAACGTTTGAGCCCAGCCCCAGGGCATAGTGGGGAACAGAGCCCTGTATCTGGGGCCAGGAGTTCCCTCTCAGTGGGGCAGGGCAGTCTGTGGCTTGTCCCACCCTTTCCCTGTGCCCAGAGCACATCTTCCCTCTGGCTCTGCTGGCCTGTGCCAAGGCCAGGCTGTGTGAATGTGAGACCTTCCTGCTCCCGCTCTGTGCTCTGTAGTGGCTGGTCACACCTGAGTGTGGGGCACACCTCGGTGGGGCCCCACAGGTGCTCGAGCCTGCGAGATTCCTGCAGGTTCTGCTGCTCAATCCAGTGTGTGCACACAACACTGAACTGATGGTCCTCAGTTCCACTGTCACGGACTTAAGGGTATTATCAGAACAAGAATGATAAAAATCCAGTCATCTGCATTTTTATACCCTAATCTTTCTCTTCATAAATAAGACCAAAGTGCATGTTATCTAATAAATTTTATTTGTTAATCGCTTGGATGGCTGGAATATTTGTCCCCCTTGGGTTATATGTATATAAATGAAAATATTTTTAGTGATTTCACAAAATGGTAATTCAGAATAATGGAGAGTTAATCCTCTTTTCATTAGTGAGCCACTTCAGGACATACACTGTGGCAAATTACACTGCATTTTAAGTCATTCTCAAGTGCTGTGCACTAGAAAAAAAACATTAAACTAGTTTTGCATTGATAGAAGTAATTGTGTGGCTAATTTGGATAAGCAGCATGCATTAGGCACAGCAAAGGAATCTCTTCTTTATGTTCACTATCTACTCTACAGCTGCCAGATGGAATTTCTTATACAGCTCTTTAGCTTTTTTAAATTTATTTTTAACAAAGCAGGGAGGGAGGAAAGAAAGTGCACGGGGGAAAAAAAAAGAAAAATCTGCCAGTCTATCTGCTGTTTAATTCAGAGCATGAACACAGTCTAGTGGCTGGAGCACTAATATGGCAGTGAAAGATTTGCCTTCTGCACCATATTTGGAGTCCCTTGAACTACTCAAATTAACCCAAAATTTCCAGTAAGGCCCTGTAAAGTCATAGAATGTAGTGGCCCATTTTCAAAACTTTTCAATTGAAGGGATGTCCAAGCCCACCACAAAATTTGTAGGGGTGGGTTAATGCTTTTGGAGATGTCAGTCATGAGCTCTACAGTTAGCTAATCCCACAGATGGGGGAGGAAAACTGAGGTTTTTATCTAGAGGTGAATGTCAGAGCCTCGGTGGTGCTGTGTACATTTCTAATGCTGATTTTCCACATGTAGTGGAAGTTTCTGAGTACTTTGAGACTGAAAGCTACAAGTCATTAGCTACATAATAAAATACTATGTTTCTTAATATTTTTTGGCTCAACATGGTGTGCAAGCTCTAGTGCTGTATATAAAGATGCCAAACTATTTGGCAAGATTTATGCCTGGGAGTTAAGATCCAAGTCAGCTGTAGAGACTTAAAAAGAAAAAAAACCAGGCATGCACAGACAAGGACTGCATTTGCCTTTGTCCTGTGTAAGGGCCTATTTATCCTTTCCTTTTCTGCACCCCTCCCTGGCACAGGGAGTTACTCCATCACTGCTGTTGTCCCCACCATATGTACTCTGGCTGCCAACTTGTAGCTCTATTTGTGTGCCTGAAACTTCAGATCTTCAATGAAGTCAGAGGCTAGTGGCATTGGTATAAATATGCAATGAGAGAGGCTAAACAAGTAAAACGTTGGAAGAAAAATGGAGAGAAGACAATTTTCCTTACTCTTTCCTTCAGAAGTATTAGCTGTTCTGTCATGCTGGGCACAGGGCTTCCTTGCCTTACTGCCCACTACAGTCCATGTTTATATAGAATAGTTTAAATTCTTTGCCACCCATGTGTCCTGCTCTTGGAGGTTCTCTCAGCTCCTATGACATCGACCACTTGTGCTGGTGGTGCTTTTGATGCTGGCTTTATTAAATTCAATTTGGTGTGCACATGTGTACAAACCTTGGTTTTGTACTCAGAGTTGTCTAAAAGCTACTTCCCCCTGAAAATACCAGGCAATCACAAATTTACCTGGTTTAGCTAAGAAGTGAACGTTTTTAGCATTTAGCAAACACCTAAATATATAACCTGTTTGTAAATGTGGAGGCAGATTTTAATTTTTTTCCTGTTCTGATGCTTTCAGATTTTGCTTCCTACCTGTTTCCTCATGTCAGCTCTGAAAAAGGAGTGGAGCCATGATATCATCAGAAGTTTTTTTTTCAAGATGCCAAGAGAAGGAAAGGAAACTACCTATCAGCACTGAGCCTTTCATGAGGAGTCTACAAAGTAATGACATATCTACTGGACCTTATATCCACCTCAGCAGTAGAAGATAAACATGGTGCCCTTGAAATTAATTGGTGATTTGACCCTCAAAGCTGGGGACTAAAGTAGATTAACTACTTTACTACATGAACACTAAATCCAGCAGAAGAACAAAAAAAGAGAAAAAAACCCAGTAATTTTGATTGAGAAATCATTTTTGTGGCTGAAGAGCTTGTTACTAAGAAATGACTCGCATTTTCTTTTCTGATCCTGAATACAGGGCAGACTTATTTGAATGTTTTTATTTATTTTATAGGCAGAACTTAACACCATTGAAGTTGCTGGACTTCTGTCTTCCTGGGAGTAAAAACTGAAACCTTCTTGTCTTACAGACAACTGCAAAACTAATGGTTTTATTTTTATTTACTTCCTTCTTTCAGTTTAATAACCACCTTAGATAAGAACTCATGGAGAAACAATGTTTGCAACAATTGTGTACAACAGGGAAGGACCCAAGACAACGTAAGGATGGAGAATACCAGTTCTACACTTCCAAAAAATGTGCAAAAGACTTTAATCTAGTTTAGTAACCTGTCTTCAAATAAGCACTTGCTCAATGCTGAAGACAGACAAAAATCAGATCTAATGAGTGAGAGTCTTCAGAAATAGTGAGGTAGGATCTAGTCAGCAAGTTCTTGAATTTTTAAGAAATGTTCTGTTCTTCCATTTCCAGCCCACATGCCAGATGCATACCTCCCTTCAGGGTGAAAAAGTGCTTGCCCTTTTTGAGTATGACTAAGCAGAGGGCTGTTTTATAAACTGGAAAGTTCTTGCAGAAGCCAATGCACATGTCTGGAGCACAGTGTTTGCACTTGGGAGGAGGGTAAACAGTGCTTTGGTTTCTAAGCTTTTTGTAACTCAAAGAACATCAGTTGAGCTGAGAGCTGGTCAGCTGCAGTGACAAAAACTTGCTTTGTCAGATGACTTAATGAAATTAATTGAAAATGGTGCTCCTGATGCCACCCCCGTGCTGTTTTGCTCAGACTCGGAAGGCTGGCAGCAGCCGTGAAGAGCTGTGTGCTTCCCCTGTAACCTCACACTTGCTGCACCCCAGGGTACTGCAATGAGCTGTGGTGTTGCCCCTTGGGTGGGGTTGTGTCTTGTTTTGTTGGGGTTTTTCTTCCCTAACACTAGGCCAAAAAGATTAATTTTTTACAAATGCTTCTTCTGATGGAGAAATCTTTCAAAAATATTTCTCTAAAAGACCCCTAAAAGAATTTAGCTAATTCCAAAACTGGATTTGCAGGATACTGAAGCAAAAATTACAATCCTGTGTTCCCTATTTCTGTCCTAGTCTTCACCAAAATTGATTTACTTCAGTTCCTTTATTTTACCCCTGTATTCTTTTGCTTAAAGCATTCATGGACTGTAAAACAGTTCATCTATTGCAGTCATCTTTAAACAGCTTAAAACCAGAATAATTGTAGCCTCTGTGTAATTATTTCCCAGACCCTCCTGCTGTGAATTTTCAAAACTTAGCAGTTATTTCAATGAATTTCTAAGCCACATAAGACTTTTTAAAAACGTATTTTTGCCCTCATTCTGTATTGTTGACTGGACTGGTTAATTGAAAACAGATTAAGCTGAGATTTTATTAAATATTATGAGAGTGTCCAAAGAAACTTAAAACACAGCATCATCTGAGAGAATTTTAATTCCATTGGAAAAGCCAGATTTGACTGGAGGGTGGAGCAATTATTGAAAAACAGGCAAAATATTCTGGGACAGATGTTACAAATCTTAAAAAATTGCATTTTCATTCCCTAACTTTTAAATTGAAATTATCTCCAAGATATTTACACTTTTGGCACCTAATTTCCTAATTTATAAAGTGATTTCTGTAACACAAGAAATTTGGTTTTCTAAAATTATCCATTATACTTTCAAAACCTTTTAAAGTCTGTAATAATTATTTTCTTTTCTCTGCAACAAGCTAGTGAAATTAATAGTTACCTTAGCAAGTATTCCAGTTCTCAGTCCTCTCCTCACTTTACAAAACTAGCTTATAAAAGGAAGGAAAAAGGAGCAGAAGTACAGCAGAAAATGTATTTTGTTTAGCCTTACCTGTAAGCTTAGGTGGGTGCTGTAGGTAACTGGGTCCTGTGAAGTGCAGCAGAACGACAAAAGAAGCCTTACTAACTTTGCAGCTAGAGTCTATTTTTAGAGGAGGATTTGCTGACTCTGACCTTGAGTGTTACCCACTCCAAATGACGATCTTTACATCTGCTGGTAAAACTATTCCCTGATGTGACCTGAAACATTAAACCTGGCAGTTTAGTTACCTAGTCTTGGTATGACTAAGATAACATGATGCCTGCATGTTGACTATAATAAAACAAACCTCATCTTTGATGTAGTCCCCTTGTCAAGGCTGATGCTTTGTTTACTGCTGTGTGTGGGTGAGGAGCATTGCACTGCTGTTTCCTGTCATGCTGTGCACAAGTGATTTGGCACTGGCACAGCAATGGGCAGTGGGAGAGGTGGCATCCTGACAAGATCCTTTTCTCTTGCATGTGCACCACCAGAAAACCATCTTCCCCTACCTCTTGTTTTGGTTTTCTCTAGTGCCAACACTTTCAGTACGCATCTGACTGATGAATTGCCTTCCTTTGCTGAGAGAGAGCGATGTGGTGCCCAGCACTGCTCAGTTCCAGTGACATGAGCAAAGCTTGCCAAAAAGAGGCAGAGACACATCCTCCAACCTTTGAAAAATTCTCTACTTCCCTAAAGAGCTCCCTGCCTTCTTGCTGAAGAAAGCCTAAAACTTACTCTGGTAAGTCACAGCCAGGTTCATCAAAAATCAAAGCTGGGTTTCCTGAAGCCACACCTCTTCCACTCCAGTACTTTGTCTGCTGTGAGTGGTGACCTTCATGGCCACAGGGCTGAAGGGCTCGGGGATCACACAAGAGCAGCTGGGACACAGCCTCCTCTGCCTGGGCATTTGTTCTGCAGCAAACCCTGCTTCAGAGCTGCAACTCACACGACAGCATTATGAGGATGAGATTTTGGTGCTGTTGGAGCTAGGCTTGTGATGACCTAAGATCCAGCTGTCACATGAGTATTGATATTTCTTAAGAGAAATTCTTCAGATCTGTTGCCTTCTGCCGGGGAGTGAGAAAAAGAGACAAAGGGACCAGTCAGGGCAAGCGTGTAATACTGAAAGCAGCCCTTTGGCCTCTGGGCCTCTTTGCTTCTGTTGAGTTGACCACCCTGGGAATGATCTCTCTAAGCAGACCTGCATACGCTGCTTGCCTATCTTTCTGCCTCACAGTGCTCTCTACTGTCACACCAGAACTTTTTTCATTTCTTGCAAGAACAGATACAGTCTTCTGTGACTGCAAATGCCTGTACCCTACCAAAGATTCAGGTTGCCTGAGCATTTTTTTTCCAAAGTATCCAAGTCTTACAATAGTTGTCATTAATTTTCAGTGGGACACAAATTCCTGACTCTGTCAGTTATTTTTAATGTTGCATTAAATACTTTCAATCACCTTTGTTATCCCCTGTCTGTTTAAAAGATAAAAGATCATCCCAGAAGGACCAGGGCCAGACTTGGTCATGGCCTGTGGCTAATGCTGCAGTACAGATGTGAAGTAATAACAAACAGTGTCATTTCAAGTTCTGGGCATTGGATCTGCTGCTGTTCCATGCTAACAGCATCACTCTAGCCAAGTTTCTGCATTACAGAGCAGCCAAGCTCCTCCTTGCCAATTATTCAGATAGTCTCTCTTAAACTGAAAAAGAGCTTGGATGCTAGAAACCTGCTGTGCCTTCTAAGTTATCTTGTAAGGTTGTTGTGCAAATTAATTCTGTACTGGTAACAGAGAAACTTTGTGGAGGAGGAGATACAGACCCCATATAACAGAAACTAGCAGCAGTTTCTTTATCTCTGCAGGTGACCCAGTACAGGTAACATGGGTAAGATGATCCAGCAGACTGGCAGTGCTGGTGAGAGGAGGTGGCTCTGTGAGGTCTGTGTGCCCCAAGGATAGCAGTGGTCTGCTGCTTGTCTCTGACCAAGGTTGTCTTTCTGGTGAGATCAATAGCATTACAACATTTTGTCGTATTGTTATTTTCAGACAGGTATCCGAAAACGAAGTATTTTTCTGTCTGAATGGCTGTCAAAACTATATGAGCCCGTCTCTCCGTAGGGTCCTGAGAACATGTGCAGAAGGTCACTCACCTCCTGGAAAAGTCACAGAATGGTGAAGTTTGGAAGAACCACAGTGAGTCATCTGGTCCAACCTCTCTGCTCAGGCAGGGTCATCCTAGAGCACATTGCACAGGATTGTGTCCAATTTTTGGGACTAGTTGTTTGTGTTTCCATTAGTTTTGTTTTTGTTAACTAAAAAATCCTAGCTGCTGAGATGTTTTGAGAGGGGCCAATGATTTGGAGTGCTATGAGCCTGGACACATAGAAAACACAGCAGGAAGGCTCTTATTTTGGAAGAGGTAAGCACCTGCCTTCTGGAAAGTTTAATTGTTACCTCAGATTCCTAAAAACTGCTGTGTGCTGTGTTATTGGTAATTTCTGGAAATCTTGACCAAACTGATGATGGTGCTTTGAACACGCAGATCACCTCCTGTTCCTGGAGCCTTCCCTGCATCCAGCCTGCTCGAGTTCCATGTGCAGATCCCTGCTGTCAGGGATCAGCTCCCAAGGGATTGCAGCAGTCACCTACTGGCCCCAGGTGCCACTGACACTTTCTGTGGAACAAGAGTATGGAACTGTGGGAAGGATGAGAACTAAAGTCCCATCCAGAGGGAAGGGTTGGGAAAAGGGAGCAAAAAAAAAGCTGGTTTTTTTTCCCTTGAAAAAAAAATCTTAGAAGGAATGAGCTTCTTCAACAAAAGAAAGGAAAAGAGAAAGAAATTGGAGATTTCTGGCCAGACCACACTAGAGGTACAGTTGAAAAAATCTGACACACTAAGAATTGAAATTTTTATGTTAGCTTAAAGAAAAAGCTTTGAGTAAAGTTCTGCTTTAGAAGACTTCCCTCCCCCATTCCAACCTGGTGAACTGGAAGATTTCCTCTTCGCTACAAAATATGCTCTTATTTGGAAAAGCTGGGTTTTTAACAATTTCATGGGAAGAATAAGTATATAATTATATAAGATTGTCCTAATGGACATTTGCAGCTGTACTGAGATGCTAACAGCATGCAGAAACCATTATGTTTCCAGTTGTTTGGCAAAAGTTAAGAAACCTTATATATATATTTTAAAGTTAACTGTAAAGTAAATCCAGATGGTTCTGTCTCACACAGACAAGCAGTCTTCAAACTAGACATATAGCTGTAGCCTGGCTATAACTTGTTTTGATTACTGCAGATAGAGAGAAATGCTTTAAATGACTGCACCCTCCACACAAAATGCTGCGTGCCCTTGATTCTTGCTGAAGTCAACTGGCGTTTATACAGCACTACATAAAACTTGTCTGACAATACCTTGCGTGCAGGAGTATCTCGCTGGGCGTTACTCGTTTAATTTCTCTTTATGCTGAAGTATTGCTTAATGGCCCCCATCGGGGTTGGGGCTCTGCTGAGACAGGCATTGCAGACCCATAAAACAAAAATGGCAATTGCTGCCCTAAGTAACCTACTGTTTGAGCCTGGGTTTGTGCTTCCCTCTTCATCTCCCAGCTACGGATTGCCAGAAAATATTGGTTGTATGCTGATTTTTGAATGATGTATTCAGAGTTTTATTTGATTCTTTAATAAGCGCTGTCTGTTGTGCTCATTACTTCATTTCAGCCAGACATCGGTTGTGTTGCTGCTATCAGCAGGGGAATCAGAATTATGTTGACTTGTGAGGCTATTCTGCAAATCAAATCAAAGGGGCAGCTTTGCTTGACAGAGCAAGGATTTCAGTGGCTGAATGTTTTAAGTTGACACATTAAGGAGCATTTCTGAAAGTCTGAAAATAGGACGAACTGAAAGGTCCATCAGAAATTATAGCCTTGTGGTATGTTACTTTTTTATGTTTTGTGGTTTTCTTTTTTTACTCAATAAGCAAATGTTCTTGTAGATAAAGGTTGATGTTGTTTGTCCAAGCCATATAACAAGTAGACACACTGTTTTATGAGCTTCTTAGGCAGTATTGTCAAGAGGGTAATTTGGATTTGACCTGACAGGAGTCAAATTTACTGACCGGTGCATCTCTTGCTAAGTCTGTGACAGGGCTAATAGCCCAGCATAGTAGCTGTGTTAGTAAGAGAGTATGTGAGACAGGGACAAAGCAAGTTCCCGGGGGTTAGGAAGGAAGGACCCCAGTCTTGAACAAGGCTCCCTGGGTTTGTGGGGTGAGGCTGGGGCCAGGGCTCTGAAAGGCATTTTGTTCACTGTTCTGCTTTTTCTCTCACTGTCAGCAGAAAAAATGTTCTGGGAGATTTGTGTTGAAATAGAATATAGATCCCAAGGCATAGTAATGTGGAAAATAAGGATGAGGTCTTTCTTGTAACCTCCCCTTACTGAAGAATGCTGGGAACAGGGAGAGCCTGGGGTCCCAAACTGCAGAGTCCCCTGTTGCTCAGTCAGTGCTAAGAGGAAGCCCTACAAGGAGAGCACCCACCAGAGGAATCCTGTGCAGAGAGAGTACTCAGTGAGTACCTCATTCTGTGCTGTGCAGGGCATCCTGATGTGCTCCTGAGGCCCAAAAATGGGGCATCTCCAATTGGTCAGTGTTTAAACTGACCTCTAAAGAAAACAGCATTGCCAAAAATTAAGGGGGTTTTGTCCTTAATTTACCACAGTTACACACACAGAATTGCACCTATTTCTCTTGACAAGAGAACTGGGAAACTGCCACAGTCTGTTTCTACTCTTGCTGTTCATGGGGATAAGAAACTTTTTCTTTTATTTCTCTTTATCATTAATAACATATTGCTGCAGAGGTTCCAGAAATGTGTGGTCCAACCTATTTCCTAAGCATAGCACACTTAAAAAAATAAACAAAAATAATAGATACTTGGTATGTAACTCTGATCAGAAAAATTGTCCAGACGTGCTGAGAGTAGGTTGCAGGTCAGAGTAATCTCATGGTATATGGAGTGCCAAATCTAGACTTAAATAGAGCTGGGAGACAGAATGATATTTGCAGTCCACTTGGTAAAGGCTTCTGGCTTGCTGGCAGGGCAAATGGAGAAACACCAGATTTGCCATGCTGGTGCCATTGGTCTGGTGTCTGTTCCACTGACCGTGGTCAGTAACAAACCCTTTAAAGGAAACGACATGAAATCTGTGCTCCCCACTTATGGGATAAATTTTCTGCCCTAGAGAAAATCTGTTTACTCTTCCACTCCACCTCCTTACATAAAGCTTGGCTGAAAGCCTGAAGTTTTACATCTTTTCCAAAACTATTTATTTTCTTCCAATGTAAATTGTCTCTGGTGGTGGTTTTTCTTATTTATGTGACTACATGATATTCTCTTTAACTCTTCTATGCTCTTTGCCTCCAAGTGTTCTGATAATGAGTTGGACAGACAAAATAATGATGACAACTTTAACACTAACTGGTTTGAAATATGTCCCCTTTTCATTCTTCCTTAGCAAGCTTGGGGGAAGTTTGCCCAGTCACTGCTCAGGTGCAGCTGTTCTGCTGTACTTGGAACATCTGGTCCTGTGGTACCATATGGCTATGACCTACTGTCCTTCTAGAAGTAATCAAGTGCACTTCATGTCATAAAACCCCACAACAGCAAAACAATGCCTCATAATCCACCAGGAGTGCTCCAAACCACCTCAGGGCAAGTGCCTTTTAATGACTTTTTGCTCTGAGTTTGATCAGGTTCCAGACTATTTTAAGCTGAGAACATCATAAATGCTGGAAATTAGGTACTCCATTTCAGGAAAAATGCAAAATCCAGACTGCAAAGCAGAAATAGAGTTGTTACATTATGAGAGAGATAGCAAGGCTGCCTTAATAGATGGCATACAAGTACAGCTGCTTATGGTTCTTAACTGGTGCTGGCCCACAAAACGCATACTTAGAAAGGAAATCGGGGAGAGCTAACACATGCCTGGGGGCTTTGAAGTTGTTATTATCATCCACATGCATAAGAACAGGAGATCCTCTCTAGTCCAGCAAGTACTGAGAAATGAATGAGTTTGGCGCATACATCAAAGGTCTTCACTTGTAATTTGCTTAAGAGATTAAAAATGAAATATGAGGGAATTATTGAGGAAGAGCAAGCTGCTGTTTTTTCCCCCTTGCAGCAGGAAAGAACAATTGAGCATCTATTCTGACTGGAAGTGATTACTGAAAAGCTTTCTGACAACCTGGAGCAAAACAGCAGTTGCATCTTATTTTCACTGACATCAAATAAGCTTTTGATTTACTGAGACCCAACTGGACCTGTCCAGTGCCAAGGATTGTCTTTGAGAAGCAAACAAACTTCATAAGGCTCTTTTTTTTACAGAGCCACAATCTCTAAAGCAATGATTTGCCAGACCGTGAAATGTGCTCTGCATTTCAGCTCCCAGAAATGTTCTATTTCAGAAATAAACTAGCAAAACCTAGTGACAAACACCTGAAGCTTGCTACTGTTCCCATTCCTGTCAAATGTCATTTTCACTAAAGTTCTTGAGTCTGAGTAACTGTTAGGAAGGAGAGTGTTGTAAAGTTATCTGTCATGGGCAGATTTGGAGATACAGAAGCTTGATAACAACCATGGTCTTCTGGGAAAAAAATTAATATGAAAGCTTTGGAGGTGTAAGGAGGAGACAAGTGCCTTCCTGGAACAGCTTCCAGTAGGATTGCAGAGCGTGGGAAACACTTATTTTTGGGATTTGAGGAAAGACTGTGATGAGTTTTTGAAGAGAATCCAGAGATATTGGCAGAGGTCTAGATCATGTAAATCTTCCCATTCCACATCCTTTTCTGTGGCCGAGTCAGAGATGTTGTGGAAGGACTTGTTGCCTCTGAATCAAGATCACATACCTTTAAATAGAGCCTGGCCTTTGGAACTGACACAGGAAGTGATGGGTATTAGTCTATAATGTGACCCAAAATGCAAGATGCTGACTATAGATCATTTCCATGTTTACTTTGATAATTTCCTTGACAACACAAAATTTGTATAGTTTTGTGACTTTATATCTACTGTGTGCTTTAACACCTTTTCTCCCCTTCACCACACAAATTCTTATTGAGTGTTCTTAGTCCACATCATCATCTTTAGGTTGAAATGTTACTTGCTCTTCTATGTTCTGAAGTGGGTGGTCCTTAAAAATATTTTGGCTGTTCCTTTGTTGTCCCTTGAGCAGAATATCACCAGTCCAGCTCATTTATTGTTTTTATATCATGGAGGCACAAGGCAGTAGTAATAAAAATGAGAGTAGGTTTCCCTAATTCTGAGTCAGAATTAATCAACTACATTTATGAGCATTGCTGCTCTTAATTTTTCTGCAGTGTTAAAATAGTCTCTTGTTAAAACAGCCAGTCTCTCCCACATCTTTCAACCCAAACACATAAACACATGCTGAAAATTTTGAGGCAAGCTATTAGCTTGACCCACTGCTTTTCCAGTAAGACACCAAAGCACCTGCATTTGTGCAAGTATCCATTCAACACACCTTATTCCAGCTGTTACAAATGCTGATTTCACGATAAATTATGGATTCAGTCCTCTGCATTTCCCTGGGCTACAGACAGTGAAGTGACAACCAATTATTTTAAAAGAATATTAATGTACAGGATTTTCACATGAATGAGAGTGACCTCCAAGCCACCACAGACCTGAGAACACTGCCCAGTGACAGAAAGGAGCATGGAAAGAGGCGTCAGGAGATGCTTTGCTGCCAGAAAGAGAGTGCCAGGGGACAGAACTGGCCATCAGGAGCACTTACTTAAGGAGTTAAACAGTGGGAAAACTGGCTGGATGGTCAGTGGGATGATTTTTAAAATTCTGCAGGAAAAGAGGACTTGGGGCTGAGATGCAGACCCTAAGTTTTTGAAAAAATTGAGCTATCAACAGGAGTTGTTGCCTACTGCAATTATAGCTCATTTGCTATCAGAAAAGTAGTATATATAAACAGTGCATCAAATTATTGCTAAGCATATTTTTGAAATGTCTTGAATTGTTTAGTGCTATGAATAAACCTGGTTTTAGAGAAAGAGAACTACATGGCACACCAGAGATAAATACAGGTTTTACCTATTGACTTATCTCTTTAAAGAGAGAGGAAGAGAGCAGGTGGAGGGGGGAAAACCTAAAGGAAGAAAAACTTCAAAGTAGAATACATCAAATATTGTTTCCTTGGAAACAAAAAGAAAGATTACATCACAGGGTTCAAGCCTATAAATAGAAATGTATCAGTGCAGATAGAGAAGAAACTCTTGTTCCTAGAGAGAAAATGTAGAAATGAAGATGACCTCCCTTCAGACACTGCTGTCACAATGCAGTCAGCACAACCTGATGTTGAGGACCAGCAGTAAATTTAGCTGATGGTACATGACAGTCTTCTCTCAATTAGCTGTAGCAGTCAGCTCAGGGAACTGGTTCAGCTGGTGAGAAGAGGTACAATTTTCAGGCTGCTATAAATACCATCAGTGTCTCCAGAGCCCTGCTATGCTGCTGTGGCAGAAATTACTAAAAGTGTTCAGCCTGAACTCTAAATCCTTTGGGCAGCCATGACAGCACAGTGAAAACATCAAGTCTGTATTAATGTTTGTAAAAAAAACCTGGGCAAAGCATCTCCATGCTCTGGTGGGAGTTCAGGCCTTTGGACAAGATGAGTTGCAACTCACAGGAGTGACTCAGGGGTTCTGTCCTCCTATGGTCCCCACTATGTCCTGCCCCCTTCTCCTGTCTGTCTGTCTTGCTCCTGCTGCATTTGTGTGACTGTAGTTTGTGTACTGAGGGCCGTGGGGGTGAGCAGGAGCACCTGAGGAGGCTCTCGAGGCAGGCACAGGGGTGCCTCAGCCTCAGCACACACTGGGTGCCTGCCCCTGCTGCGAGCTCGTGGTCCCAGCGGTGGTGGGGGCCAAGCTCCTGCATCCTGCTAGCATGAACTGTAATTGCAAGCATTTTCTGTTTCTGAGTTATGTTTCCTGATGCTATGGAATATTTATACCATTAGTTACTAAACCAAATAATGATGTTTTCATTGTTACAGATGAGTTCCTTTGGACTATGCCGTGGTTCATCTTACAACCTTTACTTTTTAGTGACATGGAACTTTCTCTCTGCTTTTGCAGCCAAACACTCATGTGAATGTGTATATAGAACACTGCTAAAAGGATAGCTCCAAAATCAGACAATTCATGCATCTTATGGGCTAATGTAGCTAAATCTGCCTTCAGAAGACTAAAGCCTTGAATAAATCGTATTATTGTATAGTCTTTCCATATGTTTAAAAGCAAAATCGATTGGCTATGGCTCTGTTAGGAAACAATCCCCTTCAAATTGAAATACAGATTTGTTCCATCAGTTTGTATGTGATAACACAGGGCCTGGTCAAATTTCCACTTTCTGGTGGGAATCATCTTGGTTTGAATGGAGATCTTAGTGTGACCGACAGCTCACGGAAGATTGCTCCTTTCCAGAGCTGACAGAGCAGGGACTGGAGACACTGGTAAATGAAAATATTTCTGAAATGCCCCAATGTCATGGATGTTGATGGTGCTGTAATATATATGTAGGTCTACGTCCTTCCCTGGCACTGCTCATTATAAGGCATAGCCAAGTCAATGAAGCAGCACATGCTCCCAGCTGCCTTAGCCCCAGGACATGGTGTGCCAGGTGGCAGGACTCTACTTTTGTAGCTTTTTTTCCATGTCTTGTAACATGGTACATACTCCTAAATCTACCAGAGAATCTCAGCTTTCCTTGACAGGGAAAAGGAGGAGGAATCTAAGTTTATTGCCCTTGTCAAGAAAATAATGAAAACAATGAACTTTAAGACAAATAATAAAATCCCATGCTTTATAAAGGCATTCTCACAATGGGAAAGGGTGTATATGTGTGTGATACAAGAGTTCTAAACATCTGGGGCTGGCAGAAATACAGTTCTTGCTTAGGTAGATAGAGGTGTCAATTTGCATATGTCCGAGTCTAGCTGTGATTCTGGATCCAAGACTGCTATTACCATAATAAATTTTTAAGATCCCAGAGCTGTAAATGTCTAGTGCTAAGGGAAATCTGTATAGGATTTGAACCTTGTAGTTTGTGTCAGTTCTCAGTTTAATCTTGTGTTTTAATTTGAAAAATTGTAAGGGATTTGGCATACTTCTTTTCATGGGAAGAATTGTTTGAGTGTGGAGGTGATGCTGATATGATGGTGCTTTCTTTGACTTGCTTCGGTTTGCTGCTGTAATCTCTCATCTCTGAATCATTGTGCTTGCACAGTTTGCTTTTTTCTTTTCAAAATAGAAGTTCTACATTGTAAATGGATATTCTGTGGTGCAATGTTCTGCCAGTAAAATCACAGAGTTCCAGAAGTGCTCTTTCAATACATTGCATGGGACAACTACTAGAATATATAGATTTTTTAGGATTTTTTTTCCACGTAACCCAAAATAAATTTCTTTGTTTTTTAGCAGACCACTACTTTTATTGGCAGGCAAGCATTTCTGAGCATTGGGATGACTGGATGACCAGCCCGAGAAAGATGTATTAGTATTTGTCTGTTAAAGTGCTTTTGGATGGCTGGCCAGTCAATCTGCTATGGCACTAGTACTTGACATCTGACCAAAAGGAAGTGGGATAGCAGAGATGCTGTGAAGTTGACATATGTCTAGTGTGAAGCAGGCTGGATTAGAAACTGGAGGACTTGCTGGAGGTTAATAGTGATGATAAAATCAGCATGTAACCACATGGAGGTGTAACGGAGTATAAACTGATTTTTTTTTCTTCCAAAAAATTGACAGTAGATAAAGACATCAGGTGAATTGAAGAATGGTGTGGATTGATAGAAAACAATTTTGGTTGTAAAAATATCAATACTCCTTTGTGTTACTGACTTCTCCCAAGCACTCCCTACTTCTGTGAAGAGCCACATCCTGCTATTCTGCCTGATCAGATGATCTGCTTAAATTAAAAGCACTCTGAGACTAACATGCATGCCACAACTGTTTTCCTTGCTACAGTTTTCATTTCTTGTTATATTATGTCCCCTTTGATTAATTCAAATATGTAGGAAATGAAAAAGACGGTCACTGATTTTTAATCAATTGTGTATTCTAGTCAGGTATCAGCTAATTACACACAGACAATTAACAATTGCATCTGAGAAATGTGTTGCTTAGCCTTCACCTGTGCAGGGTGTGCTAGGCTGGGACTTCCCTAGGACAGCTGAGGAGGAAGAGAGCAGTCTCCCCTGGCCTGTGACAGTATTTGGTCCCAGGATCCAGGAGCTGGGGCGCAGCCTCTCTCTGCAGCCAAGTGCTGCCTGGCCGAAGCAGCTGGTTCTTCACCAGTGTAGATTTTCCTTTTGCAAAACTCTTGGCTATGGAACGTCTTCTGGTTATTATTTCTTTAAATCATCTTGGTTTTGACCATTATAGATTGAACCCTTTAGAAATGTTCTCTGCATGGGTGACCTGGTCAAGTCACACGTACTGGTACCTCCAAGCATGGCCATTGCCACAAAAATTGTGCAGCTTTTTGATAGTTACACATACACACCCAGTGGATTGGAAATGCAAGTCAATAAAGAGAACAAAAAGTAAATGTAATTTTTCAAATATTCTTAGTTTGAATAGTCTCTGATAAAATATTTTTCCCTCTAGTGAGAATAGCAAAGAAAATTGTCTTTGAGTCCAGCCCTGGGATCCTGCTGTGTCTCTCTTGTGAACGAGCAATGAAAAGTGGCCATTCATTGCTGAATGATTATTTTTCCCCTTCAGTGGAGTGTGGGGGGAGAAACCCTCCAAAATCCAAGTCTTCTATGAGTCCAGCAGACTAAAAGCATCAGGAAACCTCTGGAGGGAAGTAAAAAGTTATGAATGGAGAATAAAATACTGGTGCAGAGCAAAAGGGCTGTTGTGTATAAAGAGCAGATGGGAAAATGTTGAGTTTCAAGTTTAAAAGACAAGGATCTGAATCTCATTCAGCTGAGCAGGGGAAGTGGTTTGGGTTTCCTTTCCTTGGAGGTTGGCTCCATTTGATGAATTGTCGAGATGTGCTATAAATGTTTAAGATTTATAGGAGAGGCTCCAAGTAATACTAATGAATAGCTAAAAATAGATATGATAGGAAAATATAAACTGACAAACAGATCATCCAGCACAACAATAACTTCATAATCATGCAACTGTTGCCAATTGAAGATGGGAGACATGGATTGAAAATGAGCTTTTGTTTTTCACATCTGAAAGTTAAAGGAGTCAGAGTGGAAACAGATGTTCTTGAAAACAATGTGTCAGAATAACTCTAGTAACAGCCAATTGTCACCAGAGCTGAGCAAATAATTCCTTGCTTACTCTTCACTGGCTGATGGTTTTCCAATGGTGGGTGGGGTTTTTGTAAAGAATTGATTTATTTATTTATTCATTGTAAGCAACCTAAATGATGTTGGTGCAAAAATTTTCAGTGTCTCATTTCTTACAGTTCTGTGCTTCTCGAGAATTTTTGTTGAAGAGCTGTTGATCTTCCAAAAGCAATCTTAAGGGCTTTGATGGATCTTTTTGGTTGTAAATATTTGTGAATATTTAATTTTTGATATTTAATATTAGATAATTGATGAATTATAATTGTTATTGAATTTTGAGGAATTAGATGCTTTGTTTCCATAGAAAGGGGTTTGTAGAACAGCAACTGTTAGAAGTGTTTTGCACTGGGAATAACCACAGTAGACCTTGCCTACTACAACAGCAGAATTATTGAGTTATCATTTTTAGCAAATGTCTGCTGAACACCTACAGAAGAGAAACATTCAACCCAATGGCTGATGTGTGGACAGACAGAAGCAACAAAGATCCTTTGTGCTGCTATGAACTTGGTCTGTGCTGGATGTCTGCTTAATGTGCTGGAAGATCTTTGTGGTCGTGAAGATGACTGGCAAGCAGCAGGACCAGTCTGCAGCAACTGGGGGACCCCCTTCTTGACAAGTAACATTTTGTGTGAGGGGAGGCTCTGCCAACATCTTGAGCAATAGACAGATCAGAAATGTGAGCTGGATCCCAGTCTTGCTTCTGAATTTGATGTTTAAGAACTGATGTTTTTATCAGCTGGTTGGACTTGGCTGTGCAGATTTTCTATTTGTACTATTGTGAAAACATTTTTATTTGCAATGGTATTTCCATTGGGAGATGCCTTTGTCTTCAGAGTAACTTTCCTGAGAGTGGTTTCAAAAGTTAATCTGTGGAGAATACTGCATCTTGTTTTGCAGTATTCAGATGCCCCTTTACAAAGCAAAGGACAAGATGTTATTCTTTTTCAGGTACCATTATTCCCCTGACTTGCTGCAACCTTATTGTCTGAAAAGTGGGCAGAGCTCAAAGATTTGGGGAAGTTGCCATGGACTTCACTTTAATTTAGTAATCAAATGAAAAAACTCTAGATAAGATATGATATGGCAACATCACAGAAGTTGCTCTGTGGCAGGGTGCAGAATGGCTGCTGGCAGAGAAGGAAGGAAAACGACAATTTTTTAGAGAATGAGACTGGGAAAAGTTTGCTTGAACAGCTGGGGTTGTTGAGCATCAAGATGATGGAAGGATGTTACGGAGGCAGAAGCAGGCGGAGGAGAGCCAGAGCCAGATCCTCAGCTAACATTGCTGGGTATTTTTAGGAGTGCTTCCTGAGAGTGCTTTCTGTATATAAACAGTTGAGGTTCCAGGAGGCAGTGGTGAGGGGGAGCAGTGTAACTCAATGATACTTGTGCTGCAAATAGTACATTGCAGAGAGCAAACTGTTTGACTTTATTAAACTGCAGCCTCCTGCAACAGATCAAGGGTCTAGTTTCTAAGCAAAATAATTGTAGCCTAAAGAAAACTTAAATGTTGAAAGTCCCATAGGCCCTAGATTCCTGTTTGACTTGGCTTCAGGAGTTGCACATAGTGTTTGAACCTTAAACTATGAACTAAATTTGCCAAGCACAAGCTTTATTTTGAAATCCCTTTCCAACAGTAACACATAGCCTTGTTATCAGAAAAATACAGGACAAAAAACAATGGGAGGAGGATCAAGTCTGTCAAGTGGGCTTGACAGTGCTTTGCAATTCTGGTGGGGCTGGCAGGAGCTGGGCAGATCTGGTCTAGGCACCAGGGCTATGCAGGAGAACATTGCCTGGGCTTGGTGGGCAGTGCCAAGGTTAAAGTGGAATTGGAGCCATGGGCTAACCTGAACAGGGCAGTGTAATGCAGAACTGGGGTCTGTCCAAGGCTGCTTCCCTCCACCCTTGTTTACAGGAATGGAGGGTTATTTAGGGTGCTGCACCTGAAGAGTTGTCCTGTGTGTGCTGGAAGCAAAAATGGTGGATGAAGATGGTCCCATCAGAGAACCATCCTTGCTGCAGCAACTCCAAAGTTGCCTGTGCAAGGAGGAATGAATCAATGCACCTGCAAGAAAAAAGCTGACACTCTTGCTGTTGCCACTACGCATGGTGAGTACCCGGACAATATCTTGGCTGGCATTTCTTTCCATGGGAAACCTGTCCTTGGCACCATCTCTTTGCATGAAACTTGTTGAAAATTTCTGTCCTCTCTTCTCTTGGCTCCTTGCACAGCAGATTTATGGTCTCATTTTCCTTTTACAAATAAAACCCTAAGCGCAAATCCAAAGGATAAATAACACAGTGCAGACATGCCCATGGCAATATTCTGTGTATCACTGCTGAAAGTCTGAGAGGAAAAGCTAGTGAAGGCAAGATACCTCATATGAGGAAACTCCTCTCATGCTTTTGTGCCAGTTCTGGAGGTTGGAGAGCAATCTTCTTGTGCTTTTCCCCAAATATCCTGCTGCAGCTCAAGCAAACTTCAGGTGTCTCTTGTCTGCAAAAAGAGGCTAAGGCACCCATCCTTCTTGGCAAGGGTTTTGTGAGGGAGATAGACCAGCTGCACCACAGTGCTAAAGTTTTCTCCTTCATAAGGACAGAATGGACAGGTGTTCATAAATAAACCTCAGCGTTTGCTCTGCACCGGGTAAGGGAAATGGTAGCGGTGTCACTGCCACTCTGCACATTAACATTTCTGCTCTTCAGATTGCTTCCACCCTGCCTGTGGCCTCAACTGATGTGGCTTGGGCAGGAAGTGTTTAACCAGGGCACTGGGCAAGTGCCACAAAGGCACCAAACCTGCAGGGCTGAGTGGGGCATCTTTCAGCTGACGCGGCAGCATTGAAATGGACAGGTCTAGCCAGGACTAAACACCTCGTGTTAGCAAGGGTGGCTGTGGGGGAAGGAAGTTATTCCTCATTTCTCAGGCTGAGCTAGTGGTTTACAACTCAGAATCTTGAAATTATACCACAAGATATATCTGGAACTACCCCCAATATTGTTTTTATTCTGCCTTGATTTCAGCTGCAATTTTAAGAGGCTTTTGTTTAATGAAGCACAGGAGCAATAAGCCTCAGTGTGCAGGACATGGGGCTCAGAGGTTAGGACTTCATTGTTACCAATACGGAGCCTGCCCCTGTGCCCCTACCAGGCCACCTCCATGGTGCTGCAGCCCTCACAAAGAGGGAAGCTGATGGTGGGCTCAGGAATATTGTCTCCTAAAGGGTGAACCTGGAAGGAGATAAGGGGACCTGCCTCATTGTCTGAACTTCACAGCAATGCAAAGTGCTCAAAATAGCTCAGGCACTTCTCGAGAGGGATTTTTTTTTTTTTTTTTTGTCCTGGAACTAGATATTTACTTTATTCTCTTTGCGTTAGTGCTTTTGACATCTTCTTTTTTATTGTTTAGTTGGTTTTTTTCCCCCATGTCGAAGAGGAAACTTCTCCTATACACCTGTAATGGTGACAAGAGCCAGAAGCCCTGCTCTGCCACAGCCCGAGCTTACCTGGCACGCTGCCGCTCCAGACAGATGGATTGATCCCAGCTGCACGGATGGCAGGGATATCTATGGCCTGCCCTGGCTGGCTAAAATAGTCACACAATGGCCAACAGGCCTCAGCTGGGGTAACTTTAGGCTCAGTCAATCTCACAAGTTATTCACTTTAAGTTCTGCCCTGCAACCACATATGTTTCCAGATGCACAGCTCACTGGAAATTATGACCTGTCCTGATGGGCTAAGTGCACAAAGATTTTGGACTGTTGTGTTTCATACACCCCTTGTGCTTTAATATAGTGCTTGGCATGGGCTGAGTTACAGAGGCTTGAAGGGAGTGGTTAGTAAGGCAACAGAAAACACCACTCACAAAACAGCTTCGGCACAGTCTGTAATAAAAAAGAATCCACAGACAGACCAAGGTGGAAAAGACCCAAGTGCCAGGAGTGGTTCAGTCACCATGCTCACTGAAATCTAATCTCCTTGCTGTGGCAGGCAATAAGAGGCCTGTGAAAACTATAACCTCACTGATTTTTTCCATCATTAGCTATGACCTTGCTTCTGACTGCTTACTCCAGTCTCAAAGGATGGGACCCTTTCTGGAGGGAAGACCTGTGCCTCGGTTCCCTGAGAGGAAATTAGTCTGTAGCATTGCTATGCTTTACTTAATATGTTTATGAAAGTGGAAACACCACCTGAATTCCTCTATAGACTCTGCAGGGAAATCACGTTTCCATATTGCATTATGAGAAATGCAGCGAAGGAGTGCTATGCTCAGTTAATATTTTTAATGTATGGAGGTAAAAGAAACTTCAGTTCAGAAGAAGTATATGCTTCCCTCTTTCTATTCAACATCCATAGTGCTATAAATACAAACTGCAGGGTACTTTCAGAACTGAGAGCCTTTAAGACTTCTCGAGGGAAAACATCACACCAAATTAATCTGCCGTCAAGTGGAAATTCTATATTGTTTGCATTTGCCAATGTTCTGTATGTGGCTGTAATTGCACTGAAGCAAATATCTGCTTCGAGTTCTTCACAAGATTAAATGTGGCCAATTGGGCGTAAAAGAGTAATTGAAATGCAGAGCTGCTGCTTTGGATTTGTTAGAGGCATTGCTCATCTTTGCTCTGACATGATGACACTAGGTTCTGACTTCCCATTAAAACAGGGAAATTTGGGGAATGTGATTTCAAGCGTCGGGTTGCAAGCTAAGAGGAGGACGTTTGTGCCTGGCACTGCGCTGCCCTGCAGTGTGCCAGTGGGCAGTGTGCCCTGGGCATGCTCCTTGCTCCATGCATGCAAGGGGACATCCTCTGACCAGCAGAGAGGCTGTCAACAGCTGGGCCCCAGGGTGCAGTGTCTGCTTGAGAGCTCCAGAATTGACTCCCGAGGATTTCATGGTCCTTAAGTTCTGAGGATTTGCCATAGATTTGAGGTGAAAAGGACTTGTGAAGGTCCAGTAAGAGCCTCTGTGACTTATAACAGAGGGAGCCCATGGTCTGAATTGGATCCTGACTGGTGTCACCGTGTCAGACCAAAGGACCATGTCAGCTTGCAAAACCTGCAGTCTCACCCTAAGCCAGCTGGATGTGAAATGTTAAAGATTTGCTTAAAAGCCCCATGCTTTCTTTTTATTTTTACTAGTTTAGTCATTTTCCCTCTTGCCAAATAAATGCAATTACAAGAAAGTAAAAAGTATTTTTTCAAGTTGACTGTGCTGCCTTTTAATGCTACATGAAAACCCAACTGCTCCCTATGCCCTGCCCAACAGGTAGTTAAATAAACAGGCCCAGGTGAGCAAAACTGCCAGTTTGAATCCTTCTTTATTTCATTTTCTTTCCAATTAGTGGGCTTATGCAAAAAATACATTCCTAGCAGCTCCTAACAGTTTGCTCATGCTCAGCCTTTTCCCAGAGTTTCTCCATGCAGCTACAGAGCAGTCCTGACAACATCCTTGCACACTTCAGTGAGGGCAGCAGCCCTTGGGCTGGTGCCAGGAGACAAACCTTGGCACTAGCAGGCCTCTGCTCCTCTGCCTGTGCCCCTTCCTAACTGTAGGTCCAACTCCCGAAGCTGCTGGAGGAAGCCGGAGTTGGGGCAGATCCCTCTGTGGGAGCGCACAGTCTGAATGGCGGCGGTGAGGGACATTCCTTCACAGATCATTAAGAAAGCCAGGACAAGAGTTGCAGACCGACTGATTCCCATCGCACAGTGAACCAGTACTTTGCCTGCAAAAAGGAGAGAGATTTGCAATTATGCCAGCAGGCCTCATGGTGGGGGTTATTGTGCTGGAGCAGAGGTGGAAGCTGGTACTGGGGATGGGCAAGCAGGTGTGTATAGCCCTGCAAAGCAGGCCTGATGCAGTTCCCCTGGTTGGGGAACATGGGGTTTTTACTGGCTGGGGACAGAAAATTCATAATTGTGTTCCAGGATCCATGGTTGTTTGTTTGAGCTTAGCTGTCAGCCTGACAGCACACCCTTATCCCTCCTGCCCAGCCTGCCATCCATTGTGTCCCTGCTTGCTCATGTGTGGTTCTGGGAGTGATGGACTTGCTGGCAAAGTTTCAAGAGTTCATGCTTGAAGGCCATGCTGTGGGAAGCAGCCTTGGCAGGTTACTTACTACCAGAGGGCTTGGAAACCTGGGATTTCAGCAGTGAAACGCTCAGGATTGCTCACTGCTGTTACAGCAACACTCCTGGTTTTCCAGGAGCTCTTTTTTCTTCCTTGCTTAGGGCAGTAATGCTTTCTGACGGTGCTGACTGCTGTCCAGACCTTTTTGGAAATGTGTGAAGAAAATGGGCATTATCATTAAGAATAGCTGTTTGTATATAGCATTTGAACCAACTCACTTAGGCATTTTTATTCCTATAGCCTACCCCATACTAATCACTGTCCTTCCCTAATGCCCCTGTTTTCCCCTGCTTATTAAGTGACCAGTAGGAGGACAATCTATGAAATGTTTTTAGTTTTCCAGAGATTTCAGTGCAAGGTGTGCATCTTTGTTAGGAGTTCATCAAGAGTAACATCATGAGTCCTTCCCCTGTTGTTATAAGTGAGCCTCAGGGAACACCATCCAGGGGTCCAGCAGTATAACTCCCTCCTTCCCTCTGCTCTGCTTTTGGCTTTCCTGCTGTGATCATGAACAGAAGCAGCCTAAGAAGCTCAATTCTGAACTGCAGCTGCTTCCCAGGTTTCCAATATGTGAGTTTGACCTGTGTTGGAAGGAGATTAACATTTTTTTAAATGGTCTTATTTGAAAATAAAGAAAGTTTTTTAATTAAAGGAAAATTTTGCTCTCAGATGGAAGGATTCAGGTTTGTGGTCCTTTCCATCTAGATGTAAACAAAGAGCTCATTCCAGAACCTGAAAATTTGCATCTTGTAAATATTGTAAAATGCTTCAACGTTCACAAAAATGGTAAGATCAAAGAGAAAATTTTAATTGAAGGTGAAACTCAATTGTTATATAATTGTTCTACTCACTTATAACCATGCCTGAACATTTTCAAGCTGTCTTGTCCTTTGCTGCAGTCAGATCTATTTTTCTCACAGAGACTGTGGCCCAACAACTCAGCATTATTAGAGTAACAAGTGATTAGAAGCAGATATGAACTTTTGACCACCTGATGAACAGCTCTGTCTCCCATTA
Organism: Drymodes brunneopygia; assembly: GCA_013400955.1. Lineage (NCBI taxonomy): Eukaryota > Metazoa > Chordata > Aves > Passeriformes > Petroicidae > Drymodes > Drymodes brunneopygia. Next base: position 314,294 of record VZTZ01036415.1, read on the forward strand.
AGGCAGCTGAAGAAAATGTCTTTTTAGCATAGAAATTTCCAAACAGTTCTTCACTGGAAATCTTCCCAAGTTTGAAGTACCTTTTTCTAAATTTTATTTTTTCAGACTGTCACATATGTGGTCTCTTGTTCACTCATTGTATAGCTGTACAAAATGCAATTTAGTGGCAGTACAATTTATATCCAGAAAAGATGAAAAATCAGCAACAACAACAATCCCATGTTGCTTTTTTCCTTTAGAGATGGAATAGACTATCTCAGATGCTGCTTCTCTGCAAAATGTAAGGAGGGTTAGTAAGAACAGATCTTAGAAAAGATAGCTTTTCAGGGCTAGTTCCTTGTTTTGTTTGTGCTTACAGCATCTTAATCTCTGTATTACTAGGGAGCAAGACAAAAATATCCTTGTTGGATGATGAGCCTAGATCCAGACAAAAACCTCAGACTGATTGCCCCCATCTCCCCAGGTGTTAATTCTGGGTACTTTGTGCACAGCTTTTAATCTTAAATCCCACTTTGTTTATGCCAGAGCATTCATTTAGCAACCATTCTAGTTCTGACTAATGATGATGGCATAGCCACATGCTTGGAGAGGGTGAGCATGTGTTGTGAAAACCTGCTCTGGCCAGCAGGTTGAGAGAAGTGTTGAATTCCACGATGTGTGTGACACAGCCACCTCTCATTATCCCGGCATGAGAAATCCGAGCGCAACCCTAAAGATAGACGTGTCTTCAGTAGAAATAAAGGGACAAATATAGTCTCCAAGGAAGTGGCAAAAACAGCTCTGGTGACAGCAGACTTGTACCAGGCATCAAAACCTTTGGGGGAAGGAAGAGGTTTTCCAATGTAAGGCCAGTTTTTCAGAATTTCTGTTTCTGTTTTCTCATTCAGATACAGTTTCATAGAAATTACTGAGATATTGATGCCCTTATTCAAGTTAAATTGCATGTATCTGTCAATTCCATTAACTTCATGAAAATTCTTGGAAGTGAAGTCCTGCTTTTTATGGGCATATGGAGAAATATTTTGCACCCTGCTAAAAGATAATGCTAATTTGAATTTCCATCAGACTTCTTTTTCAATGTGCTGCACTGTTATTAGCCTTCCCACCAACCTTTTAGGGTATGTATGCTGTATTGTCTTCCCCAGAGGAGGCACTTGGGATCCAAATAACCCTGGTCTGAGATTTTCAGAGGAGCATAAAGGAATCAGGAGCACAGTTTCACTTTGAAAAATACTGCAAATAGGACTAGGCCAAAAGATTTTTGAAAAATCTTTGCTTCAGTAGTTTGCAGGAGGCCTAATTGCAATGTGGTGGCAGGGATGGGAAATCCAGACATTCACCCAAATGTGCACCCCAAATAACAGAAGCCAAGGAACAAAATGTTCTGAAAATTTTTCTTGGAATCACTCTTTTTTGGTTTTTTTTCTTTGTCTGAAAACTTCTGAGCTACCAGCACTCTACAACTAAATGAAAAATAATTTATGGTTTGAACTGCATCATAAGGGAGAAAAACATACAAGAAAAAAATAGAAAGAAATGGCCTTGATGTTAGATTTGATTTTGCATCACTATATATTTTGAAATGAAATCTAAATTTGGGTATAAACTGGATGGGGGACAGGAGACTTGATGTTCTGAATCTAATTTTTAAAAATTGTTTGAGTCCTCTTTTTTTCCCCTCCCCTACCTGTATGAAGACTTCTGCCTTTGAAAATGCTCTGCCCCAGCAGCAGTCTTGAAGTGAAGACCAAACTGAGCACAGGTATAGATGCTGCTGTTAAATATTGCCTGTTGTGTTTTTGTTGGAGGCACAGAAAGCAGAACAAATGCCAGGCTCCTGCTTTCACAGGCTGGCTCTCTATTGTTTTGTGTCTGTGTCTGAGAGGAGACAGTGTCCAGAAGGAATACACTGAATTTTCTTCCCTGTTTCTCTGACTTATCTGCACTTCAGAAGAGTCCTCCTGTATCCCCAAACAGCTTTAGAAGGTGTCTTAGCAAAAACCTGGACAAGCCCCAAGTATTGACCTTGGTCCTAATCTGCATGGTTCTCTAATCACTTGTTCCCATGAGGATGAAGGTATATTATCTCTCTTACAAGTGCAATATGTATTCCAACATTGTTAACCTCTGTGCATAGTGAAACAAAGGCTATGATAAATGCTGGTACACTGACAATAAAATACTTGTTTGTTGCAGATAAATCAGTCATGTGAAATGATTTAATTAGTGTAAAATTGCTCTAATGAAAGCAGATTTGAATTTACTGTGTGATTATTTTTAGCAAATAAATTGAATGTTAAACTTAAGTAAGGAAACAAAAGCTGTGTTGCTATTTGGTTTTGTTTACAGGGTCAGACCCTTGTCTCTTAGCAGTGGCTGCAAATGGGTGAGGTGACACTCTGAACCCCTGGTGACATCGTGCATGTGACCGGCGCCTGAAGCACGTCTGCTCCGTCTGCTCCGTGGGCTGACTGCAGTGGGCGATTCCAGCCATGCCGTCAGCCCCTCACGGGACACAGCTGAGATGTCCCAGCACTCGGGCTCGGATTCCAGGGTGGCTGCTGGAGCACAGCCACGGAGAGCAGCCTTCACAAGGGCAGTTGTGTGTTCTCCTGTCGTGTGGCAGGCAAGGAGGTTATAACCACGTCTCCTGCACCACAGAATCCGTGCCGTGAGCTGCCTCTTCCAACTGTGCCTTCCCCACCCCCATGTGGTTTAACGTACAGTGCAAAGAGAAGCTGGACTGGTCCCACATTAGAGGAACCATGTTGCAACCTTCTCTCTGAGCATGAAACAGGATCCCTTGGGAATAATAGGATTAACTGAGGAAAAGTAGGGGCACTTAACTTCTGGCACTATTAGATCTTGCAATCCTTATTTGAAATTTTGCACCACACATCTCGAGCTACTTTTTGTAGAGGCAGACAATAACTGTCATCTGTCTAGGATTTGTGCAGAACAATAACACTTGGTTTTTAACAGTGGATTATGGATATTCTATCCAGCTCATGCCTGCTGTAACTCTACTAACATCAAAGGGTTTTGCACTAGGGATAAAGTTTGCACATTCAACTTTGTTGGCCAAATTAAAGTTGGGAATTTCAATGTTGTTGAACAAAATCAGTCATTGAAACGCATAATAACTTATTGTCCTTTTGCTAATCATCATTAAATGAGCTAAATGTCCTAAACTAGCCCTTGCTTTCTTGCAGGATGGATTCAATTTGGCTTAAGATGAGGCTCCAGATCTGTCACCCGTAGTCCATGTCCCAGCTGCCCTCACTCCATTGGATCCAGCAGAAGTATTCTGCTCAGCAGAAGAGCTCAGCTGGGCTAATGGGCCTGAGGGGCTCGTTACACGGTTTTCTCATCTCCTGTTAGGTTTAGCCAGGTGCAGAATCCACTACCTATTTCTTGATTAATCCAGTATCTGTTTTGTCACAGCTGAAAATAGCAAGAAGCCTACGGAGAGCTTTAAATAGTGGCAAGTCCTCTCTTCCCACGCCTTCAGAGCAGGTAAGAACTGTCATCTGCTGCAGAGTGGGAGGTCAGACTGATGTATGTAATGCACCTACGGTGGAGTGAAGCAAAAGGATCCTTTTCTCCAAAGTTAAGCAGCTTTCATAACTCCCACCAACAAGAAGGTGACAGAAGAGGGAGCCTAGTTTTTCATTTGTTCCACTGAAGTGGAGGCAGGGAAATGACTTTGAAAGAGTCTGCCATTTCAAGATTTTAGTGGGTGATTTTAACCTGCCTGTTTTAAACATGTTCAGAGGTAAATACATGGCAAAGCTCTTTACTTGGGAATCTTTCTCTCAGCACAGTGTTAGTTTAATAGTTTTTATTACATGCTTTCATCAAGTTCTCTTTCCCTCCCCCTTTCTGTTAGACTTTACAAAACCCTGCTGATTTACTTTAGGTTTAGCTGCACTCCAGAGAAATGCAAATTGCACAGGTGGCCATGCAAAGGGTCAAGACTGATATTCAAGGTGTTGTCCTTTGAGCTTGAGCATGAGGGAGAAGGCCAGAACTTTACCAACTCTATGTTTTTCCTTGTAGGGAAGGGGACAGATTGTGCATCTGCTCACTCTTGTCTGAGCCTTCCCAAACAGCTCTGTTACATGGGCAAAGAAACAGCCAGGCTGTGCTGAAGGAAAGGCAGCCAAGGAAGTAGGGATCATAAATTCATGCTGATATGGCATGGCTGCAATAGTAGTACATGTATTTTCTAATTTCTGTAACAAAGATGATGAAGGAATTCAGGGTGTGATGCAGCCATTGACCACTGTGACAGGAACAGCTCCCAGTTAGGAGCGAGTGCACACCTCTCTGCTTCCTTTTGCTCACACTCTAGCACCCGAGTTTTAATAAACTGCCTTAAAAACAAACTCCTTACATCACCAAAGATAATATTGTCTTCAGCTAAGGTAGAAATCTGGAATAAATCTATCTATACTGTTTTCTGGACTTGTGGTGTAAAGCATCAGAATTTTTTTCAAGCATGATGGAAACAACAATTCTTACCTAATTCTAATGAATACTCGATTAATAGTTTTAAATATGCTTGTGCCTCATACAGTCTTAACTTTGACTTGTCCTCTTAGGTAAAAAGGATTATATATTTCCATTAAAGAAAAAAAAAATATTGAATTTGCTTGTAATAGTTAAGCAGCAGTCTTAAATGACTTCTCAACCAAACAGTAGTACCTCATTACATCCTGTGTTTAATATGAACAGACCTCTTGTCACCTGCTATTTTTTTTTGTTGTTCAACTTCATTGCTTATAATAAACACTACTTTTTTTCTTCTTCTAAATGATGTGAGTAACAATCCCCTCCCTGTCTCATCCCTGCACAGGTCATGGGTATTTAGCTGCTAAATTTCTGTTCTGTTTCAGAACATCTTGTTTATGTATTTTCTAAACTGTTGCGCTTTCCTCAAAATGATGAATGTCAGCAACAGCTGGACAGCATATGATTAAATTTCACCTTGTCTCCATTCCCAGAACTCTGCTTCCATATGGAGTTCAGTAAAGCAATATTAAAAGCATGGGAGTAGGGATAAATATGCCTTGAGCTGTAACTTCTTCTGCATTCATAACTTAGTATTTCGGCATGCATTTTGCAAAGCACTAGTTTTGTTTGCTATTGTGGCTTCCACAATTCATCTGCTGTTTTCTGTCTTTTGTCAATTGATTTGGAACTTTGCTTTTACACACACGTGAATAGATTTTGGATCTTACCTTTCTCTGGAGCACTGCCAATAATGACTTCAATTGCAAATAGTGTATGCTGTAATAGAAATGGGTGAAAATCCAAATTCCCCAAATGCAGCCCTAGGTTGCACAAAGGCAAATATATTCTAACAGAACAGATCAAGCCCTCCAAAGAGCAGGAAACGCACAGGTACCTAGCATGAAGGTACACTGCTTGCAGTTACTGTGCCTCCCCTTTCTGGCTAGTATGGTGTGGATCAGATCCACCGATGCATACAATTAAGCTGGGTAGTTAGTACTTTAGGACCCTGATTGTAATTAAAGCTCACCATGATGCAAGCAAAACAGTTTGCTGAGTGTATAACTGTTCTCTTAATAAATCATATACAGTTTTGTGGCATCATGATGACTTGCTTTTTTGAAGACCTGCCCTTAATAGTAGTGACCCCCCATTAGCTCCAAAGCTCTGGTGTTGTACCTGGCATGTATTTAGTGAATCTGAGGATTTTGTGGGTTATCTTTCTATTTCAAGGTTATACCTTTTCTAGCAACAGTATGACATTATTCCTGGCTGGTGGTATTGCTGAAACTCCCTTCTGTAGAATTGCTTTCTAGCAAGTTCTTCCCTATTATGTGTTGGTAATACTTGCACAGATTGTAGCATTACAGTTGAATCTTCGTACTCAAGTATGATGCTTGCACTTGTCTTTTATTTTCAATCCCATCACTAATTTGAAAAGATCAAATAATGTGCCTCTTCCCAGGTCAGTGTGTCGTTGTAGGTAATAAAAGACACTTGCTATTTTGACCTTTGGTGATGAATAACACTAGGCATACGGAGAACCCCTATGGAAGAGCCTGTTCAGTGCATCCTTCCCTGTTTTCGGGGAAACAGGAGCACTCCCACTCACTGTAGGAGTTCAGGAGGCAGGTAGGATGCTACTTGGTTTGGGCATCTCCATTCTTACCCACACGTAGGTAGTTGGTTTATGTCAAATAATAATTTGCAATTTGATAACTTGCCCTGCTTGTCTGCTATGCAGAAGATACACAACATGCACAGATGGTCTAGTTACCTCTTGGGGAATTCAGTGCTGCTTGGATGTAGTGAGCAACTGGATAGAAGTGAATGCTGAGATCAAAGTTTGGGTTGTCCTCTGCTTCTACTCCGTAGTAATCCACAGGCAAGTCGTTGTAGAACTTGGGCCCAGTGTTGATGCGAAATCTCCCGGCAGCAGCATTCACAACGTGGGAGATGCCCATGCGGCTCAGCTGTGCCTTGTCACGAGCAACGTACCTGGGAGAAAGATGGGGAATTATATTTGCCTGCTGCACTGCAACGCAGGGAAGAACATGCTGCTGATGGTGAGTTTGTTACAACTGCAAGAAGTGGTAAGTGGCTATTTTTTTGACAGGTTGATTGGACCAAAGTGTCCATCAAAATGCTTTGAGACAGAAGTGACTTGTTAAGAAACTGACTCTTAGATTTCCCTCATTTTTTTCCAAACATATGTTTAGATGGTTCTCAACTGATTAAAGGCAGTGGAGGAGATATTTCTGCACAACCTAAGGGTGATTTCAGGGACTTTGTCACCAAGTCACCTCTGCTGAGTATTCATCAGTTCAGGGAACTGATGCCATCTGGCAAAGTGAGGGGAAAATGAGCTTGATCCTGTTTTATGTAGCTCTGGCGTAACTGCCTGAAGTACTTATGCCACAGCTCCAGTGGGCTGTTGCAGTGTGTGACTCCTGCACTAATGAAGGAGGAGAAAAAAGCAGGAGGGGGGATATTCTTTTGGGTGAGCTAGGATGCGTTTTCTCTATGCTACAGCATCCTATGCACAGTTCAGTCTTGCTCAACACTTAGACCTGTTGTGAGAGGTTCCCAAATTAGTGCCCAGCTCTCTTTTTTTTTAAATAAAGAATGGAAGATTTGGGGGAAGAGTTGTAATAACCTTCAGCCCTTCCTGTCTCTTACAGGTCTCCCACATAAAGGTTTGGCCAGACTTCATCCACGTGGCCTGTGGGGTGTATGCGTGTGCAGAGCAGGCGCCGCAGCTCCTCCAGGGACGGTGTCCTGGCGCTGCTCCCACTGCTGGGCATCCAGCTTGAGGCACCCCTTATCCTGGGCCGCCGTAAGTCCTGGCTGCACAAGGAGTCCCAGGCCATCCTGAAAGGGGAGAGCAGACAGTCACCACTAGCCAGAGATATTTCTGAGATATGGCCCCCTTTCTTCCTCTCACCATGTTGAGCAGTTGATTAATTATATCATTATATTTTAAAAGATTATTTTCTTCATAGGAAATGGGGAAGTTCCTACTACTGTCTGGAATTCTAGATGCTATTCTTAGCACAGTGAAAAAGCCCAGCCCTTGACATGCCAGCACAAGGCTTCTGCTTTCACATGGAAAGGGGTAATGCTATGGAAAATGTCTTGTGTAAATATATCTACTCAAAGGGTGTAGAAACAAGGTATTAACTTGGTATGGTGAGGTTTTCCTTTAACCAGGTACCTAGGCCTTCCTTATATATACTTAATCTGATTTGTCTTCTAATTTGCTCAGCAAACTGATCTGGACTGAGTGGAATCAGTCGTGCAAAATCTAGTTCACTGTTTAGCTATTAATTGTCAACTTCAATGGGGAAAACTCTGTAAGGAGTAGTTTGGTTCTTTCCAATAGTATTTACTGGCCATACTGGTTGTCCTCATGAAAAATGTTCATGTTAGAAAAATCTAGATGAATGACAGTGATTCCAGCTGTCATTCATATGAGCATTGACTAATTTTTTTAGTGAGTTTTTAAATTTGCATTCCTCTCCTCTCTGCTCCAAGAACTATCCCATTTCTAATCTTGAAGCAAGTACTTCAGTTACAAGGAGAAGCACTTCTTTTAGGCATCACTTTATCTCTGGAATTATTCTGTTTCCATATGGTACATGTCTTTTGAAATAGAGGTTCCTCTACAGTGTTAAGAGGGGAATAGAAATTATATTTTTCCTACAGTTCTGTTCTAAGAAAATATTAAACTTTTTCTTTTTTTGTACATTCTAAAAATGAGCCAAACATCTGCATTACAGAGATAGTAGGAAGTCTGTCAACTCATAAGACTTAAAACAGAAGCACCTGTCTGGGACATGGGTGAAGTTGTAGTGGGTGAGTCAAAGCCTTGCTCTGGCACTGCCTGAAGCATATCCTCTACATAAATGATTTGACAGGTGGTTTGGGGTAGAACAGTCGAGGACAGCAAACCTGAAATCTTGCATCTTTCTGCTGAACATATCTGTTGTTAACAAATACGTTGTACTTAAGTTCAAGCATCTTCATCAACCATTTCTTTTCAGACAGCACCTGTGGTGAAATTTTCTCCTAGTTTCCAATCCAGGTATTTTCTCTAGCTTTAAGTTCACATTTTGGTGTAATTTTATTTTGCATGCACAAAGACCAAGCAGGAGGATCTGAAGGCTAGCCTGCTGTGGGAGCTCATTGTACCTTCATAGTAATACACTGCTTTGCTGAAGGGCAAATGGAGCAATTTGAAATATCCTGAAATACCCTGAAATATTCATAGAAAAGAAGGAGGGAAGTGTCAGAGTTAGGCCCCAGAATGGTCCCTACATGTCACCCTTCTGCCATGCACATGGGGTGATGTGCCTTGCCACCCAGTTGCCAAGAAGAGCCCTCTGTCATTTCAGTACACCTCCTTCTGCCGCATTCATGGCAGCTCTGGCCTCTTGGATACAGTAAGTTTTCATCAAGTGATGTTCCCAGAGTGGTCTTCTATTGTTACAAGAGCATTACGAAGAGCTCCACTGTGGAATGTGCTCCCCTCCCAAAAGTGCATATCTCCTCCAGTGTCAGCTTTTACTGTGAAAACAAAAGCAGATGTTCTTGCCCATTTTGGATGGCTTTATGCAAGAGGAGGCATGGAGGAATTCCCTACTGGAGCAGGCATTTCCCATTGATTTTGATTGTTGCTTTGACACTGGCCACCCCAGTGTCCCCTGTGACAGCCCTGCCTGGCTCCTGCTGGTGATCTCGGACACTTGTCTGATCCCACACAGGAGGTCTGCAGCAGAAATGGGACTTGGATTTCCACAGGGCCATCTGCCAATTCATTAAGTACTTTCAAGAATAACAACCTCCTCCAGTCCTTCCCACCTCATAATATCTGCATATCTGCAGCAAATGTTCCCCTTTTTTGATGTACCTAATTCCTTGCAGTGTGGCTAATGACCACTCTAGGGCACTTCTCACTTCCTGTAAAGTTGCTTTAAACTGTTTTGGTTTTTTCTTTTTCAGTACTGCCTGTTATCCATTTCTCTTGCCCTCTCCACTGTATAAATACTTTGATTTTCCTGTTACCTCAGAGGACTGAAGGCTGCTGTCAGCCTTGCTTTCCTAAGCCTTACGGGAGCTGGGCAGGTAACTGTGACATATAGTGCACCTAAGGAAAAGTGCAAAGACTTTTGTTTTGTTTTGTTAAAATTGTTTCTAGAAGGGAACATAACTGCATAGGCTGGGCAAAAGGAGGTACTTTGTGCTACATGGATATTTAAAGCTGTGGAATAATGGTCTTTATAAGACAGGACTGCTTCTTCAGAATTATCCTAAGATGACTTTCAGTTTGTGCTCACATGGATATTGTATTGTAGCTAAGGAATTTACTCCTGTTGAAACACAGATGTGAACTGCTGATGGTGTGTACAAAACTTATTTCACCTTCATTCTGGTCACATTTTTTAAACTGGAAAATAGCATCAGTTTGTGTAAACTCTATGTCCAATAAAAAGGAAGGACTAGAGTTCAAATTTCAAATGTGAAATAACTGCAACTAACAGGCCGTGAATGATTCAAAAGCAGAGAAGCCTCAGTTGGACTATTCAACTAATATGTTGGATAATGAATGCACTGAAAAAATAATAGCTTTCCATAGAAAATTTACAGACAGAAAAACAAGGAGTTTTTTTCTGAATAACTGACTACTCAGTTCTGGCATCAGTCTAACATCTTAACTCACTAAATTTATACAGGCAAGTGTCATTACTGAAATGCACGTTTAAGGAAAACAATGCTATGATTAAAATTTAGTGTAATGTTTTATAAGGAACATGGATAGATTAAAAAATTTAGTGTGAAAGGAAAATTATTATATGTAATAATGTGATGGCTGTTCATTTAAAAATATGTTTTTAATGATTCTCAGCTCAATTCCTTTATACTGACTTTTTGTAGAGGATCTGTTTCTGAGATGTGTGCTGTATGAATGAGCAATACAATTTTAAAATGCTGGTTTCTGGATGATGATGACATGAAACATTCCTGATCTTTGCTCTACTGGAGTTGTATTATGGTAATTATTCAATCACACAGGAATAATTTTACCATTATATTTATATTAATTTGGAATTGGTTTGTACTCCAACTGTAATTGTATCTGTACTATGCAATAGAATTTTATTAATTACAACTAGCAGGATTGGAATCAAAGAGGGCTATTGCAAGCAGGTCATTCTGATGATGCACAGTGACTCAGAGTATGACATAGGCTGTTTGTGCTGCCATCCCTGCCTGCACCTGTAGCCACCTCCCTGGACTGATGTGTGTTGGTGGCTTTGCCGCAGTTGGGCTATGAGAGCAGCCAGGTCAATGGTTCCTTATATACCAACTATGCCAGGGAGAAAGGAAAGTGGTCCTGTTAGAGGTCCCAGTTAGTATCTCCTTCCTGACTGTTTAGGATTCCTGTCTGCCCAGCAGTGAATGCCCCTATGGACTGCAGACACTGTGGATGCTTTGGTTGGGTTTCAGTTAATTCAGTGACTACAGCTTTATCTGTAGCATAATTAGTGCTGTTTAGTGCCATGCTGAGGAGAGGGCCTGTAGAGACTTTAGATTCCTCTACAGGTGTCTCAGTCCTTGAAAACATATGCCACATTTTATCCAATTTCTCCAATTCCACAATATTTAATTAAACAATAAAATGAAAAGTCAGTGTAATTTGACAATTTACATTACATTGATATGAGAACAGATAGAGAGGATGGTATGAAATTGAAGCAGCAGAAAATCCTGCAGCATGATGCTGTAGTAAGTCAGGAGGAAAAAACAACTCTTGTGTCTAGGATATTTAGTAGAAAGCCTTTACAATCTCTGCTTTAAGTTGCATTTTCCAATGCCAAGATAAAGGAGGGATCTGTGTGTACCGTAAGGACGTCAGTGCTCTCATTTCAATCAAGAGACAAATATTTTAACTGTCCCAGGGCCTGTGTTGGCTTTCCTGTATAGGTAGAACATAGCCATTTTCTTTTGATGCTAGTAAAGATATTTCTGAGTCTTTAAATCTTGACAACAAAGTAGCCTCCATCCTGTGTTTTCTCAAGCTGCTATGTGCTATAACCTTGCCATCCCAGTGAAGTGTCAGTCTGACTATACTTCCAATAGACTGATTTGTGGTGGTAAAAGACTAGGCTGAAGCCCAGGGCTTGGCCAAGCAGGTCGTGTCAAGTTCATGCCTATCATGTATTCAAAGGCCATAAACATTTCTCAGAAAGCCTATCCCCTGGAAAGGTTCCTCCAAGATAACATATATTTGAGAGAAGGTTTTGTGTTGCTACATCGCCACACAAATGACAAGTATTACTGTCATCATTCTTTCTTCCTTAGCATTTAACCCAATAGTCTCACTGGAGTCATAATTTATCAATTGCTAGGACCACTACGAGATATAGATGGTATGAATCAAACACAGCTATAACTGAGGGAGGGCTGGCTGGACTTGAAAGCTGAGATAGAGGCAGTGTCTAGGGAGGCACAAGGTATTTGAGTAGGCAACTGTGTGTAAGAAAATCTGTCCAGCAGCTGGAGGTCATAATCTGAACAGCACTTCCAAATTTAGTAGAGGCTTCCAGACCCACAAGTGTAACCCAGCTACGCATTTAGGGCAAGGCACCCACTTGGTGGGACTTGGCAAAATCCATTAGGTGGACTTGCTCTTCACAGATCACACAAGGCCTATGTTGAGGAGCAGACTAAATCTCTGTACTGGACAGCTTGGAGCAACACAAGGAAGGCAAAAAAAGTTTTCTCCTCTTGGTATTGCATTGGTGAACATTTTGTGTCCTAACTTTGGAGGAATTGTGATGCTTCCCCACTGTCCAAGTAAAATTTTCTCTGTGTGCCATCCAGGGAAATCAGCAGCTACATTTTTAATACAAAGCACTACTCAAATGTAAGGAAGAAATTAACCCATCCTGGTTCTCAAATATGCTAAATTTACCACGCTTTCCACTGATGTTACGGATTGCCAGGCCTCAGAAGCCTCAAAAATGTCTAATTTTTTCATATCAATCCTGTGGCCCAGGCTGCAGTTCTCAAACCTGATGGTCTTGACTGTTTCAGGATGTACATTAGCATGCAGGCCCCAAGGCAGGGTGGCCTCGGAGCTTTTTTCTGTGACTGCAGTATAAAATATTCTCTTGTCATCAGCTGGTTAGTACATTTCTATTTACCAACCATGTGTGCAGTTCCTGACAGTGGCTAGACAGACTCAGCCATCCTTTGATGTGCAGCAGTGTTGTACCAAGTGTGCGAAACCTGGCCACCTGCTGATTTTGCTAACTCTTCTGGGTCTTGAATGTATGTTTGTTTTATTCTTTAGCCATGGGAAACCAACTCTGTAGAGTTATTGCCCACACAGCAGCTTAGAGTGGATAAGAGAAGGGGAAAATATGAGCAGTAAAATTAATTTTCCCTGACACATCCTTTCCTCACAAAATGCAAACCCATAGGTTGCTGTACCTAGTTGCATATTTGTTAAATAAGTGGGATCCTAACTATGTTTATGAGTCAGGACAGAGGTATAGACAGAATCTGTACCAGGCAGAGGAATGTACCTGCTTTACAGAAACCATGGTTGATAGGTAGCACCACCAGAAGGATTGCAAAGATAAGAGATAGTTTATCCACCCCAAGCTCTTCTGTGGCTTCTTCACCATTGAAGCTTGCGTATATTTTGTTTCTGAGCTGGACGTTTTATTTACTAGTTACAAATTTTACATGCCCTTTTAATAGAGTGCATTGTAACTATTTAAAGCTGAGCATTAAACAGGCCCAGACCCTGTTAACAATCTGAATGTTACGACATATTTTTTTGTGTAACTGCTTGTTATAGCATCAGCTATTAAGAATTTATTACTGGTGCATTTTAGGTAGTGTTTTACAGTCATTTAATTACAGCCATCCAGCAATCATTACATAAATATGGATTGAGAGCAAGGATCCCAATGTGAGGTGACCCAAAAGGCTTTTACCTGCCAAGACCAGAGTTTGGGCCCTCAGGTGGCAATGATGTCATTGCATATGCAGGGAAATGCAGAGTTTAAGGCTGTGCAGGGAGCTGTGTTCCTCCCAGCACTAAGTGTTCATGAAGTCATCAGCTGGAGCAAGAGCACTGTAGAGCTCTAAGGACCTGAACTTGGCTCTTGGCAAGCAAGTAAAGCCAACTCAGTTCCCTTCCAGCCCTAGGCCCAGCAAAGATGTGGCTTTTGGCTGTGAGCACAGAAGTTCAGCATCAAAACCAGGCCCTCTGAAGCCCATTGGTACCTCTACTCTCAGCTGCCAAGTGCATCCTTACACTCATTAACCCAATCTAATCTGGTAGACCAGCAGACACACTTCATAAGACCCAAAGACAGTAACCAGTCCAAAATTCAACTACCACATCTCCGTGCTATTTGTGACTGCAGCACCATGCCCATATTTGAGAGTCTCTCTAGCTCTGGATCAGGCTACTGCTTCTACATCAAATATTATTGCTGGTGTCCTCTCCTGCAATGGACTTCAGCCATCAGACTTCACTGTCAGTTTTGACAGTCTCTAACTCCCTCCTCCATTCAGCACTGACATTTTTCACTACTTCTTGAGAAAACTAAAATCCCAATCTAAAGCATTGTAGCACTAAACAGTTCTTAGACATGCTATAAAACTCTTGATATCACTGTGCTTGCACTTGAAGACAAGCTTACCTAAAATTTAGTCATTCTGTGTTAAGGCTGGCTCTTCTTCTGGTCTCAAGAATTGTTACATCACTGTACCTCTCTTGCCTCCAGCAACAACATGTTGGGGGTGAAAACTGGTATTCTCTGAACTGGTAAGCTCCATTTTTCCTCCTAGAAGCAGCCTCAGAAACTTACTGAAAAATTGAAGGATGAAACATTTCTGAAAGACAGGCTGGCAAGTTGATGCAGGTTGCTCTAAATCAGGAGCAACATGTGCCACTTTGATTTCCTCTTGGAGCTGCCAGTCAGAACCAGCTGGGTTGTCTGGCTGACACTGGTTTTTTGGTACAACTATTCCAAAGCCCTCACCCTCCCTGAACAATATAAATTCTGCTTTTTCATGGCTTGTAGCAATGCTTTACCAATATTTGCAGCCTGCAGTTGCAGGGAGTGTGTGTTGCTCTCGTTACTGGATGCTGTGAGTACCACATGACCCTGGGAAGAGGTACAAGCTTGGAGTTTTTCACAGATGGCCTGAAATGTGCTGAGTCTGTTCTCTGGCACAGACCTGGTGGCCTGGAGACTCACCTTTGTGGTGATGCACTTCAGCCTCACACTGTCACTGTGTGGGAGATAGGGCCTCTTCATGCTGTAGCACAGGCACATTCCCTTCTCCATCTCCAGGGCTGTTTGGGCTGAAACTGTGACAACCACACAGCCCAAGTCCTACACTCTTTCATAAGCAGTCTGCCATGTAAGGGGTGTTGATTTGGACAGCACATGTCCAACTGAACACAACATGAGAAAGCCACATGTGTTGCTGAGCGTGCTGCATCGAGTTTGCTCAAAGAAAGACAAAGGGTCACTTGGGTGTTGTTTCCAGTCTCTCAGCCATGTTTTTATTCTTCAGATTTTATTCTTTCAGATTTACTGTTGCATATTCTTATCTAGCCTCATCTAATTTTCCCAGGTCACCTTCTAAATGACCTGAAGTCACGTTTATTTCTTGCTTTGGCAAGGTTTAGAGGCCAAGGATTTCCTGTGCTGTGCCTTGCACAAAACCCCGGTTGGAATGCAGTCCCTTAGGTCAGAGTCCTGTGGCCCAAGAGAGTTTAGCAGCCCACATCTGAAGGTAAATGAGGCTGCTGTTAACAATAATACAGCAGTGTCCTCCAGCCCAGAACTGAAAACATCAGGCTTCAGAATTCAAAGAATCCCATTACAAATGAATGGTTTCTGCCCCAAGGATCTAACCAAAAGGATGGCACAATGCAAAGCCCTTCTCCCCTGTGACTAGCTCTGGTATGTTCTATCTTAAAAACAATATATTGCTGCTTTTTCTTCTTCTTTTTTTTTGTCTTGTGTCTCTTCCGTTTGAGGGCATTAGAAGTTTCACTGCTCTTTGTTCTTGTCCTGTGGTCTCTACCAGCACCACAAAGACAGCTCTATGCTACCCAGCTTAGAGGAGACAGCACACTTACCCCCTACACTGGCAGAGCAGGAGGGTTGAGTAACCAGCTAGTAAGTAAGATGGGAAACAGGAAGAGAAGGCACATGTGGAGATGGTAAAGTTAAGCTTGATGATTTTTCTACATCTCTTCACAAGTCTGAGCTGGAAGGCAGACCAAGGGCAGAGTGCTGCCAAACACTGGTAGCAATAGCTGGACCCGAGTAAAGAGTTACCCTCGGGTTTAATGTGGGTCAAAAGCTTTTACTCACTGCTACCGAACAAAAGGCAGCTTACAATAGGAGGTGAGTAACCCTCAAGGTTGGACTTGGACTTAGATGCTCTTGGGGACAAAGATTTTAGGAATGCTTTGGCAGATGTTGGCTTCAATGCTCAAAAGAAAATTCAGAAGACATAAAATCAAACCAAGAACAAGAACTGTGCTCCTGATACCCTTCTTCCTGTGTTCGCAAAGTCCTTTATTTACAGTCATTACAAAAAATAATAGTATGATCTCTTATTAAATGCAATGACATTATGGCTTTAAACCAACTGTGCTGTCTAATTGTTTCTTTATCTTTCTCACACACCAGCCTCTCTGATCTGAGACTTGCTAGCAATCTGATAGCCATGGCAGGAAATGGAGAGGTCTGGAAGGTTAGTTCCAGTAGCCTGTATTTCACACAAGTGTCTTCTGGCAGAAAGATAAACCACAGACAGAGCTCATGCAAGTTCCTGTGGCCCAGGTTTCTGGCTACAAAACTGGGAAGGATAAACACCTTCTTAAGCACTGCAAGATAGAAATAGAACAACAGAAAGGAATGGAAATCCTCTCATAATGCAATGGCTAGAAGCAATCCAGCTGGTTTGTTTTATTCCCACCATGAGAACTCTGGTCAGTCCCAGCGCAAGCTTGGCCACCTGTCAGATCAGGTTTGTGAACCCAGGCTTAGAGGAATTTGACACGCTCTTGTCTTGGAGCATGCTGGTATGATCAATGCAGATTCCTCCTACAGCAGTGACACAATGTGTATGCTACCCATGCAGTCCCAGATGCCCCTCATAAATCATTAAAATACCGGCTAGTTCTAATCAGATCCTTTGAGTTATAACGTAATACACTATTTGAGAACTAAAACCAGTAAATCAAGTTAGTACAGAGGTCAGAGTGAGACTGAACACAGCTGAGGCTTGCTTGCTGATGTGTGTACAGTCTGAGACATGCAAGGGAAGGAGATGAAATCCCTAGTCAGCTAAGCAAATTGCTTTCTTCTCATTGTAAAATCTTGCTACTAAATCTGTGGAAGGGGAAAAAATAGGAATTCATCATATTCTGTAGCAGAGCTGATTTGAGGTCTAGAATTTCCCAGCAATTGTGTTAGCTCTTGGGATTATAGGTATTTCTGATCATTTGTCCTCCATGTTAACTCTTACCATTTTTCCAAAGCAAACTAGCAGTTAAAAATATATGCCCCCAAATGTTATAGATCACCCGCTACAAAAACAGAACATATTTTCCTCTATAGCATAGAAAACAGGTAAGTTCTAATACAAAAAAAAAACATATCCAATTAGAAGGCAGCTGGACACAACAGGAACCTTTGTGAAAGGGAGGCTGCAGTCCCCAAGTGCTGGGAACCCCTAAGTTTGTGTGCTGGGGTGCTACTGCATAAACCCAAATATTCAATGCTTTCTTTTCTATATGGAAAATGTTGAGGGCCATCTGAATTTTTCAAGTGTTATCTGACTCTGAGGACAACATGGAATGGGGTATGGCCAAGCTCCACGGCCAACAAATAGTTTGGCCACCATAAATGGTATCTGTCAAAGAATACTACTGAAGGCTAGTTTCCCCATTTATGCTGTATTTGCATGTACATTTTGTTTCTTACATTATACTTAAAAGAGACAGTAAGTATTTCTTCCCTGATGGTGAAGACAGTCTGGAGCAGAGGATCCTGCTCTGCTTAGGCTGTGTCATTCTCAGTAATGCTGAGTACTTCCTTGTGTTTACTTTGCACTTTTCCCTTAAACCTCTCTGTCCTGAACTGGACAGAGTGTTTTAAAAACCCATGCAGCAGAGTAACTTGGCACCTTAGTTATACCTGTGAAGCCATATTTCTGTAGTAGTCTGCAGGGAAGGCTCTCAGAGGCCCCAGCTGTGGGAGCCTCCCTTCAGTCACAAACACTATCAGAACAGGACTGCTCTAATCCTGTGAGAGCTTGTTATTCTGGGCACAGGCTTAGCTTTTGGGAGGTGCAAGTCATATGAACTCTTGGGGGTCATGCTGGCAACTCTTGAGCTGAAACATCTGGTGATGCAAACCAGTAATGGTGATGCAAACCAGCAATCCAGAAAGTCACCATAAACCAGTGAACAAAGTCTCCATGAGTCACTGGCAATAAATAAAAGAACTAGCAAAAACCAAGGTAGTAAATAACAGGTGGGGAACAGAGTGAAACTTGGCCTATTTGAAAGATGCGCCAACACCTCCAAACTGGGTGCATGTATGGAGCAAGATGGATTAATATTGTGTTTTATTTCCAATTAGACCTCAAGCAAGTTTGAATTTCTCTTAAACCTGGTGGCGAAATAGTTGAAACATAGAAGGAGAAACAATGACCAGTTTCATTAGAGGTGCAGCACAGCTTGGTGCGGGAACTTAATGAAGATTTGTTGGTCAATAACAGTCTCCCAACTCACTTAACGTGCTCTCCATTTAATTTGCTCTGCTATTGCAAATGTGAAGTCCCAAAGTCAGACTCAGCTTCCATGGCTCTTGTAGTCTCTGCAGTGTCAGCAGGAAGCACAAACCAAAGACTTAGAGCCTGGACTCGAGCAATGTATTTTTCTTTAATGAAACTCAAACCCAGGTGACATTTTTTCAGAGAGAGGGAACAGGAAATTGAGTCTCTTTGGGGGGCAGGGGGTTTTCACAACACTCAGAAACTTGGCCCACATTTCTGGTCTCCTCCCTTTCTACTCCACAAAGGGCTTGTAGCATTTTTAGACAAACTTGGATCTTGTTGAGGGAACCTGCTGGGAAATTAGGTGACTCCTGCACTCCAGGGCAGAGGAAATGTGTGTTTCTGCTTTGTGTTTTTAGGAAAGTAGAAAGATGAAATTCAAAATAAAACACAACAGATGGGAATCTCACAGAGACAGACACTGGGAAATGTTTAGACAAGCTTTGTTCCCTGTTCTTGAGCTCAGAATTTAGCCACTAAGCTGCAGTGAGACTTCAGAAAGACAATGAAATGCATTTTGGCTTCAAATACAGTTCCTCCAGATTCCAATGAGAGTTGTGCACGTGAATCTGAAGGCAGAGTATAGCCAGCAGTATGGGGAATAGATGTAATATGAGAAACTCTCATGCTGTATTATTATAGTCTGAATTGTTTCCATCATTTTGGGTTAAGTAATTCCCCACTATTCATCTCTAAAGTGCAAACAGTACAACCTTGATGTGCCCCAGGGAAAGGAAGCAAACCAGCCTTTGAATCTTTACCCAACCTTACTGCTCATATTTTGCTTTCAGTGAGTAAGTGTTCAAATCCTTTAATACTTCATTCCCATAAAAATATATTTACCAGGGGGTTTTGTGGCAGCAGTGAGGCTGTGTTTATTATTTTAGGAACACCACATGACTAGCTTTAGAGAAAAGACAAGGCAGGAGCATGGAGTGCTGCAAATCTATCAGAGAACAGCATGTTTTCCACCTGTTGAGGCGGCAACCACAATAACAGATGCACATAATAATTACCTGTACCTCAAAGGCAGCACCAAGTCCTGCACCTTCTGCTCCCCACCTAGCAGACAGCTTGGTAACAGAATTACAAAAGAGGAGCATTGAGACAGAGTAGGTAGTGCTTTGTGAAGAACAAAAAAGCAGCTCTTATTAAAGAGAAACTGGAAGGTGGAAGATGAGAAGGAAAGATCTGAGGCACAATGATGCTAAAAGACGAGTGGAGCTAAGGAACTCCAGGAGTCTACCTTTTTTTTGGAGTGGCAGTCAGGTTTTTGCTAATACCCTTTCCAAAGCTGCTTTCATTTGTACTCTCAACATTAGAGATAATTTCTACTGATAAACAGGTGCCCCACACAACTACTGGAGCCCATTCCTTCCCAGAGATGGATGGTTCTGCCGTAGCAAGAGGGGCACACAGGATAAGGGCCTCATCTCAAGTGACACCATGGATGACCATGACTGTGTGCCAGTACCCTGTTCCTATTCCTCTCTTCGCTGCCTGGCACTGGGATTGTGCTGGAGCTACACTCACCCTTTTGTTTTCAAGTGCCCCAGAGCATTTGGTCTAAGAAGGGCAGGGGACAGTATGGGGAGAAAGGATGCATGGCAAGCAAAACACTTGGTCTTTCCTGCTTAAGTGCTGAGGCTTCTAAAGGTCTCTTTCTCCTCTTCCTCTGACTACCAAAAGGAAAGTGGTGACATTTGGCTGGGTGGGGACTTGACCTCTGGAATGATTTGTACCACGGTAGTTCCTTGTTGCCCAAAGGAACAGATCCTTCCTAGAAAGGATTCATAGGGGAAATGATCTCAGGTCCCATTTAATCTTGACAGAAGAAGATGATGAGAAGATTGTGTGCTGAGTTGGAGCTTTCCTTTGAATTCCTATGGTGTTGAAGGCAGCACTATAAATAGACATGCTATCCTTTTTACCCTGGTACAATTCTGTCTCCAGCTCCCCATACAGACAGCAAGTCTGCTGGTAGGTATTTAGCAGGAATTAATTTAACCCAGTCTTCTCCTTCTGTACTCTTTTATTCCAGTCATCACGATGGCTTCCACAGCCATATAAGCATATTTCCTCAATGAAAGTTTTCTGAGGAAGACTGCTGATATTAAAAATCCCATTTCTGTCTGAAAATTCTATCCTAGTTATAAATAGTCCATAAATGCCCCAAACTATAAAGAGTTAGTATTTAAAAAAAAAGAAACACCTCCCCCAACTCTCCTCTCAAACTTCTTGCTCTTTCATTTTGTTTCTCCCAGGTTTTGTTTTTGAACTGCACAGCATTTTGTTCATAGTCTGTTTCACGTTTTCTCCAGTGTAATTGGCTGGACAGTCTCTCCCTTCCCAGGATCGACTTGTGAACATCAGCTGAGAGGAAGGAAACCCACATCCAGTGTTTCATGGCTATTATCTTAAAGATAGACCAGTAAGAAATTTAAATTCAAGCCAGATTGGTATTGAAATAAAATGGGTTTAGTTTTTTAAGCATCTTTTTCAGCGAGAGATCCTCAGCTTGTAAGTCCAGCTGGAAAGTGAACTCGAATTTCACAAATACTGGAGTTCCTGAGTACAAGGGCCCAGCCGCTGCTCTGGCCCTGCCGGGGGCTCGCTGCTGGCGGAGCTGTGGGGGGCTCCACTGCTCGGTGCAGGTGCTGACCTCACTGGGATTGGTTTGTAAACAAGCTTAAAAGTACTTGCCTGGTAGTCGAAGCTCCCGCGCTGCGGTGTCTTGGATTACCTTTGTTTGAATCAAACCACTCACTTTCCTCCTAACGTGCCAGCTGCACAACAAATTTCTAGCCTCTCCGGGTGTTCAGTTTATTCAAAGCCTATTTTTAATTCTGTTAATTATAATCCGTACTCCCCTACCCTGTTTGGACCTGCAGCAGCAGCCGGGGTGAGGCAGCTGCGGGGGCTGAGCTGTGAGGGGGCCGGGGCTCGGGCGGTGCCAGCGGCTCTGACCGGCCGGGGGCGCGGGCGGTGCCGGACACGGAGCTTGAGGGCTGCCCCGCCAGCGGGGGGTGCCCTGGCTGCTCCTTGGGGGGCAGCTGCGGCTCAGCCCAGCCGTGAGGCGCGAGGAGTGGCCGGGATTAGCGCTTGTGGGAGGCAGCCGGGTTCGTGCCTGCTGTGCCCCAGCCTGCCAGGGGGCGCGGGCCGCCCGCGGCGAGACAGGGCGAGAGCGCTCCCGAGCACAGCCCCCGCATCGGCTGCCCCGGTTCCGCCGGGGTTTGACGCGAATTCGGAACAAAGCGCCCGAGGCGGGGCCGGGGCTCATGGCCGGGTGGCAGCGGCCCCGCCGGGAACCTCCCGGGACCCNTGGCCTCATTCCTGCTTCCTACGGGAGCAAGGATAAGAAAATGTGGTTCTTGTGCTTGAGGCTGGGGGCATCTCTATAAACAGATCCACTAGGGGGTTTTCCCTGACTTGTTCTGTAAGTTTAAATCACTTTGTTAGATTTAATTGGTAATGGAAACATGCATATTAAATTCTGATTTGGATCTGAAGCATACTTTTAATTTGGCTCTCCCTGCTTGCTGAGGTTTTGTTGCCTTTGCAGGGCAGCCCCAGAGCTCACATGGAGGTTTCCTTACACAGGGAACTAAAGCAAAGAAGTGTTCCAGCACTGCACTGCTGCTGCTCCGGGATGTCCAATCCACGGGATTAGTACAAAGTAAACCCTCCTGAGACATTCTTGGTATGATGGTAAGGTCCTCAATGCCAAATACTCTGCTTTGTGCTCTGACTCCTATAGTCTGGCCCACAGAACAGATGTAGGTATCACCTAAGAGCATTATAAAAGGTGCTGAGTTGTCTGTCCCGAAGGCAGAAATTAACCTCGTAGACAATACTGGAAACGGCAAGGAATGTTTTCCCTTATTGCTGTGCTGTTTTTGAGTAGCCAGCCCACATAGTGGGAAGTATTCATGCCTCTGCATTCCTGAGTTTGGTACTAGGAATACAAACTGCCATCCCCAGCTGGCTTTGGAGCTGGCTTTGTGCTGCAAATGCTTGTCCACTGGGAACCAAGAGCCAGATGTGCTTCACATAGTTTCCAGGCAGCACTGATCCATCAGATGACAGTAGCTATTGAGTGCTCTTATGGTGGCCCAGAGACACAAAGATGAAAGCCTGATGCCTGTCAACACCTCCCTTGCCATTCCTGTTTTCAGTTGAGTGAAAAAAAACCCTTCAGTTTTCACTTGAGTCCACCTCACAAAAGCAAATGCCACAGAATATGATGTTGCAATGTTAATAACCTTTTATTTTTGAGAAAGAAAATCCCAAGTTTTGTAATTTTGAACTGTCAGACAAATTTGGGATACACTGAACTTTGTCCAGTATTTTTGTGCACTAGCCTCAGCTGGGAACCTACCTTCTTCTTTAGAAGCATTTTCTGCAGCATTTCCTGGATGATTTTTAGCGTGGAAGATAAACAATATTTGAATGCCCTCTCAAGGAAATGTATTTTCATGGAGGAAAAAAGCTCTGATGAACAGCCAAAAGGAAAAGCCTGTAGAGATACCTGGAATAATTTCTTACAGTGGCTTATGTTGTTTCCCAGCTGCTCTGCCTTTAAACAGCCTCTTACCCCAACTCAGGAGCTCCACCAATTGTAAAAGCAAGAACTAACCAGTGCCAGATTCAAGTCTCAAAATACAAACCCTCCGAGATACAGGGAGCAAAGGGGTGGGAGGCGGGTTCATAAGAAAACTTCTAAGCATTACTGTAGCATAAATAATATGGCATCTTTCACCTCAAATAGCCTAACACTTCATAAAGTGATATGAGCTTCACTAGTTGCTGAAACACAGCTATTTCTGAAGTGCAACCTGATCTCTTTCTCTCTTTTTTTTTTCTTTTAAACTAGCAGACAGCAATGTTTTAAGGTGGAGAAGGAAGGATAGAGTATACAACCAATCATAAATATAAATCTAGGAAGGCTTTGCAAAATGGAAATATCAAGCAAAATGTACTTTTATTAATAACATGCGTCCTGATGTCTCATAAACTTGTGTCTTAAATTTATAAATGCAGTTCATCTATAAGAGATACAGGCAACTCAAATAAGACTTTGTCCTCTTCCTTTCAGCAATACTGTCTTACAGGCCTCTGGTAGCAGATGCTCTGGTTCCTTTCCTCTCTTCATTCAGTTTAATGTCCAAGTCCCGGAGCTGGCTGAGGAACCCCGAATTTGGGCAGATGTTTCTGTGAGCACTCACTGTCTTCAGAGCATCCACAAGTGTCATGTTTTCATGGATCATTAAAAAGGCAAGCACTAGAGTTGCCGAGCGACTCACTCCCATGGCACAATGAACGAACACCTTACCTGCAGAAACAAAAAGGCTCAGCAAGGTGAGTGTGCTTTAGCATTTCTGAAGTGGAAAAGACAAAGGGAGGAGAAAAAAACAGTAGAAACAAGTTAAGAAAGCAATGGTGACAATTAGTGGATCTTCACGCTTTCAGGAAGATCATCTCTCAGGCAAGGTGGAATTTCATACTGACCTCCTGCATCTAATTTAGGCCTAAGATTGAAATAGTTGAACTTTTCTGTGGAAGGAGAAGCTTTCTCTGACTGAACTTGTTAGTATAGTTTTCTGTGGAAAAAAAAAGGTTTGGCCAAAGAATTTGGCCCGGCCCTGACTTGACTGGCCCAGCCAGTGATCACTGGCAAGATCCACAAACTCTGTGGGATAGTCTGCCTGTAAAAATGGAGTTGTAATTTACTGTATCTCAGCAGCCCAGTGTGAGCTATAACTGAGGATTTAATAAAGCACTCCAGTGAAAGCAGCAGATCCTGCAGCCAGTCAGAGTCAGAGCAAACTCTGGAACAAATGGAAATTATGATAACTAGGCCATAATCCAAACTCTGCTGACAAAAATTCAGCAGGCTGCAGGTCAGGCTCGTAGTTTTTGACTTAGTTCATTAACTTCTGCTGCTTCTCTAGTTTAATAGACAGGCTGCATAAAGCTCCAATTCTGTGAAGTACTTAAGTGTGTGAAGCATTTGAGCCAGCACCGAAGTGCCGCTGCTGCCCCAGGGAGCAGGAGCAGCATGCAGGGCAGGATCCCCAGCTGGAGCCCTTGGCAGTGTGCAAGGGGTGAGAGGGACGTGTGGAAGGACACAGATCCCCCGATTCCTGCAGGATGGGTCCATGGGGCAGCATCTGCAGTGCCATAACCTCTGCCCTTCCCTCTACACTCTGGTCCCAGAGCTTGCCCTTCTTTCCATCATGCTGGGCTGGGGGCATCAGTCTTCCACAGCTCCTGGGGACCTGGCACAGCCACCTTCTCTGCAGCACATGGCACAGGCACCCTTCTCCATCCTCTGCTCAGTGGTTCTGCATGTGCTGCCTTGAACCATATGCTGATTCTGAGCTCTGTTGGTGCCTGTTACTGCAATGAAAAGTCATTTGGCTTGTGCTGAAACTTCCTCCCAAAGCTTATCATTGCTTCTGTCTTACCTCCTGGAGAGTTTAAGGCCTTGCCTATGAAATTGGCAGCATCGTAGAAGAAGATACTTAAATCAAAGGAAGGATCATCAAATGCTTCTATTCCATAGTACTCTATTTGCAGATCTGCATAATATTTGGCTCCCGTGTTGATGCTATATGGTCCATCTGCTGCATTAAGGATATGAGTAATGTTGAGGCTTTGAAGTGTAGTTTTGCTCCTAGCGGCCCACCTGTTGAAAGACATGAAGGGCACCTTGGCAACGCTCCTAATATTCTGCAAAAATAGCATGGTTTAAAGTTAGTGCCTGCTCCCACTATGGAAGGATGCAGGAACTGCATCCTGCTTACAGAGGAACAAATTTTGAGAAGCACATAGTGCTTTGTGCATGAAAAATGTGATATGGAGGTGTGGAGAGCAGCAGGGAACACAGACTTGCCAGTGGGATACTGTCAGTTAAGCAAATGCCTCTCAGCAGTTAATCCCTGGGAACATGGCTTACTGTGTGAAGTGGTCAGGATTTTCCTTAAATATTTGTTTAGGAAGTTTTAGAGCTAATCTCACATTGATAGTGTGCCTGGTCTCAAGAGTGAGAACTCGCACAGATGCAGCAACACTTTGTTCCTGGTTTGGACACGAAGTGGATGCATCGTGTTCACCAGCTGGGTGAACCCCACTTCCCACCATAAACTATAACTATAGGCATTCTGAACAAAATTCTGAACCTTTTCTGATATATTCATGAGGAAGAGGAGCTGGGAAAATCGAGCTAATAATCTAGGTAATCTGCAGTAATCCAATTGGAAGGAAATAGCAATAAATATTATTGGTCACAAGAATAAGGTATTTGCATGAAAATTCCTGTTTGATATTTTCAGTTTTATCATCTTTGAAAGAAAGCTTGGATTTGAAATGTCAGGATCACTATTGTACAGTTCATTTGGGTCTTCCTCCTTCTCGGTCTTAATCTTGCTACCCCTATTTGAGTGTGAGGGCTACTGGCCTCTTGTCTGCTGCCTTAGAGCACAATTTCCAGGCCACCTAATACATCTCAGAATTGACATCAATTTGGCATAGGTTCTTTGAGGACTTTAGTCTAGAATACAAATAATTTTTACCCTGCCAAATCCATGGTGGCTTGAAGAGTATAAAAAACCAAGTCAGACACACTATGAGTAAGTCACCATTTTGTATGTCATGTTTTTCTTGACATCCAAGCTCTTTACATCATCAGTCTTGGAAGCCTGTATCACAAAAACATTCCTGAAGAAAAGTTGCTCCCCAGTGTACCACACCCTTTCCTCCTCCTCCCAGGGACTGATAACATCTTAGCAATAGGGCCATGTGTTCTTACGCGTCTCCCAGGTAGATATTTGGCCAGACTTGGTCCATGTGATTATCAGACCCTCCTTTGAGCCATAGGAGATGCTGGAGATCTGATAGTGCTGGCGTTTCATAGGAAGTGCTGCTCGTCAGAGATGAAGAGTTTCTGGTGTGAGGCATCTTGCTGCTCCTTTGCATGCACTCAGGCTGTATCAGAGACAGATTTTCTGAAATGAATTGAGAGGAAATTTTCATACAGAAATACTATTCCCTAGAAAGTAGACCTGTTCATTACCCTCCAAATAGGATTACATTATTAGAACTAGTGTGTGCAGCAGGGCTGCAGGTGTTCCTAAAAGCATCAAGAGAGCAAGGGTAGGACTCTACAGGCATGTAATTTCTCCCCTGAGAAAGCAGCATAAGATAATGTGGTTTAATTTCTTGTCAAGTAACAGTATTGGTTAAGAACATCTGCACCACCTGAATGCAGACTGGATGAACCTTGTAGGCACAGGTATCATTTCACTTTTTGTTGAAGAGCTACCAGAGTATTTGTGTACGCTTCATTCTGATTAGTTAAAACAGGAAGTTTTTGAAAGAATGCATCATTAAACTGACTTATACTTACAAAGCTTCTTGGGCCAAGGTGGAAAACTTAGGATGTGTATGTGAGAGCCATCTGTATCGTGTATGTGTACACACATATAAACAGTGTGTACATACAATTTTATTTCATTTATAGTGATGTATTTAAACACACATACATACATACANAACAGAAATTGAGAGGATTTGAACTAGTTTTTTCTCTCTCAGTTGAACATCCCTGGACACTTAGCTATACAGGTATTCTTGTGCCTGTCTGTCTCAGTCTCTCCTCTGGGAGCTGTTCCACTTTGTATATATAATGTGATAGCTACTTCCCCCCAGACAGGGGCCATTTCTCTTGTCTGAAGGGCAGGGTACTTACCCAGGATGTGAGAAAAAAGAGTATTTGTGAAATTATAGAGCTAAAGTTCAGGCATTGTTGTCCTGTTGAAAAATCCCATCTAGGACTCCCTCAGAGATCTGTGAGATCACAGACCTGTTAACCCTCACAAACCATGCCATGGAATATGGGCAACCTTTTTGCAATGCTGTTTGCTGGTTTAGAGCCAGCAAGCCCAGGCCAGCTGGTTCAGCCAGAAGCAGAGCTCAGTCAGGAGCAAGTGTGTGAAGATGTCCAAGCAGTCCCTTCTCTGAGACTTTAGGGGCATTTCTCCTGCCTGGATCTCATTATCCTGAATTGCTGTTCTTACCCCCTGAAAATATTGATGAGCTTTCTTTGGTTGCTTGTTCTTACTAGAGTCATAATCAATGTGGAAGGCACGCTAGAACTCTTCCCAAAGTAGGGTACATGGTGTTTATTCTGATATGGCATCAGCTTTCACTCTAATGCCTGAATGCCTAAATCTAAAGTTTGGGTTTATTTTCTCAGCAATTTTAGAAAACAAGTGCAGATGGGACCTTCAGAAATCATCTGGTCTGTCCCCTGCCCCACAGCAGCAGCAGCCAGATGGATGTTGCTCCTAAAACAACTTTGTCTATACAACTTTGTCTATATATGTTATTTTTAACAGTGTAGGCTGATTTGGGGAATAAGCAGAAAACAAGGGAGAATGTATTTTTGCTTAAGGAAAAAGAAGTGGAATTGACGTAAGGCATATTACTGAGCATACACGTATATTTCTGTGACCTCAGTCTAAATTTGCTTCCTTTGCCCATTCCTCCCTCCTCCTCCCTACAAATGTTAAGTGCAGTTATAGCTTTTTGTATGTTCCAATAAGAAAGAGGTTTCCCTAGGGTAATTACTTAATAAGCAAGATTTGAAAAGCACAATAAAAATGATGGGAGACATAGAAAAAAAATGGCTGGTTTTACTCTTAATGATGGAGGAAAAGAACTGCAGGGAAGTAGAGAGGAATATAGAGATAAAAGCCTACAAATTCAGGGCAGATAATGTGAGATCAAGAGCTTTGGTAAAGGAGTATGTTGTGCAATCCTAGCCCAGATTAGCATGAAGAATAGCGCAGAAACAGATACTGTGCATTGCCCTACAAGTTTTACTGCCTTGTGAAAGTCATGCACCGTGCTCAAGAGCTACTGCCAGCATCTTCATGATGACCTGTTTGTACTTTCACTGACACAGAACGTTAAGCTGAAGCAGTAAAAGAAAACCAAGAATAAGATAATACAGCTTCTACATCAGGAGATTCATAAGACCACAGGCTCATTTTCGGGAGTGTGACTGACTCTGAGTTGCTGCAAATGCTTAGGGGCTGAAGTTGTGGAGCAGATGGATACCAAACTTTCACTTCTCCTAGCCCCTGCTGCTTTAAACTTCTATTCTAGCCTCTCAGTTAGTTACAGTAATGGAGATAATGAGCAGAGATTTAGATTGTGTGGCCTCTGATTCAAGACTTGACTTTGAGGAAGTTTTCCCAGAACTGAGGCATTTTGGTGCCAGTGACACTTCACAGGTGACTCTGGCCTTTGCAGCCAGGGAAGTGCTTTGCAACAGAGCTCCCTTTCATAGAGCAATCCTCTTTCCAAAAAGTGTGCCAACATTGTTTTATTCACATACCTAATGTCAGACAAGTGAGCTCCTTGTGTCAACACAAGCACGGCTCCTCCCAAAAACACCTCTCCCGCCTGTGCTGCGCTGCATTGGCCTTGGAATTGGATTGCTCGACAGGGCTTTCGGGATAAGCTTGGAAACAGCCATAGCAGATGATTGGGCTAATGAGGAAAGCAATATGATTTTTTTAATTGAAGGCCGGGGACTTTGGTGAAGGTTTCCCCCCACCTTCTACTTTAAGATACTGCAGAGGTAGCAAACTGCTGCCGCTGATTACATTTCTCTAAGCTTCTCCCTCTGGGTGGCTCCCAGGAGCTGTTCTAGTTGGAAGCAGTCAGTGACTGCAGGAGGGCAGGAATCCCTGTACCTGAGGGGGAAAATCTGTCTTACAAGGTCACTAACATTTTCTGCAGAGATCTAGACCATGCAAGTTGGATGGGATTACTTTTCTTTTAAACTGTAGTCATCTCATTAGATTCTTTCTTTCTTTCTATCTTCTGCTCCTATTTTTTTTCTGCTTAGAAGTATAACAACAGAAACAAACAAACAAATTCATCCTATGGGAGACTTTTGGGGCTGGACAGAGATTTTAATGGCAATCCACAAAATACAAGATAGCACACAAGCTTTAAAACTGTCTTGTCACTTTGCATCATTTCCCAAATACCTGGAGCACTGGGGTACACCCCAAATGGCCAGGGCCTGCTTAGTTTCCTGTCTGGGCTGTGGAGCCTGCGTTTCCCCAGTGGTCCAGGAGTTGCCCTGGAAGTCCAGGCTGGAGGTGGCCATGGGTGACATTGCCTGACTGCAGGGAGCACCCAGGAAGGGCTGTGGGTGACTCCATGCTGTTTGCATGCAGCTGGGTGCAGCTCCTGAGGGACCCAGTCATGCCAGAACCTTGTCTACCACAACCTAGCGAACCTTTGTATCTCCCCAATATTGTCCAGCCACTTGAATACTACAGTCTGCAAAGCCTTTTCGTTTGGTTTTTGGGGTTTTTTTCCTTTCTTTCTCTATGGTGGAAACAATTGCCATTTCCTACTGAACATCTCTCTGGCAAAAAAAAATCAAAGGAGAAAACCCACACAAATCTCCAGTGACTTGAACTGGATAAAGCATTTAACATATTTGTGTTTCATTTGCAGATTCCAGTGGAAAAAAAACTCAGCAAAGTTTTGGGGGTAAAAATACAAACACTCCAATATTGTAGATATGAAATAGTTAATTTTGTTATTTCAAAAAAATTTCCATTTTTCTATTCAGTTACTTTGTTTTGGAATTTGTTCTCCTGCATTGCATAAAATATTTTAAAACATTAAAACAAGATGAAATGGCTTGTTCCTGGTTGAGAAAAATATGTCTTATTTAACTAAAAATGAACACAGATTGAGTAGCCACCTATTTGCCTAGCCTGAATTTTCACTTCTGTAACAGGGCCCCCTGCCATTTTGCCACAGTTGTTCCCTCGTCTCCTCAAGATGGAATTGAGCTATAGAGAGATTAAATAAATGTCTGGAGTCCCAGGAGGACTCTGGCAGGACATTAGTTGGACCCCAATCATCTTTCCTCTTTCCCTTTTGCTAGCACCTTCCTGCCTGACACAGCTCTGCCTGTGGTTATGCTGATAGCCCAGATGGAGAGAGATGTCTTTCAATAACAAGTCCTTACATGAGATTATTGAGAGCCTCAGGCACAGCAGGGCCTGCGGTTACTGCAATAGCACAAACACTACCTAACAATAACATGATACAGAAAGCTCCTGCAGCCAAATATCCTAAATTCCCTGTATCAAAAACCTGACAAACTAAAGGGTTCAAAATTCCAAAGCATGGATTCAGAATATAATTCATGTGGAAGGGAAAAAAATTAAAAAGCAGCCTCTTGATGCATTTGAAAATGCTGTCTAGTCTGTTTTTTCTTCTCTTTTCTCTCAGCAAGCATCTCTGCACTCATCTTTTACACTACTTGCTCTTTTCTCTAAGGTAGTATGTAACACTATGGCTCTTTGTCCTCCTGATGGAAAATTCCAGATGGAAAGAAGTGTGGTTCACAAGGAAATGATCATGTTAGTGGAATTAATTTTTTAGATATTGTAATGTGAAATATGATCTTCCTTTTTGTTAAGAAGACCCAGTCTGTGTCTCTACACTTTGGTCAGAATCTGATGCTAAGAGAACCCAGGAGTCTCTTGAGGTAGAGCTGAAAGCTTTATGTGCAGAAACAGGCACATTTAAAAGCAACAGCAAAGTTAAAACAGCCAGATGGGAACCTAGCAGGCAACCGAGAGGGGAACTCTCTGTTTTCCTTGCAAGCCTACAGGGGCTTGTTTGCAGGAATTAGAATCTCTCACCAGCAGTTCACTGCAGCTCTAATACCAAGTGGTATTGAAAATGAGAAGCAGGTTATGGCTGATGGTTTAAATGAGGCACCTATGGGAATTTAGAAATGAGATCCTGGGCTTGTCTTGGTGTAGACTCCGCACATGGCAGAGCAATATTGCTTCCTTGGCTGACTGCATCATATATTATGGCCTTTTATTTTGCCCACAGTCAAACAACAGGGAATAGTAGAAGTTCATTGCTCCAGCTCACTGTTCAAACTCTGATCTGCCTCACTAGAGGCAGTGCCCCTGAATAATGGAAAGCAGAATCGGTCCCTCAGCTTCAGTGTGGGTACGTGTTCAATGCAGCAGTGTATGAATGCTATTGCCATTATTTTGGAGTGAAGAGAAAAGCAGAATGTACAATTAAAGGTCTGTTAAGTTCAGTTTTTAAGAGAATTTACTACCTGGGAAAGATGCCAGATCGAGGGCTCTGGAAAACACAGCCGTCCCTTTAACCGCAGTGTCAGGAAAGAGCAGGAGCAGCCCTCTAAGCCTCCTCCGCGGCTTCCCCCTCAGCCCAGCCCAGCTCAGATTGCAGATGCCCCTCACCCTACACTGGCAACCGTGTTTTACAGGGTGGGAGAAACTCTGAGTCCTCACACCTCTTCACCGCTTGGTCTCCCTCCTGACATCTCCATTCACATCCAGCCTTGTACATTTATAACGGGGCCCTCTCACTTCTCCAGACTGAGCTGGAAGATACCAACTTCTGCTTGCAAGGAGCCTGAGCTGGGCTGGAAAGCTCAAGGCTCCTTCCTCTGTGAGTCCTCCTGTTCCTGCGCAGGGCTGCCCATGGTGCTGGAGGGGCTGCTGCCGCTGCCCCGCAGGAGCTGTGTCGCCCTGGGGACGGCAGGAATGCACAAGGCCATTTCAGTAGAGGGAGCGATCACAGGGCAGGGCAGGTAAGAGCAATCAGCCTCAGGCAGGGTTTGGACAGCCAGGAGAGTTCGTGGTGGTTAGGCAGGTTGCAGGTGAAGTGGGAAGACAAGGGGCTGTATGGCCAGACAGAGGCGTGCAGGTGGAGATGGAGCCCGAGCATCTCAGCTCAGAGGAGCCCCTGAGTGAGGCAGGGAGCCCCAGCGAGGGTGGGAGCGAGGCCTCCCACCCCTTGCTGTCACACAACGACTCCCAGCAGCCCCATCCCAGGTCACACAGCCACTGCTGTCCCTGGACAAGGCAAGCCCCCAGGAGGGGCAGAGCTTGCTGAGCTCAGTGCGGTGAGCTTCACCTGTGCCTTGCTGGGTTTTGGGAAGAGGGTGCTGCCTTACAGAGGCACTCCTGGAGAGCATTTCCTCTGCTTTGCAATGTAATGGATCTGCACATATTTTCCCAAAACTCTTGTCACTCCAAGGGGGGAGAACCTTTGTGTTGCCCCTCTCCCGCCTCCCCCAACACTCCTATTTGAGAGTCACACAGCCTAGGAAGAAGCACTTGCCCATGCACGGGGCTAAGGCTGCAGGAAAGGATAGCTTAAAAATGGAGGCACTGGTTGGAAAAATGGGGAGTCCTGCTGGCAGTGACAGGTCATGGCTGTGGCATCACGCCAGCTTTTACATCTGCAGTTTTCAGATTCAAAAGAGATAAAAAAAGTATTACCTTAGCAGCTGGCATCTCTGAGCTATGGAATGAGCCATCCCCAGCAAGACAGCGCTGCCCTCCACAGGGTCCTAGCACAATTTCTGACTGTCTGTGGATATCTGTCTAGCCTAGGGTGATGCTTTCCCCTTTATTTCTCCTCCAGGGCACTCCTGTCCAGGGTACCACAGCTAGGAATTCAAGCCCCCCAAAACTACTGATTTTTTTGATGCATCTCAACTGCGCTCATGCTCCTCCCTGAATTGAAATTTTCTAGTCTAAAGTCCTGCTGCCAGCAGCCATAACTGTGCTGTATGCTGTAATCAGGGGAGCACACAATCACCATGCAGCTAACTGCTTCTAATAGTAGAAACTTCACTCTAATCTTATATAACGCCAGTAATGGAGCAGAGAGGCTGTGGCTTGTGAGGAGCTTAGACAGAAAGCTTTCATGGGCAGCTCATGCCCTGAGGGCAGAGAAGCTGCAGCTGCAGTGAGAGCAAGAAAAACAAAATGACCTTGATATTGATAACAGTTCAGTGAGTGCTGTCACAGCCAGTGCTGTGCCAAGACTTCATTGGTGTCACAGGCTGTCGATAGGTGTAAGTTATGGGCAGTTCTGATAAAAATGGTGTCAAAGAGGCCAGAGAGAGCGATGTGGGGAAATAATGTCTTGCAAGCTTCAGGAAAGACAAACAAGGATGTTAATATAT
Organism: Drymodes brunneopygia; assembly: GCA_013400955.1. NCBI lineage: Eukaryota > Metazoa > Chordata > Aves > Passeriformes > Petroicidae > Drymodes > Drymodes brunneopygia. The sequence goes on from VZTZ01036415.1 coordinate 347,766, forward strand.
TGCTCTTAAGAGGGGCTCCAAAGCGCTTGCAGTTCTGCAGGCAGTATAGATTTGTGTGACTGTGGATTAAAGGGGTTTTTTTCTTCTCCTTGATTTATTCCTCAAATGATTTTTATCTGACTGCTGCTGTCAATACAAAATTGACAATGCTGTCAAGTTCGCAAGATTTCAGAATATTTGAAGGCATGAGAAAGGGGTTTTGATATTCCTCAGTCATTTGGCAGGGGTAGCTTTGAGCTGTCTCTCCCTGCACTTTTAACATAAGCAGTGAAGTGCTCTCCTTGCTTTGCCTTGCTTGAAAGGGTACATACAAAAAAGGCACCTTTTTCTAAGGTTGACAAAGCTGTACAAATTCTTTGCTATGGAATCAAGAGCAAACTTCAGAACTCTACAGTGGAAGATCTATTTTGGCACTTGAGTTTTTCAGGCATATCACAGAGCTTTCCAGAGACATTCTCAGCTCTGTTGGAGCAGAGTGGAATGTTTTTCTTTAGATTTTTTTTTCAACTGCTGACTTTAAAATCATTATTTGATTTTGATTAAGTGATCTTTTAAGAAGAGTGATTGTATGTCACAGAGGAATTGACCACTGATGAGCACATGAGAATAACTAAAAGGCAATATTAAGACATAGTACTGGGATTTCCTGTCTCTTGCAAACCTTTCATTATCTGTCTGATGAGTATTTTCTCACTATTTCTTGCCTTAAATTTGAAGAAATAAAACTGTGAGTGGTTTTCCTGTTGCACCTCCCTGATATCAGGGTGCCAGGTAAATCAGAGTGAAGTAGGAGCTGCCTTACCACAGGGGCTGCTCACAGGGGCTGTGGGAAAAGCAGCATGTGCAGATGCCTCTCTGGGCTATGAGGAATGAGGGGTCACAGGCATGGGGGACATGCTGCTGCTTCATGGAACGCCCAGTCCCAGCATCACTGGGAAGGAGTTTCCCTGCCTGGCTCTGCTGCAATATCTCTGTGAGAAGCAGGCAGCATGGTGCTGCCCCACTCCTGAAACTGAGGCTATGCAAGCCTTGCAGTTGGGCAGGCAGGGCAGAAGCAAGAGTTGTTTTGTGCCAGCAAATTTTTGGGGGGTATTTTCACTTTATCTTGCCAGGTTTTATGCTGTTGCTTTTCTGACTGTGTTTCATGCTGTGGCTTGGTGTGGACTGGAGATGGATGCCAAGGCTGATAGGTAGGGTGATGGAGGGGAGAAGAGCCTCCAGCAAAGCAGCAGCCTCAGGGCTCCCAAGCGGGAGTGTAGAGCACAGGTAGAAGGAAGGAATGTGTCCTTGCTGGAGGTTGTGCCAGCTGCGGGTGGTTTACAACAGAGTTTGGGAACACACCACAAACCTAACAGTCCATTTTTCCAAATCAAACCTCTATGCCTCCAGCACAGCCTTGGGAAGGCTGTCCTCTGCTTGAGAAAGTTGCTTGGAGCAGGAATGCATTAAGGACTGCGAGATTCTCAGGTACAAAGGCAATGGGAGCCACCCATGAGCTATAAATAGCACTAACATCCTTTCTCTCCAATGCCTGGCATCCCAAGCAGTCATTTTTGCAGGTGCTAGTAAAAATGAATAAAAATTTTCTTAGTGAGTAGTGAGTAATTTTTCTTACTGGCTCTGAATTTTGCATTTATTTTAAGGGAAAATACTGGCATATTTTTTCTTTTTGAATTTTTAAAAAATTATATATAATTTTCATATTTTTACCTCAACTATGTGGGAAGAGCTATTGTGGCAGGAGTGTTGGGATCACATGTATTAATTTTCAAAAATCCTCCTTGCGTTTGCAGGATAAGGGGAAAAAAACCAAGAACCTAGATTCAGTCTTACATAAATCTTACATGCATTTTTAACCAAATAATGAAAATATTTTGGTTTAGAATTAAGCAAACAATGCAGGGTGTTTGGGCAGGTTTTGTGGTGTTTACATTGAGAGACCAGACAGAAATAGTGGCTGCAGTAAAAGGAAAAGCTTTGCATGCCTATCAGACAAGATCTTCCTATGGTTTGATAGGAAACAAAGATGGCTTTTGTTAAGGAGCTATGCAGACCTGAGAGCAACACTGGCAAAAAGGAGTCTTTTCAAAATATTTAGAGATCACTTGATGAAGTCTTGTCAGAACATGATAAAGTCTCACCTGTTATGTAACTCTCCTTTGCTTTTTGTAGACAGTAACTGGAGACCTTCTGGAAACATAAGGTCTACATATATCTACATATATCTGCTACAAGATCAACTAGTAGAGCTGGAAGAATTAGTCAAGCTTTTAAATATGCAAGAGGGGCTGTATTTTTTTGCTATGATTCCAACTAATCTAATTATAGAGTAGACTGTTTTACTGACAGCGCTTGTCTTAGGCCAGCGGGCAGCGCTGCTGCCAGTGAAACGCTGTGATTTTTCCTGCCGCCACAAGATGGCAGGAAAAAACAATGTTGGGGGGTTTAAAAATACACAGCGCCGGGCATGGCAGGACGGAATGCACTCCTGACCGGCATTTAAAGGCAGCACTTACAAAGGAACTGTGCACGTTGGATGGAAGAAAAATGTGAAATGTACGGAATTAATTAGATTGGATCTACACCGTATCCTTTCCCATGCAGGTCTCCTGTATAAGAAAAGCCTCTGACAGTGCTCATTTTTTGCTGTACACCGTGCAGTTTGGCCTGGTTTTGTTCCGCTGACAAAATCTGTTGTACAAATCAGTCCAAGCCATAATGCACTCACCTAAAGTAAAAAGCAGGGTGATTATTCTGGTCTTCTATACTGCCTTCTTCCAAATGCGGTTCTCTTCCCATTCCCTGTTCCTCCTGCCATAGTAGAAAAAGAGGCAAGCTAGAGGACACATCCACTGCTCTGGCTTTTGGGAACAGCGGGGGACATGAGGGGCAGCAGCTGGGCAGGAGGGCATGCCTGGGTGCTGACAGGCTCTTGCACTGGGTTGCTGGGCTGGACAGTGGGGTCAAAGCAGTGTCCCCCTGCCTTTCTCCTGGGAAAACTGACCCTTCAGTACAGTGGGTGTCACAGGAGCTGCTGGGGCTTTGCAACAGGGCTGGGATGGAGGAGTCTCTGTTGTTCATGCTCTCTCCCCAGCTGCTTTCACTTCAAATACATTTCTTAAAGGAAATAAACCCTCTACAAGAATGGAAATTGGTTTGAAAAGTACCAGAGTGGCTGGGGGCTTTGAGTTATCAACAAAGGCATTCCTCCTCAGCAGCCAGTGTGGTGGCTCCCCTGCATTCTTCTATCAGGTAAAAGAAAACTGTGGAAAACTCACAAAGATTATTGTGTGTCAATGGCAGTTACCAGGAGCTCATTAACTGGCAGAAGTTAATTCTGAATGGCAGCACTGCGCAGACCGAGCAGGCCCCGGCCCTGGTCCCAGCCCTGCCACGCCGCTGCTCCCAACACGGCTGGGCCTGGCCTGGCCTGGCCTGGCCTGGCCTGGCCTGGCCTGGCCTTCCCTTCCCTCACTGAGGCATCAAGGATGTTCATCAGTAGCCTTTGCAGTTGGTGAGGGGACAAAGCTTGTGGTCATGGCAGCTGTTCTGCCCCGTGGCAGCGGCCTCCCGAGAGCCTCCTCCAGTGCCAGCCTGCTCGTCACCCATGCAGCCTTCCTCCTCACCCATGCAGCCTTCCTCCTCACCCATGCAGCCTGCCCCCTCACCCATCCAGCCTGCTCCTCACCCATCCCGCCTT
>VZTZ01036415.1:354883-406319 GCA_013400955.1 Drymodes brunneopygia
AAAAAAAAAAAGAGAGAGAATTATGGAAAGAATATGTTTCAGGGCATCATCCAGCCTCTCTTGAAACTATGCAAATTCACTTGGTGAAAACAGCAGCAGATACAATGAAATGAGATGTATATGAAGAACTGAGATCTCAAATGTGATATTATGCAGAAGGTAAAGAGTCTGTACTAAATAAGTAACAGCTCAATGTGTTACCAAGGGTGCACTTTGATTTTGATGAATGTTAAAAGAACTTTTAGCCTTGAAAATAAAGAGGATAATTTCTCTCTAGGCAATGGCTGCTCGTGAAAGCCATAAAATAAGAGCACTGGAGCCCTAATTTTATAGTGCTTTTTAAATGATTTTCAAATGGTCCAGCTGCTTTGTGCCACACTAACACAAGGCAGAGATATTTACGCCGGCAATAACAAGCATGCATCAGCCTGCCCGAGCTGCTCTCCACAGGCAAGCCTGCGGGAGGCGGAACACACGTGGAAAGATGATACTTGCCAATGTGGATTGATCACAATCACACCATGGTCAGAGCGATCCTGGGAAGTCGCTTTTTCCACCAGACAACTTGATTGTTTTCCTTGTCTGTGTGTTGCCCGTGAAGCACAGGATCTGTGTGGCTGCCAACGCCGGTTCTATTTTGACACTTGAGAGCCTGCCAGCAATGTGTGCCTCTGAGGCCATACTGTCCTTGGCAGACTCCTCTTTTCGGAAACAGGAGGGCGAATTCACTCCTGGGTTACATTGCTGATTTTGTATGGGAGTTTCCACAAGGACTAGTGTGGCCCCAGCTTTGGTGCTCTGATGCAGCACTGCGTTATCTTTTCCAGAAATGAGACAAGCATGTGGCAAGTGAACTCTAGGCAAACGCTCTTTCCCCAATTTTACCTCTGCATGTTTAGGACTTCAGTCTAAAATTACAATGTATTTTCCAAACAAATGCTCTAAGATGAGAACTACCCTGGGGTGGTCTATTTTAGCTTCCCAATTTGGGTAGTCATTTAAACAGGTCAAAAAAAGTTTCCTTTTTTTTTCTTTACAGTCCCCTTTCTTTGGCAGGACATTGACAAAAGACAGGGTATTGGGAGAAACCAGCCTTCTGAGCCAGCAGAACAGACTTTAAAGAGCAGTTCCTTTATGAAATATTTCATTAAAATTAAATAGCTTGTCTCTTTCCATGTTCACTAGTGTTAGAGGCACAGCAATGTTCAAGTAGTAAGAATTTTGGTGGGAACGGGAAATTTTGAGCATGAGAGAAATGGCTAATTTATGGCTGAAAATTTATTACATGTGCAGTAATTCTCAAGTCCATTAAGCTGAGACAGAGCTGGGCAGAGGGCATGGCAGGAGAAAGTTACCTCTGGAAAGTCCCCAGCCATTGAGCATCTGTTATCACCATGTTGAGAAAACTGTCTCCCATCTGGGTGACTTCTTGTATGGGTTGGGCAATATTTTCCCTTTTTCATTTGCTGATCCCAATCAGTGAAAAGTGTTAGCATCTTTTTATGTCCAGGGATATACTTAAGAGCTTTAACTTTAAACAGGGGCCTATTTTTTCCTGGAGTTGAGTTTTTACTGTCTTCATTTAACCAACCGAAGAATGACAGGAGCATACAAAATTCAGAAACATTCTAAACATTTCCCTAAACAGAGAGGAAAAATAGACTTGATGCCAAAGCTTTAGGTCATGTTCCTTTCATCTTTATCTCATATTCAGATTGTTTGTCTGACATTTCTCCTTGTCACTCTGTGGTTTTTTGATTTCATAAGAGTTTGGAGTTTACATAGGTGTATACTGTATCTTAGTTCTGTATGTAAATCCTGCAGCTTGATGAAATTGCTCACTACTGGGTAACTCTTTGGATAGCATTGCCTAGAGGAATGTGGCAGAATATCATAAGGTAAGCCAGCATGAAGGAAGCAGATCTGCTTTTTCTAAGAATACAGCAAATAAAGACTTTTCCTTTCAAAACAGAAAGAAACACACATAGTGCTGTTCCAGGCTGCACGGAGTAGTGCCATGGTCACAGATTGCATAAGTTTGTACTTCTGCCTCACTTGCATCTCATCTCATCTCATCTCTGAGAGATCCAGTTTACAGCAGCTGAGATAAAGTAGCCTCCAGGGTATTACATACAGCCCTTTCATAAATCAAGAACCGCTTTTTGTTACTAGAGATCTGAGTCCAGAAACAGAGGAAAACACATGGCATTAGGCTTTGTAAATGGCCAATTGATATGTCTCTGCAATAGCTCTTTGCAGCTTTTGGCTGTTTCTCAAACCAGAAAGTAACTATTTTTAGTTATTTGTGTTGTGTATTCTGATGAATCAATACAGAAAAACTAAAAAAAAAAACCCAAAAAAACAAAAAAAAACCCCCAAAAAACACCAACCCCCAACCCCCCCCCCCCAAAAAATATTTAAAAATTGTTGATTCCAGACTGAGAACTCAGAACTGTCTTCCCTTTTATAACTACTTTTTGTTTTTCTCTCCTGCTACAGAAGACACACTCAGATGATTGCCAGTACACCATGTGTGATCCTTGCCACTGATGTTGATATGGTTTTGTTGGTCACTCTTCATCTCTCAGGATCCTGCTGTTTTCCCATGTGCCAATGAAGACAATGTCTGTAAGTGGATATTTAGACTTACCCAAGTGGTTGAGTGACATTTAGTTAATGCTGCTAGAGTAATTTGTGATTGCTTAATGCAAGTGCTGTGTAAGAGCAGCAATTTACCATCAGGACAGGAACTCACCATTTGCCCTTGTTAATGCACTCAGAATGTATAGAACTGTGCAACAAGGTCAAAGTCAATTGTGTCTTCTATGAAAGCTCATGATTACAAGTAGCTCAAGTTATCTTGTTGCCTTGTAATCTATTCCTGTCTGTGGAGCCAAGTGCCCACCACACTCTGAGACATTTTTTCCCCTTTGAGACCTGTAAGAAAAAGTAAGGTAGTAGAATGTCACCCTGCTTTTTGCAGGGTTCCATGATTGTAACTTTGTAGCAGTAGTTTCCCACGCTTTTTCTGTAAACATGGTCCTTGTTTTTCTTAACTGGCTGGGATTGTTTTGCACTTGTGAAATTGTTTTTCATTCCTTTCCCCTGGGGTGGAGAAAGATGATTGACCAGGTCTTTGTCCTGTAAACTTTCAGAGGTGTTAATCCCTCTCACCAATCCTTGATTGTCTTTGGTAACATATAAAAATAAGAGAATAAAGAAGGGCTGGACCTTTTTGGTTGGTCCTGCCTGGAGATTCAACTGCTGCTCTGAGACCTGCGTGTTTCTTCTGTTGCCAGCTGTGCAACAGTAGAAGAATGATAAAAGGTTGTGATTTCTGAATAGACTCATAACATAACTGGAAATGCAGAATTTCAAGTTATTTAACTTCTGAAAAGAAATAAATTTAGCAAGTTTTACAGACTTCAGTTGACTACAATCACATGGAGGACTGCTGGCCCAAACACCTTACAAAAATTCACTTCAGGAGGTAGCTCAGGTCCTTCTATAACTGGATTTGAAATATGTATGTTGGACACACTGAGATTTTAGCACAGCCTGTAACCATCTTTCCTCAGTCTGTAACTGTTTCGTGTTTCTTTGCTGAAGAGATATTAGCGTTGCTAATCTGGTTAAACTTGAGTTAATAAACCTGCTGCTTAAGATCAACATGAAGTTTGATTTCTGCAGGATATTTTACATATTGTGCCCTCAGCTTTTTTTTATGTAGCACTTCAGAAAACATTTTACCTTTAAACCCAAAGGGTCTTGGCCTTGGCCTTGTATATCAGCAATGCCTGATAGCCAGACAGATACTTAATAATCAGTTTGTTGACAACTTCAAAGTCCTCCAGGATGAAAGTCATCATGTAAAGTCAGCCATCCCTACTTTATTTTATTATATATTTAACTTGTTTAAAGATGCTGAACATCAGATTTCTGATAAAGGCATAAGGAGAAATATTTCTTATAAAATACAGCATTAATTCTAGATTGATCTTTGATTTCCAAGTGGCTGCTCAGAAACTGCACACAACTGGTTCCACAGAAACAAGCAGTGACAATATATGGTCCTGCTCTGGGGTATTTTAGCTCTGGCACAAGTCCTGATGTTGGCATAGGTTTGCTCAGTAACAGAAACATCCACTGTTTATTAACCTCACTGAGTACTGGGTTGGGCCTAAATGCACACACTCTCTCTATTCCTCATTTCTGTCTCAAGAGCCCATGAAACCTTATTCTCAAGTGTGGTTCCTATTTGTCTTAGTGATGTTGGCAGAATAAAGAAAACTCTATCTGTAGCACTTGACCAACTTCCAGTTTCACTGTTTGCCGTCTGTAACTTGTATTTAAACTGATAACAGTGATCAGCTGTTGCATTAATGAAGAAACCTATTTACATGTTTTTTTCTGTTAGCTGAATGTTCTCTAAGTTCATATTTTCCTTAATACACATACACACTGTAGTCATCTGTATTTTTTTTTCATTTTATTCCCCACCATTTTTTTCCCCTATGAGACAGAATGTGATTGAAAGAAACATCCAAGAGTAGTTTGGAACATGTATACTCACATTAAAAGGAGGTCTTAAAACTGAGGTCTTAGAACTGCACTTAGATGGCTGGCTAAAATCAAATGTTGCTGTTAAGACAAGACAATTTCAGTGATTTTTGTCTTAAATCTTTGCCTGCACTACCTGTCAGGCTCAGTTCTACAAATCTGATTTCTGCACACGGTTCTAACAAGTAAAGGAGTTCATTTCCAAGTGTAGTTACAGGGTTTAACCGGAAAGGCAAGGGTCGGTTTCCCACTCTCCTGGTCGAGGCAGGAGCTCAGCGAGGCACTGCACGTAGTTGTGGCTTCTGCCTGTGCCCAGCCAGGCTCAGAGCAGGGCCCCGTACTCTGGTGTCCCCACCCGCCGTGCCCAGGGCCACCTGCCGGCTGTCACCTCCTGCCTGCGAGTTCAGGGACATTAGGAGGCAGGCGGCAATTTGTAAAACCAAGTTTTGCAAACGCAGATTATTTCCCCAGCGTCACCCAGCTCATCTTTTTGGCTTTGCTGTTTCATAGCTAAAAGAATGGCCACTTTAGCTGCAATCAGTGGGCAATCAGCAGGGTCATTAGTTCCTCCTGCTTCTCTCCGGTAGGAATTACTGTAATTTCTAGATATTTCAACAAGTTTGCAACCTGATGATGGTTAAAAAACTTTGTTTTGGCATAACATTGGGCACTAGACATGTTGAGTGCAGATAATTTCATGCTTTTTCCATGCTTCAGACTGAAATACCCATCTGCACAGTTTTCAGAAATAATGAAGTCTGCTTCTGTTCATACAGAACATCCATTGATTTGTTAGAAATTTCAACTGCAAATCAAGCTGTCATATAAACCGCCAAAATCAGAGTACTTTTTAATGTGAAAAATTCCATTCTAGTTAAAATTACACCAAAAAAAGGTAAAAAACCAATTATTGTTCAATTTTAAGGCTTCTCATGATCATGAGTTTGTCTTGTGCTTTGTATGGTAAATGCTGTAGCATTTATAAAATCTGTATGTTGCACAATTATAAAATAATGCAAAGCAATAAAGGGAGTCTATTTCTCATTTTAATTATTTTTCTGTGCAGTAGGTTCTTTCTTTAAAGGATAGTCCTTTTGCTTTCTTTTGTGCTAATCTTAAGCCTATTTTAAGGCGACGAAGTTTACCAATGCTAACTAAAGTTGGACAGCATATGTTAATGAGTACTGTATTCCCCAGCCCTTCAGAACAGCTCAGCCTCAAATAACACTTACATATTGCCTATGCAGAGATTAGGCCACTCTTCACCAACGTGATTTAATTCCACCTTGCAGCTGTCCAAAATATCTGGCAGTTCCTGGGCAGAGGGAGCGCCAGGCTCAGAGCATTCCTGGGCTGACAGGGTCTGTCTTCAGGTGCTGACCCCTTTGGAGGCCTCATGCAGAGCCAGGCAGAGGAGGGAGGGCCTGCTGGAAGCAGCTGCTGTGGACTGCACAGGGAGCTTTTTGCTGAAGCAGGCTCTTTCTGCCACTTGATGTTCCCAAGCAGGTGGCTGACTCTAAATACAGCTCGCGCCTCAACGCCTCCCTGGATTAGCTCAGCGCCACGTCCCAGATGCAATGGGGAACAGCCAGAAAAATGAACGTTCTGCTTTAAGTGAATCTTATGCAAAAAAAATGTTACTCCTGTCCTCACATAGGCAATGGTGCTGTTCCTGCCAGCATAGAGCTTTCCCTCTGAAAGAAATGTCAGTTGGTGCAACCAAGACGCAGTCCCAAATGCCTCATGTGACCCAGTTCTAATAATAAGCTACCAGGAAAGAGGAGACAGCACAGCTTGAGGGTGAGTTCAAAATAAACACCACAAGATCACCTGTCCAGGGCCTTACCCAAGGTTCACTGAGCCCACTATGCTGGGCTTGACTATGGCTGAATTATACTTGTGTATATAGTAATAATAATAATAATAATAATAATAATAATAACAACCCCCTCACAGCTTTCAGCTGGCTGGAGTTTATGAGCTTGCTGATCTGGATGGAGTTTCTAAGTATTTGGTAACCCTGAATGGATTTCTCAAACTTCTCCAGTTGCCCCTTGAATGTGTACAGGCTTTTACTCTCTGCAGCATCCTGTGGCAAGGTGGTACACAGCTCACGCAAACCCCTCCTCTTGTTTCAGACCTGATTTCTACTGACTTCATCTGATGCCTTCAGTTCTTGTACTGGAAAATAAAATTAAGAGAAGTTTTCACTGGAATTCTACATGGACCCCTTCAGGTGACAATGGTTTTGTGATTGCTTTAAGCAGATTTAAGTCTGCCAGAGCTGTAGCTGGGACAGTTCTTTCACTCACACTTTCTTCCAAGTTGTGTGGACCTCTTGACAAACGTACATTTTCTGAATGAAGTGCCACTGGGGAGGCAGCATTTTTCCTTCATTTTGGTTCCTTAGTCTAACTTGCCAAACCGACATCCAAATACAAGTTTTCATGCTGATAGTGGAAAGCACTGAAGTACTAATGTCATGTCATACCATGATTTGAATTATGGATGGTGTAAGTGACAGGTAAGGAGGTCCCTTTTCCTCTTAGCACATGGCAGTAGACAATGCTTTCTGTTTTAAGAAGTTACAGAACTATTCTTATGATTTTGCTTGTGTTGACTGGAATCTTTTCCTCTGCACAAATATGCACTCAGTGTAAATCTGTGTATAAAGAAGGAATACAGACAGGCAGGAAATATAAGCAACACTGACTCCATAGATTAAAAACACTTCTGTGATTTGACAATGCCCTTCAAAAAGTTTCTACCTAATTCACTCCCTCCACTGAGGTAAGTCAGTCTTGCTTAGAAGATCACTACCATGTCTTTGGTGGCACGGATGCCCTACTGACTCAGCTTTACTTTGTGCTCTTCCTTTCTCTGCCCCTGGTGAAACAATACTCTCGCAGGATGAGCAGTATCTGCAAGAGCAGGTACTAATTTACAACAGGAGCAGCTTCCACAGCTGTGACTTTGTAGGACAGATGCTCAGGGGCATGCAAAGCATTATACTGATGGGGGGATTCCATTAATCTTGCTCACATGTGTCTAATTTTGCCCAGCCTAAAGCCATTAAGATGCATTATTTCACTCACATGAATTTCAGATTCTTCAATGCCATATCTTCAAAAGGTTTCCAGACTAAAACCTACTGTAATGTGAACAAAGTGTAAATTATAATGAAATATTAACTCATATAGATCCCTATTAATTTTAATGGAGAACTTCAAAGCAAACAAAGCTCCTCCTCCACCGTTCTGCTGCTTTGTGAGGTATAAAGATTGTCCTAGCACTGTTGGGTTTTAAATGTGATTTTCTATTTGATCTTTTCACACAACAATGTCTTACCTTTCTCTTGTCAGGGGAGCTCTTTGGCAAGGTTTAGGAAAATCTGATCAGTCAAACTGGTGTCTGAAAGGATCTTAAACATGCTTATTTTGTAAAGCACTTGTGTACAGTGAAATAGGGAGGGATCTCTACATTCCCCAAAATGCTAGGCAGATTCAGCATTCATGTCATAACCTCTTCAAGAATGAAGGAGGAAATGTGGTCTGGGAAGGAAGAGGTTCAACTCACAAGTCACCATTATATTAGTCTTCTAATAACCTTGCAAGTCTCTTCCAGCAGAGAATAAAATGATCAGAACTGATGCTTCAAATGCAAACAAGCAAGCAGAAATGTATTAACTTAATCTGGCAGGGAATCTTTATAAGGTCAACTAATCAATAAATCCAACCAGCAGCAAAGGGCAAAACCAAATCTGATTATCACTTCTTGGTTCACCACAAGGTAACAAGCTAATTTTCAGGCAGAGTGGTAGCATGAATTTCAAATGCTGTTGCTGTATTAAAAATCACATTGGTTAAAGTACTGATTAACTGATGACAGGAAAAGTGACATCCTCAAATCAGCTTAAAACTAATTTTTATCAATTAGGCCAAGCCACTGATGTAAGCTAAGTGTCTACCTGATATTAAACCACAGGTGATCCAAAGCCACTGACACAGAACTGATTTGGGATAATGTGGAGTGCAGGCAAACTGATGAGTCGAACTTACACAATGCTTTGAAGACCTGATATATTCTTTTTAATGTCCTCAATATACTACATTATATACATTATCTTTTTGAAAACATATTTGACAAGAAAAGACTTGTGGGGTTTGCTGACCCAGGCTGCAGAAGTATCACAGACATTTATTCTGATGGTGTGTCTGGTGGCTGTTACAGCTTTCTATAACACCATATTATTTAGCAAAAGAGGAACGTTTCTGTTGGAGTGCCTCAGCTCTCAAGAAACTGCCCTTGTCACATCAGCAGGTCTGAAACATAAAATTTTTCTTAGGAGAATATGCACATGAGAACTGTAATGAACCTGAGAAAGATGATTATGTTACACTCTCAAGTAAAGGGGACTCAAACATCCTTTACAGCTAGGTACAAATATTGAACTTCCCTTTTTTGCATGAGCAGAAAACAGGGACAAACTTGGTCTGTCTTAACCACTTCAGTGGATACATCCAGTAGCACCACACAAGGCACAGCAATTCCACTCCGTGCAGTGGTTACAGTGCTGCTGTTGGCTGTGCTGGTTTTGGAGGAACTGATCTATCAGAATTAATCCATTTACTGTTCTGTTGGCCTTTTACTTTGATGCATAATTTTCTTCATTTTTGTAATGTGCACTGATCATGGGAAGTTGTATATGCACAATGGCTCTGAAGGGTGAAACTCAATAAAGTAAATGTAGGTAGGATTGCCTGTTCAGCAGTCCTTCCTTTGCCGTAGCTGAACATCCAAGTTTCGCAGGTGCTTCAGAAAACCACGATTGGGTGAAATCCATCGATGCTCCTTCACTGTCTTGATGGCTTCAACTAATGGGAGGTGGTGATTTATCATGAGATATGCTAGGACTAGAGAAGCTGATCTGCTTACTCCAACTGCACAGTGTACCAATACTTTGGCTGGTAAAAAAAAAATTACAACCATCAAGAGAAGCAGTACAGTGGATGAAATTTAATTTAAATGTTTCTCTTACTCTTCTGATAGATCACATAAACTGCTAACAGTTAAGTCTAATCTGCCATTGTCACACTCACTCATATGAGAAATGCCATGAGATCCCAACCTCAGAAACACTGGCAAATCAGAGAAAACCCTCTTAGAGTAATAAAGCTGTTCTGTTTTAACCATGAGGAAAAGAAGATCCATTAGTTTCAGCAACCTTGCTTACGCAAGGAAGAATGCTAAAATTTGGCCAGAATGGATGGCATAGACACATTAGCCACCAAGAAAAATGGCCTAGTACTATTGCGTAATAAGGCAATTTGATGCAACTGTAATTCTATTTTGAAGTCAGAACTTGTGATACAGAGACAGCTCCATTAATGCCAGTTTACTCATGCTAAGAAATGGTCTTTTATATAAAACAGGTTAATTCGTATTTTATTGTACCACTGCCAAGAAGCTCAGTTTCTTGTGAAACTCACTGTAAATCTCCTTGGGTAAAAGTAAATCTTGGAGGCACAGCCTTGCAGGCCCTGTTCACACAAGAAACTCATCTGCAATATAGGAACCTCTTCATACAGTTGGTGATTGTAGAAATCAGGACATTTGTCTTTTTATTCATTTGTTCCTTCAATAAGACAGTCTCAAAATAGGGTGTCCATTTTAAATGCATGTTTTTGCTTTTCCCTTTTTGAGTGAGCCTTACCTTCCAAATAATTTTCTCTCTCCTCTCCTCCCCAGTCTCTCTCCTGGATGATTCATCTGCTTTGTTAAATCAGCTTTTTAGGACCTAAGTCAGAGCTAGTACATGTACACGGCGTTCCCTTCTCCTACCACCCACTGTGCAGGTGACCAGCACCTGGCAGGACACTATGCAGTGATTTGTCCACCACTGAGCTTGTGGAGCTGACCTGTTATGTGGGGCTGCTAATTCATCAAAAGGTGACCAACAATAATTTCGTACCTCCTGGTGTGTTCAAGGCATTGTGGATAAATTGTGCAGCAGAGAAAAAGAACTGGCTGATATCAAAGCTTGGCAGGTCGTGGGCTGGTACACCATAATAATCAATGGTTGCTCCATAAAAGTCCTGGCCTCCGTGGCTGTATGCTGTGCCATGGGCAGCATTTAAAACATGGGTCACACCCATCTTCCACAAAACAAATCTGTTGTGTGCTGTTACTCTAAGGAAAAGACAAAGACAAATCAAGATGGGTGCAGTGATATTCACAGAGCAATGAGATTGCATCTCCCAAACCATTGCTGGAGCACCAGCCCATGCATCGCTTCTAAGGGCTAATCGAGAAGGGAATATCAATTTAGTCATAATTTAATCTCGGAAATCGTGCTGTCTGCAGTGTAAATGACAGCAATTAGCAAAACGATGAGCTGTCTAAAGCCGCACCCATGAGGCACGCTAACAGAAGGTATGGCAGGGGTGTGTTCATAAAGCTGTACTTACAGGTCCCCTAAGAAGAGATTTGGCCATACTTCATCAACGTGATTGCAAGAGGGCCTCCCAGTGTTCAGGAGCTGCTCGATTTCCTTGAGGGAGGGGACATCATCCGGGCATGTCCCAGCGCCTTCAGGGTCCTGGGTGTCCAGTGCCTCTGCCCCAGACATGCTGAGATCCAGGGAGAGACGCCGCTGCCGCCGGCCGGGGAAATGGCTCTGGGTGCTGTCAGCCCCGCTCAGTGCCGGGGGAATGGCACCGGGTGCTGTCAGCCCCGCTCGGTGCCGGAGAGGCTGCGAGATGGGCTGGGGCAGGTGCCGGGCAGTCAGGCTGGCCCCGCGCGGCGGTGGCCCGGGGCCCCCGCCCCAGGGCTGGCCCCTCGCCTCCGCACTGCCCCGACCGGCACAGCCGCTCCAAACAGATGCAGGTACCAAACCGGGCATTGCTCGATCCTTACGGGCTCCAGGCTGCTTCTCCGGGCTCCTTTCCAGAGCCGCACTGTTCAGCCACAAGTGGCACAGCCCCCTGCCCGCAGGACATGCACTAACACTGGCTGTGACTGTCCCCAGCCGTGTCTTCGACACAGCTGTGGCAGTCAGCGAGATCTGGGCATTCATCACTAGCAATTAAAGCCTGATAAAGGAAAAATAGCAACCTGCCCAGGGCCAGAAGAGTGGCAACCCTGTCCCAATAACAATTGTCCGTCTTTTAGTCTGAGATGCTTAAAAACATAGCAGTGAAAGGGTCAGAAATGCACCAGCGGGTGCTACCAGCATAGTCACCAGAAGGTTAAACACCAAGTGGATGATGGTGATGCCTTGCCTGTCACTAATAATCTAGGGAAATTTATTTCCTGAAGCTACTGTTTTTTCACCAAGTGAAATGATCTGACATAACTGTACTTTATATTTTTAATATTTTCTATTGCAGTCCTTCACTGGGTTAATACAATACACCTGCCATGTATTGCATGTTACCTCCCTTTGTTGAAAAGATAATAAAGGCCAGGATTATAATGGTTGTTAGGTGAAATTTGTGAGTCACTGAGTTAGTTTATATAGGAAGGTCTGGCGAGTCATGAATTGGAGACTCACAATATCAAATTGTAGTATTAGTGGGTCTTTTCAAGTACAGCAGTGCCTGTGCTTCTGCAGGATGTGTGACTCTTGGCAGGGGGCTGCAAAATGGTCGGTGGTGGAGTTACAAGGCAAAACAAATGAAATGATGATGCTCTTCCTCTGTAAGCCTGGCAATCCAGGAGAGAAAGTGACCCAAGAGGAGAAGTTTGCTTCTGGGAGTTCCCCCTGTAGAAAAAAAAAGGTCACGAATGGAAGGAAGTCTTGGACAGGCCTGAGCCACCTTTATTCCATATGCATTGATATACTACAATGGGTTTGCCTTATTTTATCAAGGGACATATCATGGAGAGCCATTCCAACCTAAAGTCTGGACTAATTAACTGGGCTTAGGAGTACTCAGTGAGAGATCATCATAATACAATGCAATAGTTTCCAGCATCAGAGGACAAAAGTCATATGTAACAAAAGTAACTTTGTATAGAATATTTAATGAAGCAGAAATTACTTATATTCTGGGGTATTTAGGGAAGAAAGTGTTTAAGAGCTTCCTATATATAGAGACTTGTTACTTCCCACTGCCATATATGTTCTGACCCAAAAGGTGAAAATGAGGGAAACTACAAGTAACAAGTTTTTAGAGGGGATGAGGCAACCAGCTGGCCAGACCTATCAGAAGAGAGGACTAGAAAAATGGCTGAAGTTATATTTCAAGCACTATGTATATACCCTTAATACATTACCTTGGTTTTCTGTTTTGTTCTGGGTTTTTTGTTGTTTCAGTAAACTAGTGCACTTTAAGCTGATTGATGTGTGCCTATGAATCAGGAAAATTAACTGTCTGAGCAGGTTAAGTTGTTCAATTTAGTTTACTTTTCTCAGGTTTCTGGGTGGAGACTCAAGGTGAGGCTTTACTATCAGTTTTTTCTAAATGTAACTGCAACCCATTTGTTGCTAAACAAGTTCTATGAAAAAGGTGAAACTCATGTTTAAGTCTAGCCCTTTTCAGCTATAAAACATTTATTGGCCTCTACCCCAGCTGTAATGACTAAGAATTCAAAGTTCATCTGTGGCATGAAAGATGACAAAGAGAAAAACATGAACTCCAGAAAAAAGATCCCCAAGTCCTGCATGCCTCAAACATTTTTATGGCATACATCCATCTGCTTCAAAACTCTGCCATTCCACACCTAACATCTAAACATTTAGTAGTCTGCAAGTGTAGCTTTGGTAAAGCTGTGTCACTGACCTTTTTTACCCAGGAGTTGCCTTTGAAACAGACAGGAGCCAGAGATCTCGCTTTCAGATGGATTTGCCTCTCTATATCCGTGCTTCCTTCCTGGCCTTTTAAAATCTACTAAGAAAGGATGTATGTAAAGAAAGACTGATACATGGTCACACTGGATAGACGCAAATTTAGCACTCTGTGCAGGAGGCACTTTTTGAGATTCCAAGCATTTGGAGATTCTCCTGGCTGTTGGAATGCTGCGTGGCTCTAAACCAAACATTTGTGTGCAATTATATATGAATATTAAATAGCTGCTGTTTTAGCTGTGTCGGGGTTTGGATCTTGTTTTTTTTTTTGGGGAGGCTTTCTTTCTTTTTCTTTATCTTCAGGAATTTTTCTCCCATGAGCTGTTAATCACTGAGTACTTAAGAGAACAAAAGCACATGGCCAAAGCCTTTCTCCTCAACAGGGCGGAGGGTGGAGGGCAGGGGGCGGGGGGCCGGAGATCTCTCTAGTGGGAGCAGGGAAAACGCGAGATTTTGGGGACTGAAAAAAAGGGGCAGGGGCGGGGAAGGGTTTGGCTCTCTCTTTTGCCGGAGACCCTCGGAATTGCACGGGTGAAGCTGCGCTCTTCTGAACCCACGGCCACTGAGAAACCAGCAAGGAGCTGCCGGTCTTTCTGCTGTGAGTTTTCCTCCACCCAAACGGGAGTTGCCATCAGCCCGTCTCTCCCCCGCTCCTCCGGTGCCGCTCTGAAGGTTTTGCTACATAGTAACACTGCTCCCCCTGCACGCCGGGACCTCCTGCTGCCCAGCTCGCTGTGTCTGAGGATCCTGCTGGCACGGACAGCAGCTGACCCCCGCCCCTGAGGGTTTGTGAAACTCCTCCACCTCTCTCCACGCCGGCGGCCGCCATTGCCCTGTGCTACCTGGGCTCACGCCAGAGCGCCCCCTGCAGCCGCGGGGGAACCATCGCATCCGGAGCGCCCCCTGCAGGCTGTGACTGGAACTGCACCAAGGGAAAAGGTGCCCGAGGCCAGGCAGGCTGCCACTGGGTTTCTGGTTGTTTGTTGGTTAATGCCATAGTTGTTATTATTTGTTAGCTTTATTTTAGATATTAGTAAAGAACTGTTATTCCTATTCCCATATCTTTGCCTGAGAGCCTCTTGATTTTAAATTTATAATAATTCAGAGGGAGAGGGGTTGCAGTTTTTCCATTCCAAGGAAGGCTCCTGCCTTCCCTAGCAGACACCTGTCTTTTAAACCAAGACAAGCTGAAATTAATGCATGCTTAATCTTGGAACATGTAACAGAAGGCATTCAAACCAGTCTGTGCCTTTGTGATTGCTTAGAAGGGAGTGCCTGGTGCAATAATCTAAATCAAACATTCCCTGGCTAATAATGTATTAGGTGGCAGCAGTGTAAATTGCCATAGAGTGCTCCAGTAGCACATGGCATGGCATTGCCAGCAAAATGGGCAGCACTTGAAAACAGGAAATTCATAGGGGCTCTTCTATTTCTTCTCTTGAAAATACTCCTACCAGTTCTAACTGATACCATGCCACCTCTCTACTGAAAAAACAGCCAAAATCAACCTCCTTTCACTTATCCTGAAAGAAGGCAGCTTTTACAGTGAAATTGCTACAGCATGACAGTTCAGTATCTCCAGCTGCAAAAGGTCTCTTCTCATTTCTCTCATTATCCTGTTTTCAGGATTTGATTTTTGGAATGGTTAACTACTGAAGAAGAATAGAACTATTTGAACTCTGGTACAGTTTGGGCCATGCTAAGTGAGTAAGTGAGACATGGTTTTCTGGTGCTCTACAACAATGTATTTTTAACATATGGAACAATTTTGCCAGGTGAGCACACAGAGTTTATTCTTTTTCTTTTTTCCTTTATTATCATCTTCTAATAAGCTTGTTTTCTGTCTTAAAAAATGGTTATAGTTCACTAATTTGATTAGTCCTTAGGCATTCAATCTCTTATTCTTACCTTACAGAATTAAGAAATTTGAAGATAAAATAGATGCTTGAAAGTTTACACATGAGTGACCTAAGCATGCTTCAACTGAAGTACAGAGATTATGAAGAAATTGTAAGGCAGGACTTGATCTGTACAAAAATGAGATTACCAAAAACCCCAGCCCAAACTCAGAAAAACAAAAAAACCCCATGATTTAAACCAATTAGCACTTCTAGTGAAAGATACCCCCTCGCCACCTTGTATTCTTTACAGGATGAGAATTTTCATAAGCAATTAATTCTATGTTCAGCTGAGACCTTTTTTTTTCTTTGTAGGGCCTTAACATTTGAGATAGATTATTTCAAATTATTAAATGCTAACAGAATTACTTAATGACAGTGTTTAAAAAAAAAAGCCCATTACATTAACACATCTCATTTTCCTTTGCTGTATAATATATTGTAACTTGAGCTAGTTGAGAATTTTCAATATAAATTTCCTTTCTTTTATTGCCTTAAGTGTCAGCCTGAACATTAAATCAATATAACTATGTGAATTGAATAAATTGTTTTCAATCTAAAGATGCATCAGTATTATTACACATTTTAAATAATTTTTTTCCTTGGCAATCCACAGTTGTTTTAAAAATATCTGTAGCATATAATTTGCAATAAATTCTTAAACTGACATGTCAGCACTGGCACTGCCTGTCAAACTTACATCAATGCCTTCATGTCACATGGCACGAAGTGACATAATTCAAAGTGACGGAATGAGGTTTATTGGAAATTTTGTTAAATAAAGCACCAACTATTTAGATAATTCACCCTTTTAAAGAACATTGAATGTTAGCAAGAAGTAGTTTTCAGTTTTGAAGTGCAACGACTAAGTAGCTGTTATGTATCTAAGTGTTACAAATTTTAAATTATGCTCTTTATTACTTTTCTGTACAAGCTAATTTAGTCATTTTCAAAGTATTTGCTAGATTATGAAATCAGACAGAGCAGAAAAATGCCATTAGCAGTGATATCTTGCAATAGAAAGTGACCATTAAGTCTTTTTCCAGTGCTGAGGTTCACAGAATCAGAGATCCATTAGGATCCGAAGGGATCTCTGGAGATCATCCAGTCCCACCCTCCTGCCAAGGCAGGGCCACCTAGAGCAGGTGACACAGGAGCCATCCAGGTGTGTTTGGAATGTCTCCAGAGGAGACTCCATGCTCTCCCTGGGCAGCCTGCTCCAGTGCTCTTCCAACCTCAACATAAAGATCTTCCTCATCTTGAGGTGGAGCTTCTTGTGCTTTAGGTTATGGCCATTATTCCTTGTTCTGTCACTGGGCAAATTGCCTCTGCAAACTAGCCCAGCAGCCTCTGAGCCAGACACAGGGTGCTCTCCACTGTATGTGTGTCTGTCTGTCTGTCTTCACCTTTGCTCTGGATGCAGCTCTCGGCCAGGGGTTCCCTGCATGGAAATCTATTGCTGGAATAACACACTGTGGGACCTGTAAACTTCAGATAGTCCTGATTTAACATGCATGTCTAAATACAGCTCATTTCCCAACCCAGACTTCTCAAGTCTGGAGACTGACTTTGGAAAGTAATTTTTAGACAGATTGTTGGTTTTGCTACAGTGTAGGGAAACAGGGTTAGGAAACTTCTGCTTCCATTTTTGTTTCCTTCCTGGAATCTGGTGAGCTGGTAGACCCTAGCACACATTTGTATGTAAAATAAAACAACAAAGCCATAGCACTCTGAACAAAGCAGCAGTTTCCTGGTACCTCCCATGAAAAGAATGAGAGCCTGAAAAGTGAGTTAGCTTCAGGACGAGTGCTTAAGACACTGTCACAGTGACCTATTCCATGATGAGACAGCTTTGTAGCCTGCTATGGCTGTTTTTGCAGCAGTTTTTAATTTTAGTTCGTGCTTATTTTTACATTTGTGGTTTAAACCAGTTGTTCAGATACAAGCAAATGCAGCCATGTATTGTAAATTGCACTGACTCGGCACTTGGAAGGGTGCAAAAAGTTTTGATTGACTGGCACCTGGTGAAGAATTCATGTCAAAACCAGTAAAGAATGCACATAACAGAGAAGCACAAAATATTGTTTAGCTTAGTTGCCTTGCTCTCCTGTAATTTTGTTTTCCTTGTCAGATAAATGCTTGGTTTTTTTGAATATAAATATGTGGACCTGGAGTAAGCAAAATGACCTCCGCTTTCAAGCAGCTTTATTAACTGATCCATTATTAGCAGGAAGACAAGGTCTATTTGATTTTTTCAGATTTATATGTATGTGTTCTATGATTTGTCACTGATGAATTTAGATTCGTCAGTTTTTCATCTAGTGCCTTAAAGGCAAAGAAGGGAAACATTGTGAGGACTGAAATTGCACTTGATTCCTACATTGTTTGCAGATACTGCTAAACTGGCAAAGAAAGTGGAACATTCCCTCCAACTTCAGCAACTCATTTTGGGAAACTACAGACCATTTAGTATAAAAAGCAAAAGCAGGACAGAGCAGACTGCGTAGAGATAAGCATCTCTGAACCAGTATCAGGGCTTGTGGAAACGAGCAGATGTTCTCACTGCTTCTGAGAGATGCTTTTCAGTTTCTCTTCTGAATATGCGATAGATAGATAGATAGATAGATAGATAGATAGCCCATTACAACTGAGATAGTACAAGATTGCATATTTGCATGAGATTGCTCGATGACTTGACAACTCGACTTAGCTTCGAAGAATTTTGAAATGCAAAATTTCCTTGTTTCACTATAGCAGCATATAAGCTTTGCAATAGATCCTTTTTTTTTTTAAGAACAAAGATCTCAAGGCTACTTTCTCTGAAAAGGCTAGTGTCATTCACTTCATGGAGCTACACAAGCACCTTCTTTTTATTTCAACTGAAGCTACAACTTAGACTTATCTCATAGGAATTACATCATCAACAAAACAAATTCTCAGTGTTCCTCAAACTGTTGCAAACGGCTGGCTGCTACCCCAGACAGCTGGTATCCAAACTAAATTTCTGGAGCACTTTGTTTCTAATTTGTCTATCTCCTTCTATCCCCTCCATTTGTATTATTTGAAGGTTATGGAGCTCCCGAGGTTACGATGCCTTGCCGAAGCTTTCGTAAGCCATGTGTGCTGTCCACATCTGTGCTTTGGATTCCCGTGGATAAACGACTGAGTGCTGTCGGCCAAGTGCTGACAGCCAGTTTTATCCTTTTTATACAGACATCAGAAAAGAATAATGGTGCAACTGAAATGTTTTTTAATGACCGCCTGACATGAGACCTGACAGTACGAGGGTCCTGTAATTTTTCTCTGTTATCCTGTCCTGGCGTATGCTTTGAGTCGAAGGATGGGATGTCTGCCGAGCCGCTGATTTCGANGGTGAGGCGGGCGAGCTGCGGGGCCCTTCCTTCCCGGGGGACCCTTCCTCCCTTCCTTCCCGCGGGGTCGCTTCGCCGGTGGGAGCCTGCCGGGTCCCCGGCGCCGCCCCCGCTGCGGCGTGAGCCCCAGGGTGCGGGCGGGCCCCGCGGGTCTCAGGGAGAGAGGGCTGCCGCGCCGCAGAGGCTGTGCGGGACGACAACAGCTTCTCCTGCCGGGGGGATGACGAACCTCCTGTGCTGTGTGTCCGCGTTAAGATCCGCTCCACCGTAATTACCGCGCCCGCCCGGCCCGGCCCGGCACACCTCTGCCGAGCGTGAGCGCCCGGCCCAGAGCACCGGCTGCGGGCTGGGGCGATATCGCCGCGGTATCGGGGCTGAAGGGGTCAGCCCTTGTGCCCGGCTGTGCCGGTGTCGGGCTGAACTCTGTCAGCCTCGTTAGGTGAGGCGTGCGAAGGTGCGGGACGGGCACCGAGCGGGGCCGGGGCTGGCACCGGGGGCTCGGGGCCTGCGGGCACCGTGCGCTTTGGTGTGGGGCCTGGGGGTGGAGGGGATCGTGTGGTGTCTGCTTCCCGTGTCAGCCTCAGCAGCCAACAGCGTTCCTGGAAATGATGCTTTGTGTCAGTCTTACAGTCAGATTTCCAAACGGTTGTCCCAGGTCAAAATAGATATTCTTACTGCTTTTTTCAATAAAATTGGTATGTTTTCTGAGGACAAAGTGTTCCGTTTTGAATAATAATGCTGTTGAGTGTGTAGGATTTGATTATTAACACGGTAACGTGGAATAGTGCTGTTACTGAGTTTGCATGTGTGCTCTTCCAGTTTCAGGGTTAAATGGAGGGGTCTGCCTGTGGGAGAGAGGGTTTGTGCGAGTTTAGGGCCTGAGCATGAGGCAGTTGAAACTGCTGGAACTGTTATCCACTCAGTCTTTTGAATCTGTATTACTGATCATTAGTGGCTTCAGACCATTCACTTAGTCATTGCTGGTTGCTATAAAAACCCCCAACACTTCAAAAAGGTAGGTTTTTCCAGCTCTCTAAGTTAATGGAAGAGGCAAATGAGAGGTAGTTTTAATGTTAACGTTTGTATTAAGTTGAAGTGGTCTCAGGGTTTTGTATTTGAGGCTTCAGTTTTCAAAATTAATTTTATAAAAATTTTGTATCTGCAACACTCATTCTGTGTTGTAAGATGACTTGATGGAAGATTCCACTTGGCTAAGGTCTGCTCTGTCTCCACAGAGCTCCCTCGTGCAGCTGGACATGGTGTCTGTGCCACCTCCACAGAGCAGCTGATCATGCTGTGCTCTGGAGTGGGCATTTAAATGCCCCTCCTGTTTGGTAGGGGGTGCTTCTTGCTGGGTATCAGAGGTAAGGAAATGCCTGTGTATTTTTCTTCCTTTTGCTTTCTGCGATGTAGAAGAAAGGTAGAACTAACTTGCAGGATTAGTGTGAAGTGGTTTTTATACCAAGTGAAAGGAATTTTGGGAAGTTTTCTAAGTTTTTGTTGTGCAAGTACTGCTTAGATGTGAAAGAAATGTTCTGTGGATTTGCAAAGCCCAAGAATTTTAAATTCTCTTGTTTGCTGTTCTGTGTGATATTCTTTTTGATGGCTAGTTGGGGGTTTATTTTGGTAGGATACTATTAAAAACAGGTTGGCCTAGGAATTGTAACCTTTTGGGTTCCATAGTACCACTTTTCTTTGTACAGAGCTTGCTTGCAGCAGCCCACTTAGCTGGTTGAGATCCACTAACCATATTACATTATGTATGTTTTTTTGATAATCACATACCTTTTAGGAGTTTTTAATTTCTTACTTACTTTAACGCATCTAAAATGAGGAAGGCTATGAGATTTTCACTAGACCAGAAAGATCAGGGTGTAAATGGTTGTGGAGAGTAAGATGAAATACAATTTCACTTCAGGTATTGTTCTGGTATTCATTTGGATGGAGAGTTTGTTCATGTCTTCCCGTATTTCCATTGTAGGTTAGGGTGTGGGAAGAAAAGGGGAGAAAGAAACTTGAGTTGTTACTCTGAAGTTGTATAGGGTTAAAGAGCAGCCAACATTCTGGTACAGGAGGGATATACTATTACTTGAAACTGGAAGAAAAATACTTGGCACCTGATATTTAGCATGTAAAGTGTTCAAGAACTTAGACAAATAGTAATGGAATACTGTGAATGACATCCTAAGATAAGTGGTGGAGTACTTGATCAGTTGTTTAAAAACCACTTGTATGTGCCTTTAATTATGGCAGTAGGATAAAAATTTGTTTTGTTAGCTGGTTAGTAGATTAGGAATTGAGCTGCTCTTACTGTTCACTTGAGTATAATATAACCTGTTTAGCTTAATGAGGTGTAAGAGTCAAGGAGCAGTATGTATTCTGTTCATTTTGATGCAATATGTAACTGTACTTGGTGGTTCTTAAGACAAATATGTTTAGCTTTCAGGACTTCCTGTAGTAACTGCTGTCAGTCTTGCATGGAGGTGTCTCAACAGAAAAACTGTACGAAGTTGAACTTCAATAAATAATTCTCAAAAAGCTCATATTCCTCGATGGCTTAAAACCTAAGACTAAATTAGTGTTACTTTGAGATTTCTTATCTTACCTGCAAGCATAGCACTAAGACCTTTGAGTACAGTTAAGCTACTGCTGATCATCTCACTTACGATTCCAAAGTCACTAATTAAAACTCAATGCAAGTTTTACAGCAATATTTATGCATTTGAAATGATGGTATTCTTGCTTCAGGAAAATACCCTTTTTTGTCTCAGGGTGGGCATTGTGCTGTGTTTGCTCAATTTTATATATCATATGGTAGCTGTTGTGTTTAAAAGCTCTAGAAAAATCGTGTATTGTTTTTGCATGCGTTCTTTTTATCCTTCTGTTTCCAAGATACCATATTATATGTATCTGGTGGCATTTAGAAGGTAAGAACTAAGTCACTGTGTGCTATATGGCAGTGAAATCTTGGTGCTATTTGCTTTAAATAAGCACTGAAGAATTTAGAGTTTCCAGGAAGAAAAGGTGACAAGCTTCTCATGTAAGTCAGAGTCAGAAGAGCAGCCGAGCCTTGTGCTGCATAACAAGGCAGTGCTGTGTGTTCTTTTTCCAGCACAGCATTGCTAAGTTGCTGTGTGACAGTGGCCTTATTATTGCAATCTGGCTCAGCACATGCTTTTGTGTAGCTTTTTTGTGCTGGGGAACCAAGGTCACCAACGTGGGCCTTGTCCTCATGGTGAAGTGGCAGCCTTTGCAGGGAACAACCTCTCCCCTGAGGTGTGGGATGTGCTCCTAAGCCAGCAGACCCAGCGAAGGGGAAGCTGAGTTGGAATGGCCTGTATTCAAACTGCGGCTTGAAACCTTCACATAGAAATGTAGGTTAAATCACTTGAGATCTGATAGGTCTTCAGCATCCTTCCTAAAATTACCCTCAAGAATGGTGGGAATTGAACCTAGGGGGAAAAAATCAAGGGGCATGTCAGCAAGGCTCTCCCAGGTATGTGAGGGCAAGTGGCAAAGCAGTAATGGTGCTAGTAGAGTTTTTGCATGTGTGTCTACCATAAACAGAACCAGTCAGCGCTCTGCTAACTGCTGCAGACCTAACTAGGTTGTTTAACCCTTCAGCTATGACTCTGGTCTAATCAAGTTCGGCCTAATGTTACTGTGATAATAATGCTACTTTTCCTTGGCTGGAGTAGTGGTAAGCAGATTCAACTTCACATATTTTTACCTCAATATACTGTCTCAAAGTCTGTAAGCTAGGAAAGTTAGGGAATTAATGGTTGACTGGCAGCAATTCAGTAGACAGGAACATGATAGAATCATGGACAATCATGTTGAGGGAGGTTAATTTTCTCTATTTAAATATACATCTAGGAAATTTTGCTATCAGCTCAGGTATACTCAGCCTTTCAGAGGTATCTTATTTCTTAAAATGCCACAGCCAAATTGTGGGAATGTTTATGGCACACAAAGTAACATTTTTCTTTAAAAAAAGTGAATACTTAACACATATGCAGTTCATATACATTTGTGTTCATGCTGTTAATTGAAAGGCTGGTGAAAGAAAATGGGACACACAATTCGTACTGTTGACACGCTTGCTAAGTGCTAAGTCACAGTACCAGGAAAAGAATCTACTAACTAGCTACAGACATTGCTGATGTCAGGTGAAGAGTATATTTTGCCCTCTGACGCTTAAGTCTATGCTTGCTTTATGTTACTCATGGGTGTTATTCATCATTAAATAATGTTACCTACTATTTGGTTTCAGTGATAAAACCAGTAATGTGGAAGGCAAAGTAGTTACCAGAGCTGTTTCCTTTCAGAAGACAGATGCAGTTATCTAGGGGACTTGGCTTCCTCTGCTGCATTATTCTTTTCTAGCAATCTAGTGGTGTAAAAATTATGCAGCATTCTTCAGCTTCAAAAACAAACCAGAGCAGTTGCACACAGGGATCTGTATTGTATTCCAGGTGTTATGATTATTAGGGAAAGTGCCTTTTACCCTTTAAACCACAGAAGTGTCACCAATTGAGTAGTCTGAAAGGAAAGGCAGTTCCAGGGTTTAAAGGAGTTGCTTTGTCATTAAAAAATTAGTTTAACTGTTGCTGTTGAGATGAAATTAGCTGCCTGCTCTGTGTAATGTTTTAAATTTGTGTTTTGTGGTAATTTATTTGTCTTTTCCAGTTGATTAAGTGTCTTGCTGTTGATAGCATTTAAAAACAGAGCAGGTCCTATCAGTTGCATCTTGAGGTTAATGTAGACTTTCTCCCATGTTCAGCCCACAGTGACCTTTGATGGGTGTGCTCATTCAGTGTGGTAAGGTTACTTTTATTGCACGTTTGGTAAGCGTTGATTTTTATTCTGGCAATGCCAGACGAAGGAAGAGTAGGCTGCGGTTAGGCTACTTGGCTTGTGACAAATGAATAGAATTCTCTTAGGTTGGGGACAGTTTTCTGCCTTTGTCCTCAGAAGTTGCTTTGGTTAGAAGACAATACCAGTAAGTTGAGTGAATTTGTGGTGGTGAGTTTACATTCACTGCTTTTAGAAAACTTGCGATGATTACTATGTTATAAAACCTACTGTGATTAACAGCTTTTTTTTTTCAGTATTTCATCTGTGTTTCTGAGTAAAGAAAGCTGGAAGTTCAGATAAGCAACTCAAGTTTGTTTGTTTTTACTGGATATTTTAGATTTAATATAAGAACAGTGTTGATAATACACTCTTGTTTTAGTTGTTGCTCAGTGGTGCTGACCCTAAGTGAAGGAGTTTTTGGTTTCCCCTGCTCTGCCGGTGAGGAGGGGCAGAAGAAGCTGGTAGAGAGCACACACGGCCAGAACAGCTGACCTGAACCTGGCCAAAGGGATATTCCATACCATGGAATGCCCTGCTTGGTATATAAATGGAGGGGAAGGCTGGCCAGGAGGGGCCGACCACTGCTGGGGAACGGGCTGGGCAAAGGTCAGCAGGTGCTGAGCACTTGTAATGTGCATTACTTGTCTTTCTTGGGTGTTATTCTTCTCTCTTTTTGTTATGTCCACCATTATTATTACTATATTTTACTTTATTACCATTAGTAAACTGCTCCCATCTCAACTCATTGGGTTTACTTTTTCACAGTTCTCCCCTCCATCCCACTGCAGGGGGAGTGGGCTGGAGGCTGTGAGCAGAAGTGAGTGAGTGACTAAATTGCTCTTATTGCCACCTGGGATTAAACAGCAACCTTGGAGTAAAGTAAAAATATGTAGTACAAGAAAGGTCAATTAAATGATGAGTAGTTGAAAATTAAATGTCATAATTATTTTATTAGCTGTGTGATCAAAATAATTATTACAGTTATTTTTGAGCTACACTTTCAAAAATAGTAGATAACATAAAAATGAGAAAATACCCTTTTATATGGAGAAGGAAGTGTGTAATATATGCAGATATTAAATTTTTTTTAATTTTGGGCAGCTGTTGAAATCAAGGTATTAAAACTTATATACTTATTGACATGAGGTATTGAGAAATTTTAGCAATGAATTAAGTGCATATTGTTGATATACAATCAACTCCTGAGAGAATATCTTCAGAAGTATCATGCCCTTAATTATTTTAGAAGGGTAAGTGTGATTTGTGTGCTCATTTTTCTTCTGAAATATTACTTTTGCACTGCTGGGAAATCTCATTTGGCAAATTGAATCTTCTCTGATACAGTATAAAATAGTTTGTGTTTCTATTAGATGAAATCCGAAGAAAAAGTTGCGTCCAATAATTATATTAAGAGCACAATAGGTACTGTACCTCCTTAAAAAAATGAGAGGGAAAGAGGTTCTGGTTTTGGAAGAGCTGTGCTCCTGAAAAAGATGTAGAACTGTGCTGAATATTCATAATGGGTTTGAGTATGAGTTTACTATAGACAGAAGCTAAATAATAGATTAAATGCACTGTTTCCTTGCTTTCATTCTGAAAGCATTGAATGATGTATGTGGCAGTAGTGTATTGTACTGCCTTGTATTTTCTGAGATTTGATGGGCATGATTGAAGCATTCTAGTTAATTAGACTGTTTTTTTGAGTACAAAAGTACTGTGAAACTGTAGCTGTTTCTTTGATGGTAGCTGTACATGAGCCACCAAATATAAATTACGCACAAATCCATTCTCTACTGCTGTAGGTCTTCAATATTGCATAAACGTTTTAGTACTTTCACTTCACTGGTAGCCTTTCAAAGTTTCATGTGTTTCACAGAATGTCCTGTGTTTAACTCTTTTCCTGGTTGTTGTTCTGGTGACTTGTCAGCACCATGTGACTAAGATGTTGCTGAACTGTCTCTCCTTCCTTCAAGCAATATTCTAGAGTCAGAAACACCATTATTGAGAAATCTATATGAAGAGAATACATCTCTCCTGGTTTTGGTGTGTTACTGTGTTACCTACTACCACATCACTTTTAAAAATGCTTTGAAGCTTAAGCCAATGCTTCATTTCTAGTAATGTTGTTTTTGAAAGCTGAGTATTTTAAAGGATTCACAATTCAGCAAGCATCTCTCTTAATTACTGCAGTCAAACAAAGATAGAAATAGGATGGTTGTACCATTAACATGCAACTAAGATACTTCAGCTCAATACTGTTACACATACCTAGACTTAGGTTTAATTGGAAGGAGTTGGGGAATGTCGTGTCATCAAAGCTTCAGTATGTATTTTAGACCAGTGGGATATATTGGACTGTATTGAAACATATTATTTCAGCTTCAATTCAGTTTTGTGTGTTTGCTGACTATACCTTCTTGTGTAGTTGATGAACTGCAAGCAGTGGAAAAGGCTAATGATTAAGCTGGTATTTAGATAGAGTAGTATTTGATTTTCATTGCCTAATGTAATTAACAAAGTGGGATTTATTTATTTATTTATAACAAAATTAGAGCAGTATACTGGATACATCAAGGAAATATTCTGCTTCTTGGAAACTTTGGATTTCTATTTAGGAGCAAATGAGATAATATTAATTTAGTTTTTCTTTAATTTTAAAAAAGCATTTTTATATTATTTACTGTAGAAATTAGGTCTGTTTTTTAGCTATCTCTTATGTAAAATGTCTCTGGCTAATTAATCATCTAAAATTGCACAACAGACCGGCATTTCAGTAATCTGTGTTAAACACTCTGTGTTGTGTCTTTTGGATATGCACAGGTCAGTGTGATTGTGGATAGAGGGGCAGGATGGCAGGCAACAACCAGCTTTGCATTCGGCGTTGGACTACCAAGAACGTGGCCAAGTGGCTGAAGGAAGAAGGCTTCTGTGAATATGTGGATCTTTTGTGCAACAGACACAGGCTAGATGGAATTACCCTGCTGACACTGACTGAGTATGACTTACGATCCCCTCCTCTGGAAATCAAAATCCTGGGGGACATCAAGAGGCTGATGCTGTCCATACGCAAACTGCAGAAGCAGCATATTGATGTCCTGGAAGAGCTGGGTTACACCAGTGATGGACACACTGGCACAGTGTGCCCAGCTGGGTCACTGCAGGGGGCAGATTGGTTTTGTAATGGTGAAGTACCTCGGGACTATGATGGACCAATTACTGACTTGAATGGTGATCAGTATCAATATGCAAATGGAAAAAACAAACATGCCACACGAAGACTGGACCCAGAGTACTGGAAGACAGTTTTAAGTTGTGTGTATGTCTTCATAGTGTTTGGCTTTACATCATTTGTTATGGTGATAGTACACGAGCGAGTACCTGACATGCAAACATATCCACCTCTGCCAGACATATTTCTAGATAGGTAAGAAATTTTCTTTCTAAACAAAATAGTAATGTGATGGTTAAAATACAGGCTGTCTTTTCTTTGTTTTCAATGTTTCATGAGCTCTAGAAGGTGCCTCTGCAAAATAGTAAGAAGAGTCTAGTAAATCCTTCTGCTAAGATTGAAATGCAGATCAGTTAGATGCAGAGATTCAGTTTTAGGGGAATAAAAATTGAACTCTTGTTCTACCTAGTTTATATTTAGTTTTACATCTTAAACCCATTACAACACAGTAATTAGTTAGTCCATCCGTGCATTCTAGTAAAAAGCATGATGGTCAGCTGGCATAGATATGGAGCCATATGCATGTTCTGAAATCCAGTTCCTGCTAGGAAGCTTAATATGTCTTGATATAAAAGAACACTTTAGATGAAGGAATATTTTGGTCTGTGAATGAGTAAGGAAATTGAAAGGGAGCAGGATTGGCACTGTATTTGTATTGTCCTCCCACTGTCAGCTTGCTGAAGATGGTCTAGCAAAACTCTGAAGTAGAATGAAAAGACCAGCATCTCTTGTAACAGGGTATTAAACCACTGTTGTGACTTACACAGGACCTGCTCATTTTTTTAAAGAAAGTATTTCACGTCAGGCAAAGAAGAGACAAAGAGACACAGTGGCAAAGGTCAAATTCTAGTCATTGACTACAGGTTTAATAGAGGATAAATGTTCCCTTTGAGAAAGTGCACTTACACCATGGAGAACTTAACTGCCCAGAGAGTTTTAAAAGATGAGCTAAACTGTTAAAAAGTTCAGCCTTTTTGATCTTCCTGTTCCTGCCAGTAATTTCCATTTTCATTAATCGCTTTCAAGAAGTGAGTAAGACTCTAATCTTTTGAGTAAGTGTGCAGAATTCCCCATAAATTTATATATAACTCAGCAAGGACAGACCACATGCAGCAGAGTGGAAGAGGGGAGAGAGAACAGGAGCTATGGTATTACTGGATTTTGTTCCCAGGGTGCTAACTGTGGTGTTCAGTGCATGGGAGGATGGGGGAGGCCAGAAGGCAGCAGCTCACAAAACAATGGGAGGGGATTACTACAAAGCTCCTGTTTGAGCGGTGCTTTGCTACCCCTTTGTATCATGGGGAGCACAAAGCCACGAGGAGCAGCCTCTCTTGAAATCTGTTGATCTGTATTTTGGTGACTGAAGAGTGGAAATTGTTACTGGTGCCTTGTGTACAAGAAGATCTTGGATATTTTGACAGGGAAGGTTGAAACGTTTGCATGTAGTGATTAGCACTGAAGTTTTGAAAACAATTTTTGTTTTCCCTGATACTTTTCTGTGCAGTTCTGCTTTGTTACAAGTGTTTAAGGTTTTTGGCCTTGCAGCATTTAATTCATTGCATTGACTTTGCATTGTTAGAAGCATAAGCAGCATAATTGACATGATGCAAGTTTTTGTCAGAATGAAAAAGGTTGTTGTGAAACAGTGGTAGAGGAACACATCCTTTTATTAAGTCACACGTAAATTAAGAG
Source organism: Drymodes brunneopygia (assembly GCA_013400955.1). Lineage (NCBI taxonomy): Eukaryota > Metazoa > Chordata > Aves > Passeriformes > Petroicidae > Drymodes > Drymodes brunneopygia. Next base: position 383,339 of record VZTZ01036415.1, read on the forward strand.
AGCATACTAGAGATTTTCCCTGACTTAGTGAATTCTGTGTAAATGTCTGCTGGAAGCACATTATTAGGAAGGAGATAACGTAATGGAATGTATTTCAAATTCTATTTCATTCAGTCTAACAAAAGAATTTTTGGCTGTAGTTTTTACTATTGTCAGAGGAATGCAAATTAGTTTTGAGGTTAGAACTTCATATGCCCTTATTTTCAATACTGAGACCAGGAAAAAAATTAAGCCTTTGTATTGACTTTCTTGCTTTGTCCTTTTTTTAGCGTCCCCAGGATACCATGGGCTTTTGCTATGACTGAAGTGTGTGGTGTAATTCTTTGCTACATTTGGCTCTTGGTTCTTCTGCTTCACAAACACAGGTAGGTTTTATAAAATCCAAATTAACTGGTACTTTGATGCAGAGAAAAGACCGTAACAAGAATTTATGATGATTGTTTTAAAATTTCAGTAAGAATCTTGTCAACTCCCAGTATGTCTCTGTTAAAATGGGTTAGAGAGGGTTTAATCAAGAATGATGGCATGTGAATCTTTCAAAGGAGTAATCTGAATTTACTTTTCTACCATATTTATAAGTAATTTCCTTCAGAACATAGATATTTCAGAGAGTTGTCAGTATATACACTCATAACAGTTTTATATATAAGAAAGTGCTACGAGAATGAATTTCCACAGGATGTCTGAGCCAGCCTGGCAGTTTGCTTTCACTGAGGGATAGAATTGCTTTTGTGTTCATGCATATTTTAAGTTAAATTTTTACTGGTTCATTGATTTTTATCAATTTGCCAACAGAAGGTATGAATGCCAAAGCTCACACAAGAGTAGCTGCAAAGGTGGAGCTGTACCTTTTGGTGACAGTAAGCTGGCTACAGTGTCTCACCCTGTCATGTGGCACTATATTTTTACAGTACTACTTAATTTAAAAAGAAAATACTGTGAAGCTTGCAGTAATGATGACAGGACTTAATGGCATTAAGTTGGGGTGAGTTGAAATGTTTTTATCATAACTTCCCTGATCTCAGTTCCTGTGTGCTTTTCCCAGATCTATACTTCTGCGCAGGCTGTGCAGCCTCATGGGGACAGTGTTTCTATTACGTTGCATTACAATGTTTGTTACCTCACTCTCAGTGCCAGGCCAGCACTTGCAGTGTACTGGAAAGGTAAAACTTCAAATGTTTTAAATATTTTTCCTGTTTCCTTTTGTAAAAAAATACTTAAGACATGATCAAGGTTGTTGTGACCATAGTGTTAGATGTGTGTTTTTTAAGAACATTGTATTTCTCTCCTGTTTCCTTGTCCTTGCATTAATTACCATGTACAGACAAACATCCTTAGCGGTCTTAGAGGCACTTGCCACTTTGGAGAGTATGTGGTTATTTGGGGAAGTGTGTTCAGAATGTTCCACACTGTAAAACAGAATACATCAAAGAGGTGTGTGCTTAACTTCATGAAGAGAGACTGAAAGGGAAGTAATCACTTCTTTGTCTTCTTGGTAGCATGGTTTTAAAAAAAGAACCAACAAACTATTATTATTTCACCCCTTCTCATAAGGGATATTCCTTAGAACATGTGATTTCATAGTTTCATCATGACTTTTAGTTAGAGATGTTTGAGCTGAACATATGGAAAACTTGATAATGACACATTTGGGAGGCTGAATATATTTTAAAAAAGGTGGCAGGCTCTGTGGGTAAATCACTTGGAACAAAATACTTGCTCTAAATTCCAGTATTTGTAAGAGGTATGATGAATACAATTAGTAATTGTGGTTACTAATGTGACTTATTGTCACAGTGAAATCCAAAGATGTGCTAACCTGCATTTTAATGAAAGACACAACATGATAAATGTTGTTTAAATAATTTTGTTTAAATAAATTTGTTTAAATAATTAAACAAACGTAGTGCAACACAGCTAACTTTAGGGACATACTGTTTGGGCAGCGGGATTGGAACTTAGTAAAGGTTAATGTCACTGTTTTTCAGTTGTATGGCAATGTTTGGGCAAAACTCCAGCGGGCATTTGCAATATGGAGTGGCTTTGGAATGACTCTGACTGGAGTACATACATGTGGAGATTATATGTTCAGTGGTCACACTGTTGTCCTGACCATGCTCAACTTCTTTGTCACAGAATGTAAGTACAGAGTGTCAATACTCAAATGTCCTTAAGAGTATGTACGGAGGTGTGAGAGTGTAAACATTTGAATGTCCTTAAGTATTAAGAATATCTGCTCCTTGACCTCCTCAAAAAGTTCATTGTGTAAGATTTAAGCAAACAAATACAAATTCAGATTGCTGTGCTTTTTCTCAGGTTTGTGACAGTCAGGTCACAGTCAGGAAAGGAACACCACCTCCTTGAATGGGGGTATGAATAAAGCACTTTTCAATGAACATGTGAGCCAATAAATTAGAAAGGCTTTCTGGCTTGCTCCTGGGAGAATACTTTGGAAGATACTTAGGATTGTTTGTTGCTATTCCCTTCCCTAGGTATCTGCCACTGCCCCCTCTCAGCCAAATCACCTGGCGAGATTTCCGTACATTTAGTATAGTCCATAAAGCCAAGCACCAAACCCCGTAATGAGTGAGAATATATGAAACAGTAGTACCTTCTGTAAACACCAGCAGTGATTTGATACATATTACAGCAAAGATAATTACTATGAGTTCAACTGTGATGGAATGTCTGCAATAACAGTAATGTCGCTTTCATTACATCTTCCTCCTTATAACATGGAAAAGACATGATTTTCGTTAAAAGAAGTTAGTTGAACAAAGAATTCTGCTTTGCAGGGTGCTAAACCATTTAAAGATGCTCTTGTTAATCCAGAAATTTATTTGTAAATGAAGTAATGAACTGATAGACATATATAACTTGTGTGGTTACTTTTGTTGGATTTATTGTATACAATATTTCTGAATGAATAGAGTAACTTCATCTCATTTTTGGATGAAAAATCTGTATAAAAACTTGGAATGTCTAGGCCTGATTTTTGAGACATTCAGGGTTAATCACTTTCTGTTTTTTTCCTAGATACGCCAAGGAGCTGGAACTTCTTGCACACTTTGTCCTGGGTCCTGAATCTTTTTGGAATCTTCTTCATTTTGGCTGCACATGAACATTATTCTATAGATGTCTTCATTGCCTTTTACATCACTACAAGACTCTTTTTGTATTACCATACATTGGCTAATACTAGAGCATATCAACAGAGTAGGAGAGCAAGGATATGGTTTCCAATGTTTTCTTTTTTTGAATGCAATGTTAATGGTACTGTTCCCAATGAGTATTGCTGGCCCTTTTCAAAACCTACTATACTAAAAAGATTAATTGGTTGAAGACTGTGTGGGTCACTTCAGATTTTTATGAAGCCTTATGACTAAGATCCTACAAGGGGGAAGTCAAGTAACATTTTTCACTCCGTGATCTCCTCCTCGCCTTGTTTCTTGGATTCTTAGCCATAAAACGGGGTTCCCATACTTTACAGGGATGTGTTTTGTTTTCAACTTGTGAAAACAGAAATGAATGCAGGGATGGGTAAAGGCTATCAGTGAAGCATGGATATAAACCAGAATACTGTTACCCTTGGTAAGGTTCTGTGTGAATGTTTATGGAGCGTTGACCTCAAATATGTGCTTGTATTGAACACCCTTTACAGGTCCAGATTATCTCTGTTACCTGAGTGCCCGCCTTCACATATACTGACAAAAAAAAATAGAACTTCATGAAGCCTTTCTTTGAAAACAGTCATAAATGTAATTTCCAAAACAGACTGGGTATATTTAAAGATTGAGGAGGTCTATGTCATAATGAAAAAACAGTACAGTTCCTTGCTGAGAGGGTCTCTTAACTGTTAAATTACAAGTCTTGACATTAGAAATGGTCTGCATACAGGTTGCCAAAAATGAAAGTCTGCCTTGTGGCTGTGCAGTGTTGATATTTTCTTTTAATGAGAACTTACTTAGCTTAGTCTATCAGTTTTCTATATGGTTGTTCTAGCACTTGAAAGTTTTCCCTTTTTTGTTTTAATGAGTTAAACTAAGTGGAACATCCACTGAAAGTAAACTTAGCTTTAGTGAGTTCAAAGCCACAGAGTAACTTTTGCGTGGTCTTAATTGCTTTTTACCCAAACCTATGCATGCTTTTCAGGAGCAGTTCTTTAACATTGGAAAAACAGAACAGTTGTCTTCGTGTATCTTACTGTCCTGTAAATGGATGGGAAAAATGCATGTAGTAACTCTTTCAGGAATAGTAATAATAGTGAGTATTGGAAATAGTGCTCATGTTGATGTATGTTTTAGCACTCTGGTGTCAACAATATGGTGAATATCTCTGGATATATATATGCACAGTATGTTTGGTTATATATATAAACACACAGTATATGTTTTTCTAACAACAATGGAAAGAGACTAGTTCTTAAATTAAGTTTCTCATTTACTACACTGAAAGATTAAAGTACCATAAACAGTTGAGTTTTGCTTGTTGAAGAAACCAAACCACAACCCACAAGAAAACATCCCCTAAAACCTCAAACCAACACTCTGAGTCCATAATGCACGAGCAGGGTCACACAAGGGTTGATCTCTTAGGCAGTGCATTGTAAGGGGACAATACTAATGTTGTCTGTATTATTGAAATTGAATTTGTGCTAAATGAAAACTTACAGGTACAAGGTACAAAATCCTAAAAATGGTGTAGACCTTTTAATTTGATTATTGCAACTTCAGATGTGCAAAAGAGTAGTGTAAGTGGCTCTAGAAAGTTACACAAAGCATTTCCAGCTTGGTACAAGCTGACTTAATGGGCACTGTGTACTTGTGTGTGCATGGAAATGAATCCATTTGGAATTTGCAAGGTTTTGTGTTTGGAGGCTTGTAACCTACTGTGGGCTACTCCTTGCTGTATTGTGTTCCTTTTATAAACCTTGATTGTACTAACTTGACTACCTTACATTCTTCATAGTATATTACTTTTGTACCTTAATTTAGCTCCTATTCTGCATCTTGGAGTATCTCTGCCAGGTGTAATGAGCACATGTACACTGTACTATTCCAGAGATTTTTATATTTGTAACATTCCGATTTTTTTAGCAAAATTGTGGGTTTAATACTATATTGTTCAATCTACCATAGTCTGATGGCTTTTGCCATCCAAATTGGGGGAGTATGCTTACACTTACAAAAAAAGGAGAAAATATTCTGAAATATTTAAAGACTTGCCATTTGCTGCTCTTAACTTTCTGATTTCAGAAAGGTAATTTGAACATTCCTCTTAAAACTTTGTAATGGAAGAGCTCTATTTGTTAACTTATATTTGCCTTTGCAATGCATACAGTTATGCTATTTTTCTAAACTCTAAGAAGCATCTGTTCTCAGGATGTGCAGGATTGTAATCCGAGTTATATGGAGAGGTATGCAATTAAACTTGCAAAGCTGTTGATTCTGAAAATAACCATTTGAGTAGTAACTGGCATAACTGTGTCTAAACTGAAATACTATTTTACAACTTAAGACATGCAGGAGAATTTTCAAGTACAGCCCAGTGTAACAATGTTTACATGAAGTAAAGCTATCATTTCAATATTTTTATTTTTTGTAGTGAAGTTCATATACTTTCAAACTTAAGGATTCTGTGTTCTAATTTATTTTTTCAAATTCTGTTAAGTAAATTGTGTTTTAAATCAGCCTTGCCTATCATTATTTTTTAAAAGAAGCTTGTTCTTTTGTGCTGTTTCCCTTGATGCTAGATATCTAAGTCCAGGATAAGTAATATAAAGAGGTTGCTTTTGTTAGCACTGGAGTGGGTTAACACATTGTCAGGATAATTGTCCTCTGCTATTTTGGAAGTTCATTTTGCCGGTCTGTAAACATGCAAAAGGAAAGGTTGAAATTGATAGAGGACAGAAAAATGTGATCTTGATTGGAAGAGAGCACAGGTCAGTCTGTAAAATTGGGACTGTAATCTGTACTGTTAATTAGGTGGAAACAAGTTGCAAGTAATGGATAGGCTTAACATTTTGTAACTCCTTTAGAGTGAGCATTCTGAAAGCATTTTGCTGCCTCTGTTGCTGACAAGCACTTTTAAGTAAAGGCAGCAGAGCACCACTGGGCCTTGGATTTAACACTTAGTATGTTCAGGGATGTCTTCTTTTATGTTCACACACCAGTCTTTTTGCTCTCCTTTAACCTGTTGCACCTGTTTTGTGCTAAGTTGTCTTCTGTGGTCTCTGTGAGTGCCCACATAACCTGAATTCAGAGTAATGAATGAATTACTGTGTAATGCCAGCAAGTGCAAGTGTCCTAACAGCATTAGTACTACAAAGTGCACAAAGGAATCAAGTAGCAAAATCTGAAATTAGTAACCATACGTACAAAAGAAGGGGAGGGTCACATTTTTTTGCTAGCCTAGCAAATTTACTAATATTTCAGACTTGGCAATAGGGTTGAACTCTTCCTTATTAGTTTGGGGATAGGTATGCACATACCTGCAAGTGATAGACACACAGGCACTTCCCCATCCTTTTTCTTTGTTTTTTTGTACCTTATGACACAGTTTCGTACAATAGCTTTCTTTGCCTTTAGTTTTTCATTTCTGAAAGATCCCTTAGACCTTCATAGATGTGGTTTTTAACAAATTCTGATTACACTGACAAAAACGTACGAAAAGATCTTTAAGCAAGGTTCACCAACAGGTCTTGAACAATGCTCTAGAAAACTTCCACATATGCAAATTATCCTCATGTCCTATGGCAAATATGATAACACTTACATAGTGCAGAAATTTAGATAGGCCTGAAGTATTTAAAATGTCCAAGACTAGCCAGAATTGGATCCCGTAAGTGCACTGCTTGACTTGTATGCTTAACTTCAAGCAAATTATTAAATACTCTTGACTTCAGTGAGTGTTATCATTTTAATTTTAACATTTCTTTGGATTAGGCCAAGTGCATACTGTGTGTGGTATACTGCTACTGTAATGGGAATAGGTAATGTCACTTTCTTTTTGGTTTTCTCTGATGTCTTCCCCCCGTCTACTGTAGGAGAAAACATTCCCGTAGATTTTCAAAGGATTTGCTACTTACCTAGATTCTGAAAGAAGAAATCTGTAAAAAACAAATGACCAGGTAAACCCTTGATAATCACCTGCTTTAAGAAGCAAGGGTCAGTTAAGTGATTTGGAAAAAAAAGTTATTTTTTGATGCAAGCATGTTAAATAAGGTAATTTAGAATTACTCAAACCCTCCAAAGGGGATAAAAGCACAGGTTCCTATAATCTTCTTTTCTGTACAGCTGTGTCTCATGTGGTGCCAAAAAGAGAGTTAAAGTGGAAAGGGTTGAACTCAGACATCAGTACAAGCCTTTTGCAGCAATTAATGCCTCCTTGTTTTTTAACTATTGCCTGCATGCTTAGTGTTATACTTGTCCATTACTGTTTAGCTTGTTTTCTGATGTATGAAAGCCCACTTGCTTTTCAAACATCAGTCATGGAAAAAAAACCCAGACAGTAGGTTTTATGGACCTGGAGTGTAACAAAAATAACTTAAACCAACTGTGATAGTTTTTCATCCTGTCCATGTAGTTCCTACTGAAGAATTAGGGAGAATTTGCAGTTATCTACAGACAATACCGATTTTTTTTTTTAATAACCTAGGGTGCCTTTTTAGAAATCTGACCTGTAACTTCAAAAACCACCATAGTGTTGTCAAGATAGAAGTATATTTGACAGAAGTCCTAGCAGTGAGGCAGCTTACCCTCTGGATTATTTTGTGCATGTAGACTTCAACAATAAGGATTAATGGATATCCACTGATTTATAAAATTATAAAATATTAAAAAAAACCTCACAACTCCTCAAACACTACAGTATTGTGAACACTGAACCTTCCATATAGCAGTATCCTGCAGACTTACCAGTTGTATCCTAACAAATTTGCAATGAGTATTATGTACATAATTCAGAGATATGCACATTTTAAAAGCCAGTTTGTAATAGGTGTATAAGAACTTGAGGTGATAAATGTGGAGCACAATAACCTGATCATTTAGGCCTGTGTAGTTTGGAAAACTAACTGTAACTTAGTTTTACTCTTTCAATTCAGTTTTGTTAAAAAAGGAGAACTTTTGTCAAATTTGAGAAACCACAAACTGCATTGTACATGGTACTTAACATAGTAAGGATGTAGAAACATGGCTTTTCACACTGAACAGTTACTTCAGTTTTGTCCTGACTGAGAAAATAGTGTTATCTAATGGCTAGAAGGTATGCCAGTGAAGTGTAGAGTACTGTAAATAAGTAAATACTGTTTTGATTCTAAACTCAGATTGAATTAATATATTGTTTTATATCTTTGTTGTGTTAAACATATTTAAAAATACTAAAATAAAATATTTGAAAGATGACAAATGCTTGATTTATTTTTATATATAAAATGATGGCTTATTGTTAGCACTGTGACTATGAAAGAATTCCTGAGCATAGGTGTGATAGTGTTATGAGGTCTTTCTTCAGAATGGAAGTAAGTAATGCTGACAAAATATGATTGGCATATCCTGTGGGAATCTGTTACAAGTATGTGCATATACTTCAAATCATTTCTGGAGAGATAACTTGTACAGCTGGCAACAAAAGAAACACGCAGGTTCTCGAGCAGCAGTTGAATCTCCAGGCAGGACCAACCAAAAGGTCCAGCCCTTCTTTATTCTCTTATTTTTGTATGTTACCAAAGACAATCAAGGATTGGTGAGAAGGGTTAACACCTCTGAAAGTTTACAGGACAAAGAGCTGGTCAATCATCTTTCTCCACCCCAGGGGAAAGGAACGAAAAACAATTTCACAAGTGCAAAACAATCCCGGCCAGTTAAGAAAAACAAGGACCATGTTTACAGAAAAAGCGTGGGAAACTACTGCTACAAAGTTACAATCATGGAACCCTGCAAAAAGCAGGGTGGCAATAACTGTTCTGGGTGATGCAGGAATTACAGGTTTACAGCTTGGGTCTTAAGTTTGCAGCTACCTATAAGGGGCTTGCTTTTTCTTTTGGCACTGATCTGTGACAGATTCTGGTAAAATTGCTCTTTTCCCCTGGCACGGAGAAGCACCTGCCAAATACTAAATTCCTGTTGCTGTCAAAATTGTACTGAAGTTTGATACTAGGATAGGATAGGTACTCACTGGACTGTTCATACAAATCATTTGATTTGTGCAAAATACAGCCAATTTGATAACAGTTTTGGTTTTTCCTAATAGTGTCATTAGTTTATCAAAAGATTCTTCTCATGTCTAGTATGCCACAGAATGCGAGATCAATTTGAAAGAGATAGGCAATGCTTTTCAAACAAGGATTCATCATTCAATTTAAATATTAAAAAACCCCACACTTTTTCCCCCTCACTCTGCTAGATGAAGTCATCAAAATGGAATCTATGTCTCTTGATCACTGATAGATTCTCAAGTACTCTAATTGGAGGTTAATAGCCCTAAAAACAAAGGGGCAGAGAGAAAGAGGAGAAAACAGCAGGCACCAAGTTTGCTTTTCTTGCAGTAACACTGAAGAAGAGTCTTTAGGCAATGTAGGAAACAGCAATCCATTTCATAAATATTGTGAAGGAGAGTGGAGAATGAAGCTTGTGTGGAGTACAAAAAATATATATATTGGAGAGGTGACTGTCCACTAAGGATTCTCTCTGATGTGCCAGTGGAAGCACTGGAAAGGGGCTGATGGCATTGACTTGCAATTTTGCTGGATTTTGCAGCTTCATTAAAAGTCTTATCACAAAGGCCTCTTCCAGAGTATTTTCATTCAAATAATTCCATTATGTTCAGGATTTGTGGGGTATTTTTGGCAAAGCTAAACAGATAGGATTTCTGTATCCTAATGGCACTTTAAAAAAGATTCCTTGGTGGGCTTTCTTTTAGTGTTGCAGGGAGGTTTGTAATACTGCATCTGTACAGAACAATAACCTGATGTGACTGTTGTTTACCTAGGCATGAAACCCGTGACACATCATAAAAACTGTTTGCTGTGTGATTGTGCTAGAAATACAGCGAGTGATGATGTGCCCATCTCCCCGTGCTCCAAGGTAAGAACCAATCTGCACTTCATGGTACGGCAGAAAGTAAAGGGAGCATGTCCTGCTGGAGGGGCAGGGTTGTGGCAGTGCTGTGCTCCAAAGGGCCTTTCAGAGGCACACTTGAATTGTTTGCTCCAAGTGGCAGTTTGACCTACAAACAAGCCCAAGTTATGGAGAGAGAAGGCAGCAATAAAAACATAAAGCACAAGCTCCGTCTCCTGTAAAACCACAAATGTTCTTTTGCACTGCATCAGGCTCTGCCAAACTAAACTGTAGTCAGTGCCCGGATTAGGCCTGGGTTCTTGCAGTCCTTTTTTTGCTTCCCAGTGAGTCCCAGGGTATCTTAGCAAGCTCTGCCTTCTCTTGTGAGACACTGACTAGGCTATGGAGGATGTTGCCTTAGTTCAGTTTCCTGATGAGTGATTTGAAGGTGTGCTCTCCTGCTCCCACACCAGCAAACAGCACTGCAGGGCACTGCTTGGCACCAGTGTTCCTCAAGAGGACAGCAAAGTTTGTTAGCAAGTGCTTTAATGAGGGTGCCAAAAAGTGATTAAATCTGTGAGTAACAGGCTTGCAGGGTACTTGGCCAAAGGCTCTACCTCTTGTTCTGTCCTGCCAATTAAAAATAGCCCCCCGGCTAATGCCAGGGGATGTAACAGCCCTACATGGGACAGGTGCAAGCTGTCACTCAGGAGGCTGGAAATACCTAGAAAAGCATCTGCTCTCCTGCAAGCTGTACGGAATGATCAAGAGGAGAGAACAGAGGAAATAGGAAAGTGGTTTGCAGCAGGCTCTGCTAAAGGCAGCCCTTGCTGAAGGCCTCTGGCTGCTCTGGAGACAACTCCTTCCCAAAGGTGCTCTTCTGTTTGGTTGTTCTGGTTTTCTCCTAATGGGGCTGTTTCCCCAAGCTGTGGGTTGCTGCAACTGAGAACCACAGCTTTAGTAAAAGGCTGGTGTCTGCTTCTGGCAAGCTGGAACATGGAATACCACTCGGGTGCTTTCTCTGTCCCAGCACTGCAGAAATGCTGTGTTGATGGTTTGGACTGGGATTCAGGCAGCAGGGACAGGCTGGTGTGAAGGCATGACCAAGTCAGGGCTGTACTGCTGTGTGCACACTGACCACGAATGGACTGGGGTTTATATGCCAGAATTCATTTCTCATCTTCCAGAACTGTTTTCTACAGGACAGTTACACCAGAAACTAAATCGACAGACAGGCTCCTTCTTGGGCATTATCTCTACCACATTCAAATCCACCGGAGTTTATTTCAAACCTGCCCTAGCTGGTGTGGTTCAGGGATGGTTCACCTCCTGTGTCATTTTCATTTTGGCTTCCCAGGGGGCATGTGGAGTTTGTCATCTGATAGCTGTTAATTTGCCCTTGGTTTTCCACATACTATTTCTAAGTACAAATCCCTGCTCTGCTTTTCCTGTGGCATGGGAGAACTGGCAATGAATGACAGAATAGCCCAGACCACTGCAAGACCACAGGAAGCCACAGTATCTTCCCTGCCAACATGTGGTGTGGTCAGCATATCATCCATAAGAAGCCTGAGCTTACCTTTCTTCACATTTTGCCTAGATGTTCAAAGTTCAATTCCAGTTAATCCAATGCTAATAAATGCTACCACGTCAGACATAGGAAGAGTTTACATCTAGAGCTGCACAAAGAGAAAGGACCTGCCTCTGCTCTTTGAGTTAATCTTAAGAAATCCCCCACAAAAGACTAAATGCACATATCGTTACCATTGTCATTCTTGTTTCAGCTCTTAAGAGGCACTGGCCACCAGCCCCAGCTGGGCAAGATGTGGGAATTTAAACCCATTTGATCCTGGGGCAGTAGGTGGTTGGGACGCAGGTCCCTGGTATCTCAAATGCCAGTCTGACCACTGAAGAACTGTGAGAATTTATTCTCAGACAGGTAAGAAAGTTGCTGGCTTAGAAAGGAGGATTTCTTACTTCCCTTGATAAGAAATGAGGGAGCTTAACTGAGAGTGGAGCGACAGACATATAAATTCATCAGTGTTTCTGAAGACATGTATCAGGAGTAAAATAAAGGTATTTTGGGTTCCTTAATCAAGAAGTGCTGATTTTCTTAAAGATTTTGTCTTAATGGTTTGTAATATGTGGTGTTCTTGAAAGGTTTTCTCTGTTTTAGATAACTAAGAGGAGTTTAGTTTTGTCTAAAGATTTTTGCACAGTAGTGTTCCCAAGTGCAGGAAAGAAAAGGCTGAAATTGACTTGGATTCAGATCCATATTTTCTTGATTCCCTTTCCTCCTTTTCTTCCCTCAATCACAGAAGTCTTAGGAAAAAGCTTGTAAGGCATTATCCATCTTCTAATCATTATCCCTGGGATATTGTCCTGCCAGATCTGTGCTAGGCATGAACTAACATGTCAGCTAGCTACAAACACAAGCAGGGTAACTGAGGACTACCACCCTATTTAGATAAAGAAACCTAAGACAGGGTGTGGCTGACAAGACTACTGAGTCTTCCAGGACAGACCTGTGGGGAATCTCGTGGCAAAAACCACAGAATCGTGCTCTCAGGCTGAAGATCTCTTCTGGCGCAAACCTTGCGTGCTGCTGCATCCTTGTTGCTGCCTGAGTATAGGCCAAAGGTGAAAGATTTTTGGAAGGCCTTTTCTTCTGCCAGAAGTGATTAATGGAAAGCAGACGGCCAGCAGATTGGAATAACAGCTTCAGTGCCAGGATCCTGCCAAAAGAAATATACTTGTGCATTAGGCTTACTGAGCACTGGCTTTTGTCACTTGAACATCTGTATCCTGCTCTGAAGATTTCAAAGCACATCTGAGGTTCAGCCTCTTGGAAAAGGGAAGCACAGTAGTCCCAGGCATGCCAAAGATTGCAGTGGGCTTAATCAGACAAGCTTATTAAACTGCCCTGGCTTCTCAGAGAGCTTATTTAAAACAGTGAGAATATCTTCAAATCAGTCTCCTATATATAAATTCCCTGAGCTGTAAGAAACCAGGACTACAATAAAAGAAAATAAACACATTACTAATAAATCTGTCTATTTGTGCTTGCAATGAAGAGCTGAGTAAAACTAAAAAAAACCACAAACAAAGAAACCAAAACCCAATCTACTCCCCTCCTACCCCTCCCAAAAATACAAACCCCAAAAAACTAAGAGAGAAAAATAATGAGTATGCAATTGTTCTTGGTCCCATACACTGTGCAGTCCAAGCCAGCTCACAGAAGCCTGATGAGCTGTGAGCTGCTGGCAGTGCCAGCTGTAGGAGCATGGAGAAGACAAGGCTGTGGATTGATTGGCATGCTGGGTCCTGCAGAGAAAGGCCAGGGAAGCAGATGTATCAGAAAGCATCCACAGTAATACTTCACACCACTTTCACTGCAACTTGTGTCAGAAGACAGCTGCCAAGTATATTGAAATGGTGCGGGAGGCATGAAAGCCAGGAACAGAATGTCCCCCTCCTGGGAACGACCACAGCTCAGCTGAGATAACCCAGGATGGAGTGAAATCCTACACAATATGACTCATGGCACTCAGTGCAGCTGATCTTATGCTATAGTACTGAACAAATGTTAACTGCCATGTAATGGCACAAAGTTCAGAAGGTCTCTGTATCTCTGAACCAGTCCTCCTAGACTGGGCTGGTGGACATACAGCCTGGAACTACATTTGATTAATGCATGTCATCTTTATTTTAGGATTTTTTTTCTGTTTTTGTTACTTCTTTTTCATAACCTGAGACACTATCAAAAATATTAGATATTACGGGGTTTGCTTTTCAAATGGTAGATTATTCAGCCCTTCCTGGCTTAAAAGTGTTTGAAAAAAACCACTCTGTTCCCACTTGCAAAGTGTAGATATTTCCATTTACTGCTGCTGGGTATTTTCAGTGATGGCAGGACCTGGATGATGATGCCATCAAGCTGAGGCATGTTAGGGAGCTGTTTCCTGTATCTAAACAGAACCAAGATCTCCATGTAAAGCATCTTGCAAGCTCTATCTTTGTCATTCTCTAGTTTCTGTTCTAGTATTCTGTATAATAAATCCTATATTATTATCATCTGATCTCATTATAGCCTTCTCCTATGAATATCTAATCTTGGTGGATGAATCTAGCACATCGAAGGATGACTTCTGGGTAGCTGCAGATTTAATTATACTGGAAATGCAGGATTGCTGACATGAACCATGAGACTCCCTGCATAGCTGAATCTCTATTACTTCTATTACTTGCAACCTTGGTACAGCACAGATTTTTTTTTTCCCTTTTTTCTTTTTTTTTCCCACTGAAAGAATGAATATATCTAGGTTATTCTAATTAGTAGCTTTCTATTACAATCATAAAAAACTTTGAATTTTGTTCCTCTTACCAGGAGAAATAGGGAGAAGCCGTGCTGATATAGAAAGGACAACAGTTGAAGCCTAAGTCAGAACTATAATTACTGTGGCTTGGTTGAATCTCCAAGCCTGTCTGCAAGAAGAATGGAAGTATTGAAGTAAAATAAGATTTTTTTTTAAATCCTTTCCATAGGGATACCTGAGGTAGGATAACTCAAAGCAGTTTGGCACATGGGACTGAAGACCTGAGAAGTCAGATTTAGTGCAAATAGACAATAGAAAAGTTTCTGAGTTTCTCAACTCCTGAAATGCACAAAGTCAAATATCCATTAACTAAAGCATCAAAACCATTTCTATTTCTCAATTTCATGGGCCCTGTCAGACAAAAGTGCGTGGATTCACACAAGGAGAACCTTGGACATGCTGGATGACTATAATACTCCAATCTCAGTGTCACTTAGGAAGCATTACTAAGCTGTTGATGTTCACCTGGATGATACATTTGTAGACAACCACTACAGAACAGTAGGGTTTATAATATGTTCAATAGTTTTCTAAAATGTGGGAAGCTATTTCAGAAAAAAAAAGTTCAACTTGTTTCAAAAGACATACTTTTACTACATTCATAAACTTAAATATGCACTGTGTACCTAAGTCTTAATCAAAATGCAGTTGGAAATGTGAAGTTTAAATGTATATAAGAATTTATTGGATTTGTAGCTCTTTGTTATATTCTATTTCTTAAGGTTATATTTTCCGTTTGAATCATGCGAGTTGCCTGGAAACTTTCATCTTGGGTCTGAAAACATCCTACAAGAAAACTTTATCTCTACATGACAAAAATGGAGCAAAGGCTCACTTCTCTCTCTGAAAGGACTCCTTCCTTGTGATCACTTTATGATCAATGAAACACGTGCTATTTTTCTATGTATGTCCTGGCTAGCCTCTTAATGTTTATTACTTCCTTAATCTGTTGCTGGGTTAATTGAATCATTGACCCATGTCCTGCTGTGAAAGCCCATCGAGAGACAGACGTCTGATTGGTTGACAGCCCTCAGTGACATTTTTTAGAAATATGTATTTTGTGGATCATTACTTGCAGATCTTTGTCCTAAAGATCTGTCTTGGGTTCTGGTTGTAAGTGACACTGATGAAGTGAGTGACACTGAAATTTTCCACAACCTGCACCTGTGAGCCCATCTGCAACCACACACTATCCATTGTCCCCAGCACAGGCTTTCCAAGTTTCTGCAGCATATTGTATCTGAAAGCCAGCAATTTTTAGCAATAACTACTTCTACTAGTAGGCGGCAGTGTCAGACAAATATCTCTCCAAACCATAGCATAGGAGAAATTTTTTAAATACCTGAATTCTAAAAATGTGGTGAATGTGTTCTCAGGGTATGAAATAGGTCTGCCTAGACACACCTTCCTTCCAAACAGAAAGGGGACAGCTAGGAAGTTGTTTAGTTTATTTTAGAATGGTGCATGATTTCTCCTGGTGGTTTGGTTATATACAAATAATACGACCTCTTTAAACTGTGATGTCACATTGTTGTACCTGTCTTGTTACCTTTGAATGTAGAGGGTTTTAGTGTGTGTAGATTTTTAAGCAATATCTTATCTGTCTTTCTATTACATGCTGTGTTAGTTTTACACCTGGGTATGCAAGATTTTCAATGTGACATTAAAAAATAAAAGTTGTTGTTATGTAAGGGTAGAAAGCAGGACAATTTTTTTCAAAGTTCACTTTGTGCTGGGCTGTACAAAAGAGGTCAATGTCATTACTCCCATTTTGCAGAAGGACAGAGTCTTAAAGAGAAGTGAAATTAATCGCTGCAGCTAAACCTGTAGTAAAGCCCTGATTTCTTCATTCTTGTCAGCAGACACCTTTGCCTTTGTTCCTGTCACAGTTCATTATCCCCTTGTGTTAGTACTTACTCATGCTTCGGTCTGTCTGCCTTTGGTTTTTACAGCCGTTTCTGTTCTTTGCTCCTAAACACAGGAGGCATTTAGGGTTCTTATGCTCCTGAATGGTTCCCTGTAGGGACTTTGCATTCCGCTCAGAACCACAGCCAAACTTACAATACAGGGTTAAATTGTAGAAATCTCATTTCACTGTTTCACTGTGGGATGCACAGCTGCCCCTGGGAGATGGCTTAGACCAATTACATTAAGTGCAGAGATTAAGCCTCCATCAGTACACCCTTCACAGAAATCAATTGCCAAACTGTACCATGGGAGATCCGTCTGAAATTTATAGGTTGAGTGGGTGAGTTTTACTAGACAGCAAAAGGGCAATTCTTTCATGTGATGTCTGAAATACCCACCTCAACATGAAATGCACAGAGCCATCTCAAACCATTGTAAGAACTATTTCAATTGGGAAAACAGCATTTTTCCCTTATGAAACACTGAACATTTCATCAAAACTTCTGAAAAAAATGTTCTGGCTTACACAAATTTCTGGACTAGAGCTTCCAATGTGAGTAAATAAAAATGAATCAATGAAAAAAGGTATTACTAAAATAAGGCATTTTACTGGTGGTGATTAGGCAGATATAATTATAAGAACCACTCTCATCAGCTCTGCTGCACTGAGTCCAGCACTGAGCACCTGGACACTAACCAGAACATGACTGTACATATACACAAATTCCTGTGAAAGAGGAAAAGTCCGCCACAGGTCTTGTGTGTGTTTGTGTGTGTGCTTGTGAAGGCGTGTTTTCTATTATCTTATATTCAAATGAAAATGCAACAAGATGAGGACTGGATCAGTCACAATTAAAGGACTGGATGAGTCACAATTGTTGGCAAAGGTTGCTTAGTTTCCACATGCCACGGAAGGGTGTGGTCAACACAATTTTTCAAGGAAATTCATGCAGGCAGAAAAAGTAATTAATTCACTACTTCTATATTTGTTAGCATGATTACTGTCAAAATAGAGCTGTAGATAAATGACTTCTTGTGGGTTTGTCCTATCAAGATAAGCCTCTCCTCCCAGGTAACCAGCTGCGTCAGATTGCTCTGGTTAAACTCCAGCTGATCACAGACCAGTCGGTTTTCGGTCAGCTCCATCTGTGCTGTCCGCTTCCCTACGGTGTGCAGGAGCACTCGGTGTACTCTGGCATGTCAGTCTGCTTTTAGAAAGACGGTGCCAAGAGCCTGAACTCCCTCTCTGTCGCTGTCTGCCGTTTCCAAGCCGGGGCTGTCTCTCAGTACACGCAGCTCCGTCTCGGTCGCGCAGCCGGCCCGCAGAGCCTGCCCTCCGCCGCCGGGACCGGCAGAGCTCCCGCAAGGCAGCACCCGGGGAATGACAGGGAACGACAAGGAATGAACCGCTCAGAGAAGTGCCGGCCCTGCCGGGGCTACAGCACAGAGCGCCCGTGTTGGGCCGGCACCTCACCCTTCATTCCCGTGTGTTTGTACGATAAAATTGGGGCCACCCCACTCTCCTTAATGATGTGCGACGGCTGGTCCCTCTATCTCAGGGGTCACTGGCATCGCACCCATTAGCCAAACGCGACAGCCGCCGCAGGGTGCGGGGCCCGCTGGCCAGCTCGGCCTCGTCCTTCCCATAGCACATCTGCTTCCAAGAATCTGCTGCTTTCCTCCTGTTTACAGACCCGTCAATCTTCCTGCCCACCCAGAGGGGATGGTGCCTTTCGGCCCCCGGAGCCAAGGCACGCTCCGTGTCAGAGCTCAGCCCGCCTGGCCCGGCTGAGGCTTCCTCCACGTCCGAGCCATTTGGGGCAGGAGCTCAGGTTCCAGCAGCCTGACCCCCTCCAGCCTGGCTCTTGCAAATGGCCTGCCATCACTTGCTACACTTGTAAAGCCTGCTACTCACAGGCACCCTAGAAAGAGAGGTGGCCTTAAGAAAGACCTACTTTCAGGGAGAAATTGATTGAAGAGTGGATTGGTATGATAGCAAATATCATTAGTATTTTAGCATTGTTAATTTTTTAAGAAGGAAACTTAGTCCCCCTAAAGCAAATGGCCAACCACATGTGCTGTTACTGTAGAGATGCTCTCAGGTTTAGAGCTGTGCATCAGAGCAGTTTACAGCAAAGACCATCATCAGAATATTCAGAGCACAATAAGGACACCCCGTAAATAATGTGAAAGGTTGTGAAGCCAGGGTAGCACATTTTTTTCTCAGGGAAGGATTTGCCTGGAGGCAAGCTGTTTTCTATTCCCCCTCTCTAAGCCCCCACCTGAGCACAGTACAACACTCCTGGGCACAGTCCTCTGCATGTCCCTCCTTCATGGCTAAGCTCTGCTTTGTTCCCACCAAGGTGTTATTTACAACATTTAGGTTTAACCCTGGAGTGGTTTCAGCGAGAGATGAGGCCATAAAAACATTACTCAATATCCTGTGCATTTGTGTCCCTCACTGGGTCAAGCTTTACAAGGAGAAAAGCAGTGTTATGGAGGCAACCAAATTCTTTCCAGCAAAGCAAGTACAGTTTTGGAGGCCTGTTGCTCTGCAGTGCAATTCCTTTGGTGCACAGTGCCCTGGATTTTCTGAGACATTTAATCCCCATTCAACTTCTTATAAAAAGCTTGAGATAACTGAAAGATTTGTAGCCTCTAAAACTAAGTGCCATGCATCCATTTGACACAGTAACTGCTACAGTCTGCCCCATGAGCAGAAATATCAAAAATACAGCACAAATGAGTAGCTGTTCCTGTATTTATTTCAGGTGAGAATTACTGCACCAATCTCTCAAACCTATTGTTCCGCATAAGTGATTTGGAACACTGGGCGTATCTCTTTGAGTTTCTCAGTGAGTTTTGCATTAATTGTTGTGTTTTGCTTACAGGTCAGCCCTTGATTGTGTGATTTCCCCTCCCTTTCTTGGATTTATCCTCTGCAAGCAATGAAGCCTATTAATTAACTTATTTCAGGGTGTCAGGACAGCTGACGGTTTGTAAATCTATCAGAAAGATAAAAAATGTCTTATTTCTTGAAGATAAAAAAACCCCAACAACAACAAAAAAAATCTTAAGGCAATGAAAACTGTAAGAAAAAGAAAAATTAAGGAAAAAAATTATTATCAGCCAAATTAAAATTCAGAAAAATTCAGGCTCTTCTGCATTGTTGTTTTTTTTTTTCAGTTTCTTCTCGCTCTTTAACAGAACCTTTTCCAAATCCCTCTTATTATTTGGGAACAAGGTGCTTTAGTGTTGAACATGTTCTAGAAGAGTGTGCAATGTCTCCACAGGCCGTAAAAGGAAAGTTTGCTTTGCCTGTAGAGCTGAGGGAAATCACCTTTCATTAGTTATGTAGTTGTAAGGTGCTCTGTGTCTCCATTAGTCTTAGACTTAGACTGCAAACAAGTTGGTTCCCTTGTTGACTTTCTCAAATTTGGTTTTTGTTTACTTTCTCAGCTCTAAAATCACTGGTTAATATTAGCTGGTGTTCCTCTGAGCTAAGGTATTATCTGTATCAGATTATTTAAATGTGTTAGCTCTGTGTGGAACTGTTTCAAGTGTGTCTTAGAATTTGGTTTAAGTTAAAATTCTTCCTAGTAGTTTAAGCTGAAGTGAAAGAAGGTTACTTAAAACTGCTTAGGAAAAAAATGGGAAGGAATTAAGTCCGTCAGTCTAAAGGATCCTGGCAGTATGGGATTCTACTGGTTGCCCTCTTAGGGCTTTCCAGAGGCCTAGTTTGCATAAGGGCAGTTGTAGGGTATCAAACAAAAAGTGTAGGCAATCTCTACCTCTGGGATGATGAAGTGAGAAATGATTTAGGCAGCACATACCTGTAAGAAACAGTGTAAGAACAGGATAAACTTAAATGATACCTCCACTTGCAACTTAGGGGTTTTCTGACCCCAAACAGGCTATACAGCCATATGTAATTGTTGAACAGATTAGCAATTAGTAATCCTTGCTGAATTTCTCTTCCACAAGCCTGTCTTGTTTCCCCTGGAGCCCATATAAACATTTAGCTTCTTGTGCCAGGTAATTCCACTGGATTGCACTCCTTTGTAGAAAAAGTCCCTTGGCTTTGTATGTTCTGAATTTGTTTCTTAGCTTCAACTGTTTTCCACCCTTTCCCTGCTGGTTACACTCTCATAATTTCTGCTATATCCCCTAAATCAGCTTGTTTCAGAATGAGGAGTCCTAAATCACTTAGCTGTTCATTGCTAGACTTTTTGTCAGGCTTCCCCACTGAATCTTCAACTTGAAGGTTTGCATCTGGAGGGGAGAACAAACAATGACTTCAGGCTCGTGTCAGAAGTGAACATAAGCTATCCAAACTGTTTGGTGGACACTGGTACTGTACTGTAGCCACTTGCTCTCTTTTTGTTGCTCACACACACTACCTCAGTAATTGTGATTATAAACTGTGGAGAGAGAAGCACAGTTTGTGTTCAAATGGCAGTGAACTTACAGTGACCTGTGGGCTTTCTCCAAGAGGTACCAGTAAAACATGTGGCTCTGATGTCAGTTATACATAAATATGGCTGTATTCATACAAAATGGTAACACTTCAATTGCAACTGGCCCCAAAATCAGAGAGCTGCTGAATTTCAGTAGAAAACCAGCCCATTCAGAGGGAGTGCACCTACGTAGGAGGTGTGTGCACTGAATGGCAGGAGATCACTACGAAGGAAGGTCCAGAGCAATTCTGAAGGCTTGCTATTGCAGGCCTGACGCTGTGCCTTTTTGGTGCTCTGAGCTTTAGCAGATATGCTCAGAGAAACAAGGCGTGGTTGTACGAGGCAGGGGCGGGGAAACAGTGAGTAAAGAACGCTGGCAGGCAGAGGCTGTTCCTACGGAAGCCTGGAACAGCAATGCAGAGGAGTTTGTTTATCTCAGATCATGCCTCTGC
This sequence comes from Drymodes brunneopygia, assembly GCA_013400955.1. NCBI lineage: Eukaryota > Metazoa > Chordata > Aves > Passeriformes > Petroicidae > Drymodes > Drymodes brunneopygia. Next base: position 404,590 of record VZTZ01036415.1, read on the forward strand.
CTTGTCTCACACAGCAAGTGATTCATTGCTTTTTTTTGGTCAGGGTGGGGCAGTAATTGCTTTCTTGGATTGCTAAAAATAAAACCAAATCACTACTAAAATATTAATCTTTAAAGGAAAAAGAAAAGCAGAATGATGATGTCTCCTACAAGACACTGAACTTTTATTCATAATGGATTTATAGTACTGGTATGAATAATAAATGCATGTCTTTAAATAATGAACAACTTATACCACAATCTATTTTTACTTAATCAGATCTCTAATTATTCCTAAAGTATGTTTCCGTGCACAATAAGACACACTGGGTTTCTTTTCCTACTCTTATTCATTTTCTCAGTATGTGGCTTTCCTTCTTGATTCATCAAGACATATCTATCTGTGCAATGCCCAACTGTCTTATTTAGAACTATCAAAATGTAACATCTCTTGGGTATTTTGATGTGAAAGCATTGGACTTGCATACACACACACAAAATCTGTTGCTTATCTTTTGATATAATAAGCAGGTGCTGACTGGCATTATGTTGGGCCTTGCTGCTAATCTGATCTCTTCTTAATATCTTGGAAAATTACTGTTGTATCACATGTTATGGAAAATGAATTGTGTTATTATATATTTTTCATATTACACAAATATAACTTTTATTTGTAAATGATTTTTACTTTCTTGCTGACTTTGAGATCATGTCATAATCCAAGCAAGAAGAGAATATGAATTTTAGAAATGGCTACCGTGCAGTTCCTTGGCCTTGCAATGGTCTGCATTGGTGACTCGGTGATTCCTCCTGCAGAGCTGTGCAGTGGCTGCTGCACAACAGTCGTGTGACTGTGTTCTCCAGCTATGATTTATGGTCAGACAGCTCTATCTAGGAAAGCTTTCTGAGCGTTATTGCTTCTCTTAGCCTGAGACATGCTTGTTCTTATGCGGGGTGTCTGTGGGTGGTGACTGGAAGTGGTAAAAACGGAGCTTAGGCAATTGGGAAGTCTGTGGCAACTTGTCTGCAAGAGGCACCAAACCTCGTTAGACGGCGTACAGCTGTCAGACCAGCAATGGAACAGCCGGGTGTCCCTGCGTGTCCGTGGGACAGCCATCCTGCGGGGTGTCCCTGCGTGTCTGCGGGACAGCAATCTTGCCGGGTGTCCCTGCGTATCTGTGGGACAGCCGGCCTGCCGGGTGTCCCTGCGTGTCTGTGGGACAGCCGGCCTGCCGGGTGTCCCTGCGTGTCTGTGGCCTTCGGGCAGCAGCAGCAGAGCATGTGAGGTGCGATGTGCTCGGTGGCAGTGGCAAAGCCAAGGCGAGCAGCGCTGCGTCACCGCCCAGTGCTCCGCGGGCGCTGTTCCCTGGAGAAGGGAAAGGTCTCCCGGGGGCTGTGAGGAGCAGGGGCTGCTCCAGGCAAGCGTCATCTGCACAAACGCCCCGGGTCTCCGCGGCCGGCCCCAGCCGAAGGGCTTCTCTAGTCCGTGTGCCGGGACGGGAGGCGGCTGGGCCTGGGAGGGTGGGCGGTATTTTCCCGGTATTTTCCCGTGCGGCTCACGGATCCTGTTGTATGTACAATCAAGGGCGGCCCGTGCCCAAGGAGAGAATATTCCCCTTTAGGCCCGAAGGCGGAAGGCTCCCGGGCGTGGCTGCCGTGGCCGCTCCGGAGCCCACCCTGCCCCACGGGCGCCCTTCCGCCCGTCCTGCGCACGGCGGCCCCGCCCGGCCTCGCCCCCTCGCGGGCCCCGCC
>VZTZ01036415.1:406445-422865 GCA_013400955.1 Drymodes brunneopygia
GGCGGGGCGGGCGGCGCGCCTGGCGCCGGGCCTGGGGCCGCCGCTCGGCCCTGCCCGGGCTGTGGCCGCATCCCCGCTCTCCCTTCGCTGCCCTTCCCCTCCGGGAGGCGCTGCTTTACTACCCCCGCCTTCGCTTCCTGAGCCCGTAGTCCATTTCCAGACCTTGTCCTTAAAGTTTCTACGTTGGCCTGGCCAATGTTAGGCTTGCGTGTCCACCTCCGACCTGTGAGTAGGGAGAGAGTTAATGCAAGGGAAAGGAGGTCGCTTTTTTTTTTAAAGCTCTGTGTAAGTATCAGTATAAGCCTGAAGGTCACCGTGTGTCTGATTTATTTTAACAAATTATTTTTAAATAATCTAATTTTTTCTTTTTCTAGTTTTTGGGATACTGGGAGATTTTCGGCGTAGTTGTTGCTGCTTTTTAAAATTGCTTGACTACAGTTTTGTGTTCTTTTAATTATAGCCTGAGCTATTTTGTTGCTTGATCTTGGATATCTTGAGATCTTAAAATTATTAGAAATCTTAATGGAGGTCTGTGACATTCCTTAATTGTAGGGCATGAGGGTTTTGAAATACTACCTCCAAGGAAAACTGTGATGTAGTAATTCCAATAACGTTAATATGTTTTTCTTTTCTTGGGGTGATTCTTTTTTATCGCAGAAGAAAGCATGATTGTGCCTCTCGAGTAACAGATTAATTAAACTTTTTTCATCACGGTGGCATGAAACAAAGATTAGGGTGGAGTTCTCACTTGGCTCAAGTATATTCTCTACTTGAAGTCGATTATTTTACAATTTTTACAACAAACCTCTAGTTGCTAAATGGTACTAATTGTTTAGTAGTTCTTAAGTGAAGGATGCTTCAAAATAGGGTTGAAGAAAATAACTTGTGATTATAAGAATTTGCAAACCTAGCGGACGTTGGAGGACATAGGGCTGATTTTTTATAGCCGTGTTTTCATTTAATGAGCGTTCTGATGGTGACACTGGGTTATCAGGCATTTAGTATATCCAAAATGAACTCTTGGTTTCCTGTTCTGGTCCTCATCCATCCCTGTCAGTATTACAGTATAGTATTAGAACAACAGTGTGACAGTTGTACTCTCTTTCAACATTTTATTGAAACATGCATCTGTAGGCTGGAATGTCTGGTAAATACTGGATGTTTTCCCTGAAGTGGTAAGGATGCTTAACTAGGCCAGCTAAAACAGCAATATCCTTTTTTTACTGTCATAATCCTCTGAATTTTATCACAGATACGAGTTTGCTAACTTCTCAGGACATTTCTGTTTAGCATAAATCTCTTGTCTGTACTGGTTGGCTAGTCAGATTGGAAACATGAAAAACAAAAGGGAAAAGCTCATTTGTCTACACTGTAAAAGCATGTCTGTGCTAAAGGCTAATATAAAACTTCAAAACTAGAAATAATTATTCTTCTGACAATGCTAGTTAGAGGTGAGGTCCGTTCATTAAGGGAAATGTGTAGCTAAACCTTCTCTGGAATATTAAGCAGTTAAACTGCTGAAGAATTGTATGGTTGCTGCACAGCAGAACTCTACAGGCGAGAGTTCTCACACTCCCTTGTAATTTGGTCTATCACCTGCTTCTTTTTATGGAATAAATAATAGGAACCATTCAATGGCTTGTCACTGGGATTAGGGTCTGTTCTTCTATAGACTTGAACTTGGGTTAAGCCTCTTTAAACTTCAGATGCTATAAGCCATTTTTATGCCTCTTTAAAAAAATTTAATGTTTATTTTTAACCTCCTTGAAAACCAGACTTGTTCTTGAGCAAGTGATAGATGTCTTCATGTAGTGACTTGGTTGTAGGCTGTAGAATTTAGACGCCTTTGCTAGGGAAGTTTTTGTAAATTTGTGTGTATGTGTGTGAAACTGAGTGTAAATATTGTTTCTCAGAGGAGGTTGAAATTATCCCCTTAGGGCGATAGGGAACTGAAGTAGGGTACTCTGGGAAACTGCATTATGAATTGCAGAAAGATTGGAAACAGTCTTCTGCCTTCCTGTTGATTGCTAAAGTAGTTTTTTTTTTTTTTAAATAGTAGAAGTTCATACAATTTGGCTATAAATGGCAGATGTAATTAGGGTTTGGAAGTTAACATGTGAGAATACTGCCCTTGTTATATTTCAAGTTCTAAAGATAGTTTTTTCATTTACTTAAAAAAAAATCAATCCACCACACAAAAGCAAGATAAAGTCAATTATGTTAATCTGACTCTCAGCTAAACAAATGCAACCAACCAGTTTGAGAAGATAAGATTTTTGTTTGCATGTGTTTAGCCTTTTCATGGCCTTGTCTTAGTTTAATTTTCCCCCCTTTCACAGCATGGGGGGAGTTATTAATGTGCTCTGTTTTCTGTATTTCACAACTTTAAAATACAAGGCCTCTGTAGCAGCAGCCTCTTGCTGTTCAAGTCATGGGAAAACAGTCTTTCAAAGAGGTACAGATAAGAGTGTGTCTTCCCAGGGAGGAGAGTGATAGGGCCTGGGTGAGACCAGAGCCTGGTGTCTGTCCATGGGGCCAGGGAGGCTGGACCACAGCTCATCTGCACTGACAGGTTCTTTAACAGCGAGGCTGCCAGAGGCTCCCTGTCTGAGAAAGGCACATGTAAAGAGATCTGTTCAAAGACCCTGCACTCCTCCTGCTTGGATGTTTTAAACTAGACAACTTCCCAGACTTAAACTCTTGTATGTTATCAGATTGATTGATGGTTAATGGCATTAGATCTTCTTTTTTAAATTGTATGTCTGCCATGTAGAATATGGGGCAAAAATGATGTTGGAGAGCAGATATGCTCTCTTTTTACGTTTTCAAAAATAAAACCTTGTAGGTACTTTCAGGTGGTTTTCATAAGCACGTGTCAAATTTGACTTTGTAGAACTTCAGGGAATAGCTGTCTGCCTTACAGATTTTTAGATTTCTAGTGTACAGGTTTTTGGCAGTAGCTATGCCAACTCTGGAGATGTGAGTTATTAGTTAATTTCTGGTAATGAAAGATGGATGGAGAAATCTACCTGAAAAATTAAGAACTGGGTGGTCTTGTAACGCCTCTTCTGTGCAATGCTTCTTCTCTGCATAGGCCGAGAAAACATCCCGTGTTCACAGTGACCTTCACTGAAAATCTAGGTGTTTCACAGAATACAGTAGAATTGTATCTATTAGTTTAAAATACATAATTATATCCATTATATCGTTAAATTGCAGACTCATGTAGATGAGTCTGCCTTAAAGACTGTCTTGAAAGAATTGTGGTAGCATTTTTTCATGTGTGCAGTGGCAAAAGGTTCATTATTAATTAGCCCTTTCCCTTTCAGCTCCAATGGCGGTTCCACCAGCATACGTAGACCTTGGCAAACCCGCCAGAGACATCTTCAATAAAGGATATGGTAAGAATAGTACTTTTTATAAGTGATGTTTGAGGTGCAGCAATGCGACAATGAATTGCCTTTTTAAGTCTGTATGGGAATTTGAATGATCAAATGCAAGTGTTTTTGGGAAGGAGAAAGGTGTGCTATGTTTATATCTTTACCACCAACTAACAGGTCGTTGAAGGATTTTTCTGGGCTGTTTTGATGTGAAGGGTGTTAGATCTTACTTGATAAATCTTATGTGCTCGAGCCACATAAATGTCAGAGGTGTAAAAGTATGCAAGAACGTAAGCAGCAACTGTAGTTTAGCTTAGGAGCATGTTTTGTTTACTGGTCTCTCTGTGCCACATTTGTTGATATAGAAAGGGTTATATACCAGTGTAATGTAGCCTTTTTTGGACTAGAAAGAGGAATGGCTACTGAAATAAAGAATCCTTCCACATCTTAAAATGCTTTAATACCAGACAGCATAGTTAAATCATTCTTTGTCACAGTGCTGTTTCTTGCTGGTCTTTGGAAACGTGGGGTTTTTTTCACTAAGACTGTTGCTTACCTCTGTGGATAACAATGTGAATTGACACTCCCACAAAACCTACTTATGTTTCGGTTCCAGTGGTTGTGTATTTCCCAATGACTTTGCTTTTACAGATTTTTACTTGGAGATATTTTGTCTTGGTGCTGAAAGAGGCATTTTATGCATTGGGATAGATCTTTAAAAGGCATTGATTGTAACAACTGTTCCATTCCAGGAACAGAAAATAATGTATTTCCTTTTGGAAGCATTATTTGGTAGTTGAATGTACTCCTGTAGAAGAGAGGCACTTCCCTGCCTTGTTTTGGCCTCCTTTACCTGTTGCAGTATCTAAAAGTTGAGTGTTGCTGTAGTCAGTCTATAGCTGTTTATATATATATATATATATACACATATATGTGGCACACTGCTGAGACTGCCTGAAAGACCAGCTTATTGAAAAATGTGCAGGGCCTTAGCTAAGGCCTAATTATATAACTTTGACTTCTGTTTGTTAAGGTTTTGGATTGGTGAAACTGGATGTGAAAACAAAATCTGCAAGTGGAGTGGTGAGTTCAAGTAACTTATTGATAATATATTTTTTTTTATCTATGTTCTGATACTTAGTTAAAAGGGACACTTTTCAGATGCTGTTAAGTATTTTATAGGTTATAGGAATGATAAACTAGTGTTAGATAATTTCAGAAGCCCATAAATATCTGAATGTATCAGGAATATTGCCTTGTTCAGTAATCTTTGTATAATAAAAGGGTTTATTACTTGTCCCTGGTCTAATGTGTGAAGGTGAACAAATAAAATATTTTAGTATACCGATTACAGTATACAGATTTTATTTCTGAAGTACCTTGTGATACTGCTAGGTGAAAATCTTTGGCCTCTTGATTCTTGTACGAAGTGGTTGGCGTTGAATAAGCATGTTGAATCTTTGGCTCCTCTAGGTACTAAAGCTTTGCAGTAGTGTTCCACGCAAGATGTCTTGGTCATGCAAGCAGTGCCCCGTATAACTTTTGTCTATTTCTAGAGCAGATTTTGCAAGATATAAAGGTAGATTTATTTTTTTTTTCTCCCCATGACTGGAGCCTGAGCAGTGTAACTTGCTGTTAGAAACAAGGTTCGTGGTTTATATGCTCTGGTTTTTCTAGAAGTCTGTATCCCAGCTGAAACACAATTTGCAAGAGCCCTGTTACAGAGGTAGTTGTTCTTACTGTAGCTTGTTTCTTTGGAGGACTACCAGTTATGTTGGTAAAACTCTCTGAAAAATCCAAGCCCTAATGTGAATCCTGTATCAGTTATAAGCCATCCTTCCCAGGAGGAGAAACTGCTGGCATATATGTACTACAAATGTTTTAAAGCAGAGATAAGGGATAATCCAATAATTTGCTTCTTCTGAAGCTATTGCCCCAATGGTTACAGTGACACAGACTCCTATGCAGTAGGAATAGCACAAAGCAAGAAGTTAAAGCTGAAGGTATTTATGTAGTCCCCATTCCTTGCCAAGAAATGGACCTGCTGGAATTATGCAACTGAGTATGGTGTAGTAGGTCACTGACATAATACAAATAACTGTCTTGGACATGGTTAAATTTGATCAGCCCCTATTAAAGAACAGTCTCAACCATGTTTGTTTTGTGCTTTTGGGGCTTTTGCTACAAGAGTGCTTAAAAACTTGTGATTTCAAATCTATGTTTCCTTCTGGGGAAGGTGAGTATGAGAAGTCTGCTTGAAAATAATGTTGTGCATGGAGGAAGAGATAAAAATGTTTATTTATATGTTTTTAAAAGTTGAAATAATGGACTTCTTAAATCATAAGAGCATTAATACTTCACTGGAAAGAGCTCTTTAACATGTGTTTACAAACCTGGCTTCCACTTCATTTTACCTTCAGTTTTTGAATAGTGGTACACATAAGCTGTTCTTTCGAGTCTTTGTGAGAATCCAAATAGTGAGATACATTAGTGATTACTTCCTTTAATGAAGAAATCTGAGTGATACTGTTGACTTCTAAGTACTTGAAAGAATTCCAGGTCAGATCATACCATACTATAAACCTAGCCTGTTTGCTTAGCTCCCACTTCAAACATGAATGTTATTTCTATGTGTCATTGGGCCAAAGTGTCAGGGCAATAGGAATTTCACAGATGTCAGTAAAACGTGTGCCTATGGCTGGTGGGAAAGGCTAGTCCATTGGGTAGACTAAGAACTCTTCTTTAAAAGACAATTAAAACCCCAACCCAAACAAAAAAACAAACCACCCACCCTACCCCCATTTGAAAAATGCTGCCATTCTATGACATTTCACAGTTGCACACTATCTTCAGGGATGGTTGACAAGAATAATGGAAATACCTATGTGATCCATAAAGAACTTTTCTGGAGTTGTGTTATGTGCCTTACAGTGTTCTTGGCTCCTGGTTTGATTTCTGAGTTGCTCATTGGGAGTATCAAACTGAGTCTTGCATTTCAAGAACTTGTTTCTGCTTTAGAGGAGAATCCTTATGGTGGCTACTGTCTTGCTTTGGAGTTAGGTTGCCAGCCTGTCCATTTGTAATAGTGGCAGGAACACTGCAGTTGAGATGGGGATTGTGGGGAGGCTTTCATGTGGACTTTCTAATGGCTTTCATGAGCCATTAATTTTTCTTGGCTGTGCTCCCTTCTCCCCCTGCAAGTGGTCTACTGATGTTAAATTTTTTCCATACAATAACAAGATCTTAGTGCTTGCTGAAGGAAACACTGTAATGCTTGCAGGATCTCATGTATCTTCTGTGCTTTTTAGGAATTCACAACATCTGGGTCATCGAACACAGACACTGGAAAAGTGAATGGGAGCTTGGAGACCAAATACAAGTGGGCTGAGTATGGTCTGACTTTCACAGAAAAATGGAACACAGATAACACCCTGGGAACAGAAATTGCAATTGAAGATCAGGTAATAGATTAGAAGAATATTTATTTGTTTTACCTGTGTGTAAAAACTGAATTTATAGCTTTATCTTATCTTCTCTCCCCTTCAATTAGCTTGCCAAAGGCTTGAAGTTGACATTTGATACAACTTTCTCACCAAATACAGGGTAAGAATTGTAAATGTTTTTACCTTACTTGGGAGTAACAACACCCATGGTCTTGTGGTATTGACAGAGCTGGTTTGCTGTTGATCCAGCTTAGCAAATCCCAATGCTAGAGGCTTCTGCTCTTTTCCATGCTATCACTATGGGGTTAGTATTGTACATTTCACAACTTTGCTTATTTTCTGGTGTGAGGAATAAGGACAACTCTTGATGAATTAAAAAAGGAACAATTTATTGAAAAAGACAAAAAATTAGAAAAATCAGAAAATTGTAAAAAAACATAAAAAAGGAACAAAAACTCCCGGGTACCGGCGATTGGAGGCCCTTTGTGGCCCGATTAGGGCTCTGGTCCCAGCGCAGCCACCTGCGGCACAGAGGTTCACCTTAACTAATTTAAGGTGAGGGTGTTTAAGAATCTCTTAAAGAGACGCAGGCCTGTCCTCTGTGCCGGGCCTTGCCAATCAGCTAGCCTGGGCAAGGCCGTTGGAATCAGGGGGAAAAAAATCCCGGTGGAAAGTTCACTGTGGAGATTCCTGTGGAGAAAAACCTCGTCTCTTGGCCCCTGTCAGGGGGTTTTATACCCCTCTGACCACTCCCCTTCCCGCCCACAGTCCGCCCCTTAAGTCTATAAAGATTGGAGAAGTCTAGGGGTGATGTCAAGTTGGTTTTCCAATCACTGGTTGTTGTGAAGGCTCGTCTTGAGGGGAGGAGTTCTGCTGGCTTTTGGCGGGAAGAGAGGCTCATTAGTATGCAGGGTTTCCATGGAGCCCAGCTGCAGAGGGCTAAAAATAGTCTTTGGGGCTGTGAGGGCTGGCTTCTGAGGGCTTTGCTCGGTTTGGGGATTCAACTGAAATCAGAACTTGAACATCATTAATAAACTTTTAACAGGGGCAGAACTGGGGAAATTTCAACTGGGATAACTGGGGATACACTTAACTTGCTTTAACTAAATAACTTTAATGAATTAATTAATGCAAAAGCTAATTTAACCAATTTATTTATAACATCTGGGATAGAAGCACCTGGAATATTTTAGGAAACATGAAACTGTTGCTGCATTCATCAGAAAATGCCTGTTTGTGGTAGTCCTGTGTGCTCTGGATGGGCTGGCTGTACATTTGTCTGGTCCAGGGGATGCATGTGCAAGGCGTTTAGATACATTGTGTAGAGTTATAGGGCTTGAATTTGGCTGGTCATTGAGGAGGATCATGTATGCTTGTCTTTAAGATAACTCTTTTCTCTGTTTCAGAAAGAAAAGTGGTAAAATCAAGTCAGCTTATAAACGTGACTGCGTAAACCTAGGTTGTGATGTTGACTTTGATTTTGCCGGACCCGCAATCCATGGTTCAGCTGTCTTTGGTTATGAAGGCTGGCTTGCTGGTTATCAGATGACTTTTGATAGTGCCAAATCAAAATTGACAAGAAATAATTTCTCTGTGGGTTACAGGACTGGAGACTTCCAACTGCACACTAATGTGTAAGTACTGAAAACTTCTCCAGCTTTCAAGAAGCAGGCTTTCTTTACCTTTCCTTCTAGTCAAAATACAAATGCTTGAAATACGAGGAGGTGCTTACAATGCCATTAATGGAGTGCATTTTTCAGTAGGAAATGAAATAAAGGTAAATGATACTTTGTATCTCTTGTTTTCAAAACAGTAAACACCTGTGACTGGTTAGTATTTGCAGCATGATGCATGATACAGCTTGCCAAATACTTAAGTACATGCAAATTGGAAGTGCAGTACTTCAGTTATGCAGAACTGATCATAATACTTTTTCTAGCTATCCCATTGAATTTTATCAGATTACAATTTAAGGGCAGTAGGTTTGTTAGAGGTAGTAATTAGTGTTGCACTAATGCTGTAGTAGTTTCTAGAGCAAGACTAGAGCTTTGCTTCTGGACTTTCTGTGGAGGTTCATCTTCCTGCCTGTCAGGGATGAAGAGTGCATGAAACAGTGTAACCAAACAAGTGTAAGACATGTTGTTTACGAACTTTCTTCAGGCTTCCTGCCTTTAGATCTTACTTCAGAGAATCTTATCAAAACCTACTGAAAAACATAGTGTTTTTAATTCAAATTAATAAAATTGGTGGAGTTCTAGTGTGTCTAGATAGTTAAAAGTTCTTGCTTTTGAAGGCGAAGCATGGGGATTGTATCTGTCTGAACTCATGGAAATTGAGGAATATAGGAGAAAACTACAAAATACTTTATAGTCTGGGCTGTAAGAATTTAATTTCAATTTACTAATGTAAAACATTGTGACAGAGTTTTGAAAGGTCATCCAGTTCTTTAGGAGTTTCACTTATTCAATAATCGTAATTTAGAAGGCCCATTTTGTAACCATTAACACATATTGGTTTTGTAAGGATGTGCTTTGGAATTTTATGCAAGGACTTTGTTTGACAATTGACATGAGAATTAGCTGTACCAGTCTGAAAAACCTTTTTATTTCCATGAATTACTGCCGTTTAGTTTTGCCCTGAAGCCTCTGTTCATCTCCTCTTGTCAAAAAATGTGAAACAACTCAAACCTTTGAAATTGTTATTTGAATAAAAATCTGAAGTTGTAAAAAAAAAAGGGGGGGAGAGAAAAGGAGGGGATTATGCAGATAGGAAACTAACTTTTCTCTTAATTTGTGCAGCAATGATGGTTCTGAATTTGGTGGGTCAATTTACCAAAAAGTGAGTGACTATCTTGAAACTGCTGTAAACCTGGCTTGGACAGCAGGTAGCAACAGCACTCGCTTTGGCCTTGCAGCTAAGTACAAGTTGGATCCCACTGCTTCTCTTTCAGTAAGTATGGCTGTAACCTGAAGGGTTGTGCAAAGTACAGTGTATTATCAGTTTCTGTGTATTCATGTGTTATTAATACAAAACAGGCTGGGAAGCCTTGTAGGAGTACTCTTACAGTCCAGGCAATTATAATTAAACTGTAAGTATTTAAATTCTGTAATGTTGCTTACAGCAAAGTCTCATAGAATCTGACTGTCAGATGTGCCTATGTTAGAGATCCTACTGTATTTATTAAAAACACAATTTAAAAAAACCTTTGTGTCTGGTTCTGTAAGTTGACAGAATTTTTTTAAACGGTTTTTGGGGGGAGCTCTGTCACATTCTCATGGTAAGAACTCTGGCAATACTGGTTGAAAGTTGATAAGCAGCAAAGTTTCCTGTATGTTACAAATTTGGAATCATCCTTTTGAGGAAGTAATGCAAAGTGACATAAATAATTTTGTATATATTATGATGGTATTGCGAAATGTTTGCTCTGTGGCTGTTCGGACTTGCAAGATACTAATTCCTCTGTAATAATATGAACATGGAGGATTCTTTGGATGTGGCATTTTTTGGGAGACTGGTGGTAGATGGCTCTGGCCTTCTGAAAGGGGAAGTGGTGAAGTTCACCTGTGAAACCACATTCCAGTAATAGTTCTCCATGCCCTTGCATTCCCTCTGCTCTTAAATATGGTACTGCTTCAAAATATGCTACTGCTTCAGCAGTAAGTTGAGGGACCAGGGCATAGCTGAAAGGAGAGAATTCAGGAAATAAAGGTGTACTGAAATAACTGGTAAAATTTGATTAAACTGATAACAGCAGTGTTGCCATAGTTATTCTAGATTCTGAATGGTAACAAATACTGAATCAGTTACAACATTTCAGTTGCCTTTTTTTTTTTTTTTTTTTTTTTGGGAAATAGAAAACAATTCTAGTNAGTGAACAATTCTAGTCTAATTGGAGTGGGTTACACCCAGACCCTGAGGCCAGGTAAGAGCTATCATGTGAATTATGTCACATATATATCTTCTGTGCATCCTAAAGAAAATAATTGAGATCTCTGCATTTATATGCAACTATTTTCCTTCATAATATTTTTTTCTTTGAAGACCAAGTAGATGTTTTACAGTAGCTTCAGTTACACATCAAACCTTTATCTAAACAAGACAAACTCTGTTTTTTTTAAATGGTATTAATGTATTGTATTCTTCACTGATCTGTGCAGGAGTGGACTGAATTATGTTTGACAGCTTAGCTTTAGGCTAGGCAAAGCATGTCTTCTTTTTTGGCACTGCTTTGTCCAGTCATACCATGTTGAATGATAGCAGGTCTTCAAATTATGATTAATTGTCAAAACCCCAAACTTCCTGCTCTTCATATTTAGTAAAAAAGCCCTCCAGAACTTAAATTGTTCCACTTAGTACGAAAGCACCTGTAAAGGTGCCAACTAACATTGGTTAGATTCTTATTTGAAAACCAGTAAAAATCTAGTTTCATTCCATCCCTTTATAGGTAAGAGTGTCTGTCTGTGCACAGTTTACCTCCTCTTTTGCAATAAAGGAGAACTCTTCTGTATTTAGCAATTAGAGACTTCGTATATCAATTTTATAACTGTTTACAAAAACCATACAGCTTTCTTCACGTGACTAACTTTTAGTAGATTTCATGGGTAAATGTATTCTTCTCTAAAAATCTTTAGAGGAAAGCAATTCTATAGAAAGGGAGCTACAACTGGGACTTGTAATTGCAGAGGCTGAGTTGCATGAAAGCTACTGTGTGTGTTGTAAACATTCTGCTTAAAAATCTTACAGGTGTGAAGCTTACACTGTCCGCCCTGATAGATGGAAAGAGCATCAATGCTGGTGGCCATAAACTTGGCCTTGGCCTGGAATTGGAGGCTTAAAAAGGTGAAGAAACTGCTGCAGAGAAGGGATATCAGAAGAATTTGGCCTTAAAATGTATTTCCAATGTGACCAGCAGGCTTTTATTTCCAGGAAGAATGAACTAGAACAAGAGCTGTATTTGAAGTATTTAGACAGTTACTTGTTAGCTGGTTTCTAGTTAAATTGGTTACCCATCTAGATAAAATTCTGCATTAGTGCAGTCACTTAAACATTATTTAAATGTATTTAACTGTTAAATGCGCTACCCACAAATAATGAAATAGACATCTATGAAAACTGTACAATTGTGTGCATGTTTGTTTTTATGTTCCTTTTAACATTCGATATTGCCATTGAATGAAGAATGGATCACTGGATGTTTTGAAATGAGGTCAACAATTTTGTTGAATGACCTGAGCTAAAAATACATTTGGTATCCCGAGACAAATTATGAATAAAAACAAGTACACACATATACTTGTGCCTCAGATATTTTAAGAGTGAAGATGTGAGGGTAGTGCTCAGTTAAGTTTTAAGTAATCCAAGAAGTAGTGCTCTGTACCTTTGTGCAATTAAGGACCTCCACCCATGGCAATACTGAATATAGATGAACAGTTGGATTCCTCAAGCAAATGGAATGTGCTTTTCTGTCAGGTAAGGTTTGTCACAACACAATGGTTTAATTCCCCCTGTGATCCACGGACGAGATACACTGTGTTCCTAGTTGGCCTCCTGATGCAAAAAGTGCAGATCGATGTACTTGGCACACTGAGACATTTAAGAAATGTTCCTTGAAAAACCTCACCACAAACACACCTTTTGCTTATATTTGTATGAAGTGAGATATATCTCTGCAATTGAATGTAAGTGTAATGGTATAACAGCCTGCTTATCCCAACTGCTGTGAGAGGTTTCTGCTTAAAATGACTGAAATAAAGACAATTTTAAATGGAGATGGAGGAAAATGCATCTGATCTTGCTTTCCCTTTAACTAATAAATCTTGGCAGATACCCATTTCAAGTCCAGAAACTTGCAGAATAATGGGAAAACACTCATGTTTTTCCAGTATAGTAGTAAGAGAGAATAGAAGTATGAGGGATATTTAGTCTGTGAACCTAACATCCCTGAAGATTGAACTAGCTGGGAATGCTTTTAATGTGGAATATAGTAAATATATGTAGTTGCACTGCTTACATTTAAGAGTTGGGAGTTACTGAGTTTAGGGGAATGCCTGGAGCCTACTTCTTCAGACACTCATTGCTGAGAAGGGTGTCTTGATATTAGTCTTGCAGTCAGTGGTTCACAGCAGCCCCCTTCATAGTGCAGGTGGCTTGCACATGATCAGGAAGCTCTCTCTGTTTTGAGAGTATTATCAGTTGATACTGGATTAAAATTAATGCCCATAGAAGTATCAGTGATTGGCTTGAGGTCTTGTTTCATCCCACATTGTTGCCCTTGGACTGAAATTCTCACATGAAACACTCTTACGAACTGCCTGTGTTTAGGCTTTAGCTGTGGAGTAGCAGAGCCACCTTCTTTGCAGACAGTAGAGCTTAAGCCTCCAGCTCAGGCTCTTGAGCAGGCTTGCTAGTGTGTTTGACTAGTTTTCTTACATGGTAGTATTTTTGCTTTGGAGTACCTTTAGTGCTGTTGTCACTAAATGCCCTTGTCTGAGTTGCATTTCTACCACTTAGGGTAGAAGAAGCATGTAAGGTGCGATTCGTTGCTGTCATTGCATGTTAAGGTCCATAGTGCATATTTTTAGTTTGAGGTGGTTTTATGTGCTAGACCATGTAAAAGCCAGAGACCATGCAGCCAGACGTGGAGTTTTTGTATGTGTTCTCTTTTCAGTATAACCATCTTTGGTGCCTCACAAAGAGTTTCTGGGCTTCTGCTACAGAAACCACAAAAAGAAAAAAAATTAAAAGCTTAAAAAACGAAACCAAACCACCAAAAATTCCCCCAAACAAACCAAAACCCAAAAAAACTCCCTGAAATGTTGTGCGCCTGTATGCATTGTCCAGCTGCAGCACCCAGGCAAACAATGGATTGTGTCTTCTGGTTATGAATGATGCCTTGTTTCTGTCCTTAAACCGCGACACTGATGTTTCTCAGCTTTTGATAGGGCTGTAATTGTCTGACTTCACTTTTTTTTGGTGGTGGTCGTCTGTGGGTTTTGGTTTTTTTTTTTTAACTGTAGAAACAGGCACTATAACCTTTTTCTTCACTACCTGCTCTAGATGTTTTTTCTGAGGTCACAAAATGGGTAAGTGAAATAAAAGCACATATTGCTGAGTTTCTCTTCAACTCTTAAAAATTAGTAATGAAAAACTTGAACCTATTCATTTTACTCTTTGTAAATGTGCATGACTTCACTAGTCCTCAAGTCTTTAAACCTTAAGTAGTTGTATTTGTTATAGTGCTGATAGGCAACTGGAGAAGTAAAAGGGCTCTGTAGTAAAGAGAACTGTGAAAATGAGTTTTTCTAAAATATTCTGTCATAAATCACTACGTTGAACATTAAAAGGAAGTTCAGTGTCTTTTTCTTGGTATCTCTCAAGTAAGGCTTATTAAAAATGGCTTTCAAACTTGCTTTTCAACTTACAAAAGCTTGTTGTGTAATTGCAGTTTTGTGGTAAGGAATGTTGGTAGTTTATATAGCTCCATTTTATTAAAATATGTAAAAAGCCTTAACAATAACTTTCAGTGCCAGATGGCCTTTCCTCAGGTGTCCTGAATAAAACCCCCCCACCACTTGAGATAACCAATGACCAGAGCATCGTTCTGCATCTTGTTTGTGTGAACTGTAGCATTGCATTCCTGCCTGGTACAGCTGGAGTAGGGGGTGTCTGTGTATTTTGCGAGGAGACTTAATCACGCTTTCATAAATAAAGATCCTTTCACATGAGATTATGATGCCCTGGATTTCACGAGTTACTGTCTCAGTGTCCTGAACGTTTATGCTCTTCCTGTGCTGTAGAAATTCTCCAGGTTGGTTCACATAACCTTGCACTCTTCATGTGGTTCAGCCGGGTGTGGTATATTTCTAAATCTGCCTCTTGCAGACTCCAGTCGTTCAAAAGCAGGAGATTTGGAACTATTTCGGAATGGGCAGGGAAACCTTTCGCCCCCAAGCGTTGAGCCAGGGGTTTTTACCTTTCCCTTGGCGCTGGATAAAGCGATGCAGCAGTAAGGGTGCCTGCTGCCCTCTAATGTCCTGTTCTGGTGTTTGGCTCCCGGCTGCAACAGGCCGGCAGCCGGGCACAAATATACACGTTTAGTTCATGATGACGGCTCTCCTAGGGGGAAGCAGAACCGAGCAAACAGGAGACAGCTCGTGCATGGGTGATTCAGCCCTACTTCTACCAAAGGTCCTTGTTTCCTTATCAGACCGGTGAGCAAAGACAGAAGCAATTCTATGCAAGGTGAGTCAGTAATGATAAAATTGGCTAACACCTGTAGCAGGAGTGTCTTAATAGCAGGAAAAAACGCTTCCTGGGAACCAACTGGCAGAAAGGAAAACCCAAAGAAAAAACTGATTGGGTTGTTACATGGCATGAAAAAGCTACATTTATTGTAAGTGGTTTTATTATGTTTGTCAGTTTCCCTTTGCAGCAGAATGTTTCTGTTCCCGACCTGGAATAGCAATAAAAGCATAGATTATATCCATTAGTGTAGTGTGCATTCATTGTATTTAGTGGTATTTCCTTTGTCATGATTGTTTCTGGGCCTGCCTTTTACTTGTGCTTTGGGTCCTTTCCACAGGCTGCTAGGTCAAATGGGAAGCAATAAACAACTGGATTTTTGTGAGCATAATGTGCAGCATCTTCAGCTGCAAGTTTGATACAAATGCTCATGTAAAAAGAGGAAAACTTTTTTTTTTTGCACAGTAATTTCTGAGGATATGCAATTAAAACTTATGAAAATGCTATTAGACAAAATGCAGGGTATTACATACTGACATTTGGTTTATATCTACCCTCATTTATCTGCTGGTGTTGGGAAAAGTGCTGACAGACCTTAAAAGATGGCAAGGAAGGACTGTTTCAGCTCCAAATATTTGACCTTTACTCAGTATCTTTTTAAATGAGAATTTTCTGCTGAGGCCAATACCACAGCAGTACTTGCAATACTTGCCGTTGGTTAACAGTAGCACACATATCAGAAATGTTTCAAGGGTTTGTGGGTGTTTTCATGGGATGTTTTCTGTCCTGGATCCATGGGAGAATATCCTAAAGCTGAAGCAATGACGCTGTTTAAGTGTTTGGCATTCTCAGCACTTATTACCTTTTTTGTTTGTTTCCTTTGCCTGTGTTCTATGAGCATTAAAGTACTAAATGGCTATTAAAGAAATGTCCCTGATCTCTCGCTGTGCTTCATCACTTCAGCCTGAACTACCCGAGCTCCGCCAGAGAGCCGGCACGGAGGCGGGAGCTGAGGTAGGTGCTCACAAGGGACTTTGCCCTCGGATTCTCAGCGGTCTGTGGTGGCATTATTAGAAATACACCTTAAATGACTCTTTAGTACGCACACGTGGCTCCTTCGTTTAAGAAATGCAAAGTTCCGCTATGCATGGTTGGGGTTTGGCTGCAGCGTGGGGAGGGGTGTGTGTGAGTATTCTCTCCTGCACAGGCCGGGATGTTTTCCCAGCAGCTTCAGAGAGAGAGCTTTGTTGCCAATTTACTGTTCCTCGTGGCCCACTGCGGTCCGTGCCACGGCTCTGGCGATGAGGGGCGACGGCCCTAAGCCGGCCGGGTGCGGGGCCGCTGGGAGGCAGTGGC
>VZTZ01036427.1:0-20116 GCA_013400955.1 Drymodes brunneopygia
TTTTCATTTATTTTCATTTATTTTTCTTTATTTTTACTACACAGACAAATCACAGCAAAAAATAAAGCGATTTTTTTCCCCCTACCCACTACACGATTTCCCCACATTTTACTAAATGAACGCATAAATTATTCTGTAAACACATCAGATCTGCTGAGCAATTGGATCTGCTCCAGCCCTGAGCTCCTGTTTGGTTAAAATGATTCTCCAACAAACTCCAGGCACAGTTTGCCATTTTGTTTATTTGTTTATAGAAGATTATTCACGGCTATCTAGAATTATTCTGAATTTTAAATTATTCAAAAAAATCATCCCCCAGAACGTACCAAGGCACTGCAGATGAAGGTCAGGAACACAAAGCTAAAGACTCAGAAGTACCACGTGATTTTCAGGAAAAAAAAATGAGATTTTATCTCTCCTTAACCATGTTCCAGCTGCATTTCAAATATACATAAAATTGATTTCTTTAAGTGTAAAAAAAAAAAAAATCAAACATAAAAAATTGGACCCAAGTTCAAGAAAATATTTCCAACCTCCCTGTGGAGTCTTTAAATCCTGTGGGAGCTGGAATTCAAATATTTCTGCAGTAATTTCACCTCAATGGAGATTTGATTCTCCATCCAGTGCTGAAATATTTGATGGATTTGCACATCAAAAAAACACCATGATGAGCCTTAGCTTATAGAATCTGTAGAAAAACAAAACAGACAGAAAAAATGACCATAAACCCAGAAATCCCCTGATTTCTACACCCGTGGCTGGTGCCACACTCCCTGTGCTCAAAGGCACGACACCCAAAATAAAATCCCACAATAAAGACACCTCCAGGTCCATCTGAGGTTCCTGGGCAGCACAAAAAAACCCCAAAAATCTCCTCTCCACAAATCCCCTGCCAGCCCCAAGCCAGGCTGAGGCTCCAAACTCAGCAGAGCCCCCAGCCCTTCTTTTCCCAGAGGACTGGGGAGGTTTTGGGGGTGTTTTACTCTCATTTCACTGCTCAGGAGCTTTGGCCTCATCCAAAGATGCTGCAAATTGAGCAGCAGGTCCCACGGGGCACCAGCACACCCAAAATCTCCTGTTTGCACTCAAAACTCAGTGCCCTGCAGCAAAACACAGAGAGCAGCCCCGGGGAGGGGGAGGTTGGTCCTGCAGGAAATCAGCATCACCAAACCTCAGCTTGGCAGTGCCAACACAAACCCAAAATGAGCATCCTGTGCCCACTGAAGGCTGGAAGGAATCAGCATCACCAAACCTCAGTTNTTACAGGGGATGGAAGGAAATCAGCATCACCAAACCTCAGTTTGGCAGTGCCACCATGAACCCAAAATGAGCATCCCACTGATGGGGATGGAAGGAATGCAGAATCACCAAACCCCAGCTTGGCAGTGCCACTATGAACCCAAAAAAACCACCCCGTGCTCACTGCAGGGGCTGGAAGAAATCAGTATC
This sequence comes from Drymodes brunneopygia, assembly GCA_013400955.1. Taxonomy (NCBI): domain Eukaryota; kingdom Metazoa; phylum Chordata; class Aves; order Passeriformes; family Petroicidae; genus Drymodes; species Drymodes brunneopygia. The sequence continues at coordinate 1,450 of VZTZ01036427.1, forward strand.
ACCAAACCTCAGTTTGGCAGTGCCAGCACAAACCCAAAATAAACACCCTGTGCCCGCTGCAGGGGTGGGAAGGAAATCAGCATCACCAAACCTCAGCTTGGCAGTGTTACCCTGATTTTTCTAGAGTGCTGTGTTTAGAGTTGGTAGCAAAGGCTCTCACAGATTTTGTGCAAACAATCCATGTTTCTATAACCGGCCAAGGATTGTTTTGTACTTTGGATGTTGTTTTTCATCCTTCTTTCTGGGCTGGAGAATGTGATGGGCTGTGTTTCTCACCTATGGAATTTCAGAGGTGGTGACCTCTTTGTCCAATCCATAACTGTCTGTAAAAAGGTATAAATATAAGAATAAAGAGAGGCTGGGGCTCTTTTTGCTCTCTGCCTGGCCTTGGTGGCTGAGCTCCTGAGTTGCCGAATTGTTTCATGTCCAACAAAGCAACCTGGCAGTGCCACTATGAACCCAAAATGAGCATCCTGTGCCCACTGAAGGCTGGAAGGAAATCAGCATCACCAAACCTTAGCTTGGTAGTGCCACTATGAACCCAAAATAAACACTCTGTGCCCACTGCCAGAGATGGAAGGAATTCAGAATCACCAAACCCCAGCTTGGCAGTGCCAGCACAAACCCAAAATGAGCATCCTGTGCCCACTGCAGGGGCTGGAAGGAATCAGCATCACCAAATCCCAGCTTGGCAGTACCATGACCCCAAAATAAACACCCTGTGCCCACTGAAGGCTGGAAGGAAATCAGCATCACCAAACCTCAGCCTGGCAGTGCCACTATAAACCCAAAATGAGCAATAAGCATCCCACTGCAGGAGATGGAAGGAATCAGCATCACCAAACCTCAGCTTGGCAGCGCCAGCACAAACCCAAAATAAACACCCTGTGCCCACTGCCAGAGATGGAAGGAATTCAGAATCACCAAACCCCAGCTTGGCAGTCCCACTATAAACCCAAAATGAGCATCCTGTGCCCACTGCAGGGGCTGGAAGGAAATCAGCATCACCAAACCTCAGCCTGGCAGTGCCACTATGAACCCAAAATAAACACCCCGTGCCCATCCCTGTTTTGTTCGGTGGACTGAAAATTGTTTTAGTGTCAAAACACTCGGAGAAGTGAAACATTTCTCAGCCGGGAGGAGCTGGCACCACCCAGCCACAGCAGCAGCACACACGGGGAAAAACCAGAGGCTGGAATTCAGCAGGAGAGGGCTGAAGACATTTCCAGTGCAGCTGAGAGCGCTCATTTCCATAAGGTTCTGTTGTTGTCATTAGTGAAGGTGCTAATGATCTCTTAATTCTTCATTTAGACTGGTAATTGCTGATTGGGACGTTTGGGAATTGGGAGGAACTGATTGATGCCAGTTCTGCAGGAGGAACATCCCTGCTCCAGGCTGGTGAATAACCCAAACCCAAGCGTTCTGAGGGTCCCTCTTCCCATAATTCACAAATTTAGGGGATGAGGGAAAGCACGGGGAGCAGTGAGTGTGGCAGATTTCCCCTTAAAAAAACCTGGCACATGTTTCACTGTTCATTTAAAACTGCAGAAAGCAGGAGAGCAGGAATATCCCAAAAGCATAAATTCAGCTGCTGCACCCATCCCACAGCAGCAAAACATAGAAATATATGGAATTCCTTTAGAAAACAAATGCTTTAAGAGCAGAAGTTTCCAAGCAGTGATCCCCAATTCCTAAAGATAAAACTGGACTGCTTTAAAAAACAAATTCAAAGCAAAATGTGCTTCTTGCCAGCAGGCTCAAATCAGATTTGTGTCACTGCTAAAAAAATGATTCCAGGCCTAAAAGGCAAAGGGCTGAAACTCCCTGCTCTGAGAAATTCCAGCCATAATAAGCTTTAATCTCCAGTTAATTCCCAAGAACTCCCCGTTGCACTGAGCTCTCTGGCAAAAGGCATTTATTTATCCCAGTTCCCTTTTAGCCAGGGCAGTGTGCATTAGCAGAGACTTATTAATGCTGTGACCCCTGCATGTAACTTTAAATAAGAACATTAAAATTTTTTTTTGGTTGCTTTTGCTGTTGCATTTTAAGATTTTCCTATGTTTTCCTTGAGATGGAATTTGGAGGCTGCACAAACAGCACTGAGGCCAAATGCTCCAGGTAAACATAAATCACTGCAGCACATCTTTCAGCTATAATCTAATTATATCACCTGAAAAATCATTTTATGGCTGTTTTATTGTGCTTTTATGTAAATAAACACCCAGGAGCCACAAATACACGTCCCACTAGTGGGAAGTGGATCCTTTTTAGAGTTAACATTGCTGTTCCTCCCTTCCTGGCACAGGTAGGAATGGATTTGCAAAAGCATTTTTTAATAAATCAAGGTTTAGAATTTGCTAACAGCTGAAAAAGATTTCCACCTGGGCAGCACGGAAAGAGCATGGGAGAGAGAGAGAAAGAGGAAAGAATCACCCGGAGCAGTTTTTATTTGACTTTTATCCCTCTGGCTGCCCTGCCCTGAATTCTCCAGGGCAGCTGCTCCTTCCTCCTCCTCCCGTGTCCTGTCCACGCCTCAGGGCAAAGGGGTGAGAACGAGCGAGGCAGGAACATCGGCAATAACAAATAAAACATTCGCAATAACAAATAAAACATTTGCAGTAACAAATAAAACATTTGCAACAACCACCTGCTGTCCTTTCTCATCAGCACTTTCAGTGCTTCCAGTGCTGCTCTGTCTCCTCTGGCAGAACAGGAGTTAAAAATCAGCATTTTCAAATCTGCATCGAGGATTTTGCTCCAAGTTCCAGGGATTCTTTCTGATCAAGTGAGCAAAAAAAAGGGACTCCTCCAGGCCATGGCATTGCCACTCCCGTGGGGACAAACCCTCCACACAAAACAGGTTTGGTTAAAAACTGAAATACAACCTAAAAATACAACCCTGCTCTCTGCTTTTCTTCAGCTCAGCCCGACCCTCTCTGGCAGTGCCAGTTCAGTGATCCCAACTCCCCAAACTGCACAGAGCATCCTCAGCCCAGAAGGAAAATGTTCATGCAGGAGGCAAAAAAATTCAGCAAAGGGAAAATTGAGCAGGATTTGGGATTCATCCCCTTGCATGAACAATCCCCAAGGCTGGGACAGGACAATATCCAGGGGGTTTGAGTATCCCACACTTTTCTCTGTGACACACAAAGCTTTCTTTCCTCACCTGTGCCAGTTTTGGGACGTGGGATGGGATCTCAGTGAGGTTCTCCTTTCCCAAGCTGTGCTGCTGCCATCCCTCACCTCCCCCAGCGCTTCTGTTCTGCTCTGGGGTCCCAAAAAATGCAAAAAAAGTTCAGTTAACACAGAAAGGACTCCTCTTCCTGCTGCCTCATCCTTCCCTGAGGCTCCCAGAGTGAGGTGATCCATGACATTCAGCTTTCACAGAAAGAAGAGAATAATTACTGGTCCTTGATTAGAAAAAAAACAAACCAACAAAACAGTTTGAACTCAAATTATCTTCCTATTTAGTAAACATTTCGCAGTTCACATTGGATTTTATGCCTTTTTTGACCCCTGATTCATTATTTTTGAATTATTAAGGATGAGAATATTGTCTGTACACAGCACCTTTCCCTTTTAAAAGCTGTGAAGCACCTGCAGTTCAGATTGTAAACTCCTCTGGGAGGAAAGCACCCTCTTGGAGGGATGTGTGCTGTGTACAGCTGATTATCCAGGAAAAGCTCTCAATTCTGTTAATTGAGAGTTAATCTCTCAATTCTGCCATCACAATTCTATTCTACTGCTGGGAGGAAAGAGAACCTCTTCCTACCCCTGTATTTTAGCATTCTTCAATTTGCATCATTTAAAATCGAAGTAAAAAGTTCTATTTACACCGACCTGGTGAAATAAAGTTCAGCAAAGAATTTTCCTGGCTCCTTTCCCACTGGTCTCTGCACTCCCACTGCATGAAGTCCAGGACAGAGCAAAGGGTTTTTAGCCAAAAAATCCAACATTCATGCACAAAGTCTGTGTGGCATGGACACCTTTAGGCAGGTGTTGGATCATCTCTTTGTCCCTTTTCACTTTGGTGCCTGTGATTCTGGCATAAAAAAACTGCCCAGAAGGGACTTTTTTTTTTTTGGTTGAAATTCAAGAACTAGATATTTTCCATATCTAACGTTCACAATTCCAAAGAGCTCCTAAATATTAGGAAAACAACTGACTGACCATGAGCACGAATCAGACAGCTAAAGAATCATTTCTGAGAAAAAAAAATCATTAAAATCAAGCTGGAGAGGCAACATCTCCATAGGTCCAGGCAGGTAAAGGAGAAATGAGATAACTGTGTCCTTGTGGCCTGGCTGAACTGGGAGGCAGTGCCAAAACCTCTGGAGGTGAGAGGTGCTTGGTTAGAAGATATTCATTAAGATACGTCCCTGCGTGCTTAAATTTGATTTCTCCACCTGTCTGAGGTTCAGGGAGGCTGCAGAAATCAAACAGTGCCCAGTAAAGAGCAGAGCAAACGGCCCCTGGCAGCCGTTCCTGGGCAAACACGAGGGTGTGGGGATGGAAAGCGGTGCCAGAACGAGGGATGAGAAAGGAGTTGCCTCATTCTGCATCCAGAACACCCCAAAAATCCTGCCCCATCCACAAGGATAGGAACAAAGACTTGATCACAAGAGTGGAGCTGAGAAGCAGAAAGTCCCAGAGAGGAGACTGAGATGAACGACCCCAGTGCAAAGTGAAGATTCACAGGTCGGCCACAATCAAGGTTAAGAACTTCCCTCGTTCAGGCCTTCCTGTGCCATCACCACACCTGGCAGGTAAATCCAGAGAGGCTGCAGGGTCCCAGCGTGCTGGCCCCACCCTGCCCTGCTCCTCGAGCACAGCCACATCCACTGCACGGACACACAGCCACCTTTGTGCCAATCTCCAGTCTCCCCAAGCCGGTTCTTTCTGCCAATCTTCCCACTCTAGTTCTTGGGAGCCCCGTGCCCCTGCGTGCCCAGGGCAAAGTCCACGGCCTGGTGCACGCTGTGGAAGAGCAGGTGCTCCTCGCCCTCCCTGAAGAAGTCCCCGCGGAGCAGGGAGCTCCTGACGGAGGGGTGGCACTGTGCCAGCAGCACGCGCACGCCGATGTCCCCGTAGTCCTTGCAGACCTCCTGGAGCGCGCGGAGCCCGGCCGTGTCCAGGAACTGCACGGCGCAGCAGTCGATCACCACGGTGTGAAACCCCACAGCTTCCCACCCCAAACCCGCGGGGACGCTGCTCTGGCTGTCCCCAGGCCCCTCCTCCTTGTCCCCGAGCGTTCTCTTGGCCGCTTTCTTCCTGGCCGCCTTCACCCACGCGGGGTTGACGCCGGTTTGCTTGTAGAGGGCGGATTTGAAGCGCTCCTTGTTGATGTAGTAGAGGGGGGCTTCGAAACGGAACACCACGACCCCGGGCTTGGTCTGCAGGTTCTTGTAGGCGGACAGGGACTCGTAGGTCTCCGACTCGGCCACCCAGCCCAGCAGCGGCGCCTCGGGGCGCTGGGTGCGGAAGATGACGCAGAGCATGGAGAAGCAGACCCCCACCAGGAGCCCCAGCTCGGTGCTGACGAGCGCCGTGGCCGCCATGGTGACCCCCCAGATCACCGTGTCCACCCTGCTCAGGCGCCACATCTTGGGCAGGTCCCTGAACTTGCGCAGGGCCCCGCGGAGGTTGACGATGGTGATGACGGCGAGGACACACTTCTGCAGGGAGTAGAACAAAGGGGCGATCACCAGGAGCACCAGGAGGATCACCAGGCTGGTCACCACGCCCGACACCTGCGTCCTGCAGCCCGTGGACTCCTTGACCAGGGTCTTGGCCAGAGCGGCGCTGGTGGTGAAGCAGTGGAAGAAGGAGGGGATGATGTTGCAGAAGCCGATGGCGTACATCTCCTGGTTGGCCCTCACCGAGTAGCCGTGCTTCTTGGCAAACATCTCCGACAGCGACACGGTGATGGCAAAGCCGATGACGGCGATGGGGATGGCATCCAGGGCCACGTTGGGGATCAGGCTCCAGTCCGGAGGGCGCGGCGGCAGAAACCCCGTGGGGATGTGCCCTGAAACGCTGGAGCCGTAGGTCTCCCTCAGCTTCCCAAAGTGAGAGGCCAGAGTGGCCGCCACCACCACGAAGAGCTCCACTGGGATGGGAGCCTTGAGCTTGGATTTGAAGCGCTCGTTGAGCTCCTTGGCCGGGACGAGCACCAGGAGGCACAAGAAGCTGGTGACGAGGTCACAGATGTTGGTGCTGTGGATGTTCCTGAAGATGTTGAGCCAGGTGGTGACGAGGGAGCCGACGCCGCCGCTGCGAGGGATGTCCAGCCCCAGCAGGTACTTGACCTGCGAGGTCAGGACAGTGAAGGAGGCCCCCGTGACAAACCCACTCAGCAGAGAATCCGACAGGTACACGGAGACAAAGCCCACCTGGAAGAAACCCATGGCCACCTGGAAGGGATCACACAACACATCAGGACACAAATCCTGCAGATTTTCTCATCTGAGATTAAAAAAACCAACTTTGTCCATGGCCCTGGAGGATGAGGCATGGTCTGAGCAGGGAGAAAAGCCTCCAGTATTCAAATCAGGCTTTTTGAGGGTTTTAATCCCCTGAAAAAATATTTATTGTTTGCTCTGCTGATTATCCTAGTGGGGAAAAAAGAAAAAGAGAAAACCCAGGAAAAGAAACCAAAACCCACGTTTGAAATCCTGTCTGCTTTTGCCATTTCTCTTTCAGTTCTTCTGAACTCTCTGAACTTTGTCTGCCTTACACTGGAGGTCAGAGCCTGCAATAAAACCACAGCCTGTGAGGTAACAACTGTTCTTTGCATTGCAGAAAGTTTGGTGCCTCAGACTCAGAAAATCTGAGAGCTGCAAACTCCTGTGCTGACTTGTGCTGCAGATCAAATAAATGGGAACTCCACGAGAATCTCAAAGAATTACTGAGGAGAAGGCAGGTTTGGGACCTGGACTGGCTGAAACAGCTCAGAGCTCTCAAAAACACAGCCTTGATAATTAATTCAAGGTTGTTCCAAGTGTAGAACATTAATAATAATTATCTCACCTACTTAGGCTGTATTAATTGGTGTGGGAAGATTTGAGTTTTAGGATTTGATTGTAAAGATTCTGATACAAAGAATATGCAATTTTGGTTGAAAAAAGTAAATGTGAGGGTGTTGGGCTGTTGAGAATATGCCTAACATTCAGAGGGACTGAAGATGAACCAATCTGATTTCTTCAGATAAAGAAACTTAATTGTATTTGTACTTGCAAAGAATATTAAATGCATTTCACAACTCCAGAACTGCACCCATCCCACAGTGATGCAAACTAAAATCCAGGGGTACTTTGGGAGGCCCAGAATATTTCTGAAATAACTCAACATGAACTTGCAGTACCAAAAGTCCCAGGCTGTGTCCAAAACCTGTGTTTTAAAGTATCACAAACATGTTTTTTTTTTTCCCCTTCCTAGACATTTTGATTGGTTGTAACCCTGGAAAGGTGAGAACAAATGAATGTGAACTCACAAACCCAAATAGCACAGCTCTGCAGCACTGCTAAAAATAATCCCATGCTGGTTAATGCATAACACTCTAAAAACAAGGATACCTGCTTTAATTTAGGCAAGCAGTGAGTTCTAGGAAATAACTAGAGATATATAAATATAAAATGTATTTTCTCCTCCCAGTAGAATCCTTTCCATGCAATGGCATTGTTTTGGCTTCAAATGGGCAAACAGCAAATTTTTAAAAGCACAGTTACAAACAAAAGAAAACTGGAGAAACTTTTACTGTCCAGATTTTTCTTTGTTAAAGGCAAATGATTAAAGACTGGAATTGGGAGCTGATCCACCATATTTTGGCTGGATGAAATGGGGTCTAATGCAAAATAAAGAAAAAAATAAACAGAGTTTCAGGCCACAGCGAGGAAGGTGGTGAGCAGACTGTGAGAGCTGGAGGTGCAGGTCCCTACAGTCCCCAAAAGAGAAGCAACAGAGGCAGGAAAAGCTGTTAAAAAATGGGGAGCACTCCCCAAAAGAGAAGCAATGGAGGCAGGAAGAGCTGTTAAAAAACAGGAAGAGAACCCAGAAGAATTCCCTGCACCCCAGTGACTCCAGCCCTGAGGCGCAGACTGAGGTCACGTGCAAGCCCAGCAGGAAGACCCCAAAAGAGAAGCTTTGGGGGTAGAAAAAGCTGTTAAAAAATGGGGAGCACTCCCCAAAAGAGAAGCAATGGAGGCAGGAAGAGCTGTTAAAAAACAGGAAGAGAACCCAGAAGAATTCCCTGCACCCCAGTGACTCCAGCCCTGAGGCGCAGACTGAGGTCACGTGCAAGCCCAGCAGGAAGACCCCAAAAGAGAAGCTTTGGGGGTAGAAAAAGCTGTTAAAAAATGAGGAGCACTCCCCAAACGACAAGCAAAGAGAAGCAAAGGAGGCAGGAAAAACTGTTAAAAAATGGGGATCATTCCCCAAAAGAGAAGCAAAGAGAAGCAATGGAGGCAGGCAAAAGTGTTAAAAAATGGGGATCATTCCCCAAAAGAGAAGCAAAGAGAAGCAATGGAGGCAGGAAATGCTGCTAAAAACCAGGGAGAGCACCCAGAGGAGCTCCCTCAACCCCAGTGACTCCAGCCCTGAGGCTCAGACTGAGGTCACGTGCAAGCCCAGCAGGAAGTCCCCAAAGAGAAGCTTTGAAGGCAGAAAAGCTGTTAAAAAATGGGGATCACTCCCCAAAAGAGAAGCAAAAAGAAGCAATGAAGGCAGGAAAAGCTGTTAAAGAACATAAAAAGCACCCAGAGGAGCTCCCTGCACCCCAGTGACTCCAGCCCTGAGGCTCAGACTGAGGTCACGTGCAAGCCCAGCAGGAAGTCCCCAAAAGAGAAGCAATGGAAGCAGGAAATGCTGCTAAAAACCAGGGAGAGCACCCAGAGGAGCTCCCTGCACCCCAGTGACTCCAGCCCTGAGGCTCAGACTGAGGTCACGTGCAAGCCCAGCAGGAAGACCCCAAAAGAGAAGCTTTGGGGGTAGAAAAAGCTGTTAAAAAATGAGGAGCACTCCCCAAACGACAAGCAAAGAGAAGCAAAGGAGGCAGGAAAAACTGTTAAAAAATGGGGATCATTCCCCAAAAGAGAAGCAAAGAGAAGCAATGGAGGCAGGAAGAGCTGTTAAAAAACAGGAAGAGAACCCAGAAGAATTCCCTGCACCCCAGTGACTCCAGCCCTGAGGCTCAGACTGATGACGTGCAAGCCCAGCAGGAAGTCCCCAAAGAGAAGCTTTGAAGGCAGAAAAGCTGTTAAAAAATGGGGATCACTCCCCAAAAGAGAAGCAAAAAGAAGCAATGAAGGCAGGAAAAGCTGTTAAAGAACATAAAAAGCACCCAGAGGAGCTCCCTGCACCCCAGTGACCTCCTCACGTCCAGCCCTGAGGCTCAGACTGAGGTCACGTGCAAGCCCAGCAGGAAGTCCCCAAAAGAGAAGCTTTGGGGGCAGAAAAAGCTGTTAAAAAATGGGGAGCACTCCCCAAAAGAGAAGCAAAGAGAAGCAATGGAGGCAGGAAAAGCTATTAAAAAATTGGGCTCATTCCCTAAAAGACAATCAAAGAGAAGCAATGGAGGCAGGCAGAAGTGTTAAAAAATGGGGAGCACTCCCCAAAAGAGAAGCAATGGAGGCAGGAAATACTGCTAAAACCCAGGGAGAGCACCCAGAAGAATTCCCTCCACCGCAGTGACTCCAGCCCTGAGGTGCAGACTGAGGACACATGCAAGCCCAGCAGGATGGGGACAGTCCCCTACAGAAGAATCACAACCACCTGCCTGTCACCCTGATTTTTCTAGAGTGCTGTGTTTAGAGTTGGTAGCAAAGGCTCTCACAGATTTTGTGTGAACAATCCATGTTTCTATAACCGGCCAAGGATTGTTTTGTACTTTGGATGTTGTTTTTCATTCTTCTTTCTGGGCTGGAGAATGTGATGGGCTGTGTTTGTCACCTATGGAATTTCAGAGGTGGCAACCTCTTTGTCCAATCCATAACTGTCTGTAAAAAGGTATAAATATAAGAATAAAGAGAGGCTGGGGCTCTTTTTGCTCTCTGCCCAGCCTTGGTGGCTGAGCTCCTGAGTTGCCTGAGTGTTTCGTGTCCAGTAGAGCAACATCTGCCCACCACACCAGCCTGTCCACCTCCCCTCACCTGGTAGACCCCCGAGATGAAGGTCATGGTGGCAGCCACGGCCATGGCGTAGCAGCTTTTGTCACAGAGTGACGTTGGCACCGTCCCGTTCCCGGTGCTGTTGTCCCCTCCCGGGGCTGGCAGGGCACTGAGCACAGCTGGCTCCAGGTCATAGCCAGCCCTCTCCACCTCCCTGTCCACCACCTGGCCCACCATCAGGCACACCACGCCGAAGATGCCCACGGAGATGTGGCGGGAGGTGCCGAAGATGCAGTAAATGATGCAGGAGAAGAAGGAGGTGTAGAGGCCATAAATGGGCTCCAGCCCTGCCAGCAGGGAGTAGGCGATGGACTGTGGCACCAGCAGCACCCCCACGATCACACCAGACATCACATCCCCCAGGAGATACTCCCTCAGCTTGTATTTCGGGAGCCACTGTAAGATGGGGAGGAAGCCCAAAAGGCAATCTTTCATTTTGGCCGGGCTGCAGCTGCAGGTTTTCTTGGCTTGCTTAAGCAGCAGAGCCTTCGTGTTCCTCTTCTTCTCCTGGGGTTCCAGGAACATCCTGTGATGGAAGCTGCACTTGGCATCATCTCCTTCTGGCCCTTCTGTCGCTGCGTGGATGTTGTTGGTCTCTGTCATTGCTGCCATCACCAGGACCCACTAAAAACACAAAAAAAACCCATTAAAACACAAAGTGAATGCACAATGCGAGACTCCAACGCAGCATGTATGAAAAGCAAGGGTTGAAAGTCTCAGTTCTGCAGACACAAAGCAATTTCCAAGCAAATGAAGCGAGGAATGACCTTTCCCAGGAGGGAACTGAGATCCTGTGGAATACTCCTGCTGCTGGCAGGGCTGGGAAATGGCCAGGAATGCAGCAGCACTGCCTTTCTGGGAGGCTTCCTGGAGAAAATCTCTGCCTGCAGCCTGTCCCACCTTGCAAAGCCAGACAGAGGGTTTATTGTAGTGCAGCAGCCACTCCAGTTCAGCTGCTGAAAATTATCTTCAAGTGGGGATATTTCCAGCAAAGCACAGCTCTGTCTACATCTCTTGTGGGTGTTTGTTTTTTTAATGCATTGATTGCACCTGCCAAATACTGTAAAGGTTTGTTACCTAACAAGTGGCTTTTTTACAGCCAGTGACACATGGAAAAAAAAAAAATAAAAGCAGTTCACACTTTTGAAAAGCTGGTTTTACAAGGAAATTGCACCTGATCAAAACAGTGTGCACAAGTGGGAAACACACTGATGGGCACAATGAAAGGAAGGTGGGACACTTCTCCTGGAACTTGTGCTCTAGTCCAAGCTGCCCACAGACAGTAAAACACGGTGATCACACCAATAATTTAACACACTGCCTGACTGGGAAGGAGCAAAGTCTTGATGGGACAAACCCTAACGAAACTTGAGCAGCCCAAGTGACTGCCAGCACTTACACAGCACTTCCACCTTCAGAAAACATCCAGAATTCTCCAGAGAACTCTTTCAGCCCCAATACCTGGAACCACCAGTACAGTGAGGCTGTTCCAGCCAGAAACTCACTGGTCTGGGGTGAGAATTCTCAAAAAAACTCTTTCAATCCCAATACCTGGAACCACCAGTACAGTGAGGCTGTTCCAGCCACAAACTCACTGGTCTGGGGTGAGAATTCTCAAAAAAACTCTTTCAACCCCAATACCTGCAACCACCAGTAGAGTGAGGCTGTTCCAGCCACAAACTCACTGGTCTGGGGTGAGAATTCTCCAGAAAACTCTTTCAGCCCCCATACCTGGAACCACCAGTACAGTGAGGCTGTTCCAGCCAGAAACTCACTGGTCTGGGATGAGAATTCTCAAAAAAACTCTTTCAGCCCCAATATCTGGAACCACCAGTACAGTGAGGCTGTTCCAGCCAGAAACTCACTGGTCTGGGGTGAGACCCAGCAAGAGAACCCTGAGCAGTCACTGCCAGGCTGCCCTTGCTGGCACTGCAGTCCCAAAGCCAAGGTGGATTTTGTGTGCTGCTCACGTCTCCCCTGTGCAGTGCAAACATCAGCCAGACTGCTGTCCCTGGAATGCTCACTGCTGAATTAATCGCCCAGTTAATTGTTCAATTGTCCTGAATTAATTGCACCAATTAATAAATTGCTGCTGGAACTGGCGGTGCTGAGGATGCCAGTCTGCCTCAGAATGTGTCCATTTAATCACCATTTCACAGGCAGCTCCAGCACCACAGAACTGTGGAGTCACTGAGGTTGGAAAAGCCCTCTGAGATCATCCAGTCCAACCAGTCCCCCACCTCTAACCCATGTCCCCAAGTGCCACATCTGCAAGTCTTAAATCCCTCCAGGGATGGGAACTCCAGCATTTTCCTGGGCAGCTGTGCCAGGGCTGGACAACCCTATTGGTACAGAAATATTTCCTAATTAAAACACTCCCTGCTCCCATCCCTGCAGTGGGAGTGTCCCAAAAATATGGGAGGGAGAAGTGAGAGAAATTACTTTGTGTGGTACCTGCTGCCTTAGGACAGCCTGAGCAGAAGGAACCCACAAGAGCAGAAGCAACTGAAGAACTTAATATTCAGAATGGCTTCTCCAGAGACTTCTAGAGGCAATTAAAAAGTAATTCCACCCAACAAATCCAGCTGTCCCACCTCACACCCTTGTCCCTGGAGCTGCAGATCTATCTGAAGCCAACACACAGCACATGCTGACAAAAAACACCAGGGAGGAGTTTCTGTTTTATCTCCTGCTCCATGCTGGGACTCCCAAAGGTGTTCCCATCCACCACACAGCCAGACAGGGAGCATCTCTTTGGTGGGTGAGCTCCTGCCCCCTCCCAAATAACCAAACCCAGCCACTCCTTCCTGGCAGTCCCTGAACTGGCACTGCAAGAAGGGTTTCAAACACAGACTCCAAACCATGGATGGATCAGCAGGGATTGGATTTTCTGAGTGACAGGGGCTGTGTCTCTCCCTGCTGTAACACCCCAGGATCACTGAGGCTGGAAAAGCCCTCCAGGACCATGGAATCCAAGCTGTGCCCCATCCCCACCTTGTCCCCAGCTCTGAGTGCCACATGAATAATCAGGATGTTTAAATGAAGAAACTGCACTGCAAGAAGTGACAAGCTCAAGATGATGCCATGATCACACCTGGAGGAGACCCCCAGCTCTCACCTCCAGGTTTCCAATCTCACCCACCTGTACAGGACTGCAAAGTGTGCTCAGGGATGATTTACAGCCCTCACAAACCTCCCCCCTAAATACACAGTGAGAATCAAGGGAATATTACAAAAGCCTGTGTCAGCTCTACCTTGCAAAAGCACATTTTGGAGCTGTATTTGCTCAAGAAGTTTTGTTTGTTTTAGCAGCACAAATCAAAAGGCTTCTCACCCACCCAAAGCTCAGCAAATCAACGCTGTGAAAGCTGAGGGGGTACAAAAATCAACCCAGACTGCTTTTTATGTGTGGCAACGAGTTTGTTTTCTGAGATTTTAGTAAAGATTTCAGTAGTGAAAATCCTTCTGATTCCTCCTGTCCCTCCTCCCGGACTTGCAGGCAGCTCCCTCAGACCTGGGAATTTTCTTAAATGTGCCAAGACCAACCCCAGACAGCTCAGTTTGGTGCTGCTGTAAAACATCTGCACGGGAGGGGCTGCCTGGGTTTCAGCCGTGCCCAGACAGTAGGGAAATGTTCTAAGGAAAAACCTCTCTGGCTCCAGAACTCTGAGCACATACTGGCTCTTTGTGCTGCCTTGCACGACAGCTTTCTCTCCGTGCCATGAAAAGGACCTTTCACCACACACTCCCTGCCCCTTGCCATGTCAGGACAGTAGGAAATGACACCATTTCCAGCACTCATTTCACCCTTTTCTGCCTCAAAGTGCTGCCCTGTATTAATTTTGTAACCGTTAGCCCAGGCTGGTCGAATAAAACTGGATTTTGTTCTTAAACGTAAAAAAAAAATCAACCCTGAGGAAACCTCCTTTGGTTCATGGCTTGGACACTGAAGGACATTCTGTACATTTAAACTGGAAAAGGAGTTGCTGTGGTTTTTATTCTGAAAGCTGCCATTTACACACAACCTAGAATTCACTTTTATCACTCCTTTCAGCCTCGTTGCCACAAACTCTGCTTAAGATAAAAAAACCCTACAAGACAGAACTGAGGAAATTTCCAGTATCTGTTATCAACTGAGTGCCATAAAAGAAAGATATGGGGAGGTCCTGCAGTCTGTACAAGTCATCAGATCTCCAGGCTATTTCTGGAGCCCATCTGGGCCTTTGTCTCTGATCCCATGATGTGGCAACATCTGCCCAGCTTCTGTTTTTGGGGAGCACTACCTGCAGCCCAGGGCTGGCTTGGACTTCACTCCTCTGGGGCAGATCAGAGTCACCTTGAGAGCAAGAGAAAAATGGATTGTGAAGCTCATCCACCTGCTGAAACAACTACCACAAGGTGAAACTTCAGATGTGAGCATTTCAGAGTAGAAACCAAATCAAAAGCATTCTTTCTATAAGACTCATCTCAGTTTTCCTTATTTTTCTACATTTAAATTATCACTGTATGTGATCACCCCCACCCCCACCACCCTCATGTACCCCTTGCTACACAGGAGAATTTACATGCACTAAAAATGAAATCCATAATCTAAAAAGACATGAACAATTTCTGGAGAATTGTAAAGGAGAAGCGGGTGAATCAGAAATTTGAGTTCCACACAAACTGAACCAGAGCTGGGTCCTTAGAAAATGCTCCCCCCCTAAGAATATAAAAGAAAAGAATATAAAAGGAAAGCATCTCACAGCATTTTGACAACTAAATCTTTGACCTTTCTCTTGTCAGACAACAGCCTTTTTCAAATAATGTCTTTACTGTTGTGGAGCAACAAGGAAATTCAATATTACTGTGATAACACCCAGATAAGCACTGGAACAACACTGCCTGCACCTTGGAATTTGAGAAAATCCTTCATATCCTCCAAGAAAACATTCAAGCCACAAACATTTACTTCCACAGAGGACTGAAAATAACGTGAATAATGAAAACCAGGTTTAAGGAACACAATGTGGGGACAGAGCTGCCTCACTTTTGGCACAGTAACCAGCAGCCATCCACTCATGCGGGAAAACCTGCAAAGCCGGGCAATAAAACCCCGCTTGAGTGAAATATGAGATCTCAAGCTGCTGCAAATGTCACTGCTCCCGAGCAGCAGCATTTTTGGGGAAGAGCCCATGGAATCGGGCTCCCTGCTGGCAGCCAGATATTCCGGGGAAGTTGTGTCACCTCCCAAGGGCAGCTGAGCGTGTTGGCGGCTCTGCCCTGCCCTGCCCTGCCTGAAGCAGATCCCTCTGCAGATCCCAACCCACCCGGATTTCTCATGGAGAATTCGCCAAGAGGCCCTTTCAGCAAGCTCTTCCTAGGACAGAGCCCTTCTCCCACTGTTTCTGTGAGCAGGGAAAGGTGGAGCACCGAGGAGCTGTGCTGGGCAGCGAGGATGGGCTGAGGAAGAGCTGCCCAAAGGAATTTCCTCAAGGCAGGAGCTGCCAGCTCAGCCCAGGGCATCCCACACTGCATCCACAGGGCTGGGAGAGCCCGTCCGCTCCCGATGGAAATTCACCGGGATTGCGCTGGATAACGCAATCGCGATGGTCGTTGTGTTTTAATGAACAAAAGTGAATACAATTAATAAAAACCTGCGAGAAGAACAAACAGCAAGAAGAACTCCACGCGCTGTGTAGCTCCCAAAGCGACGGGGGTTTCCTGAGCGCTCTGGAAGCCAAACCAACATTGAAGGCAGAGCGAAAAGGGAAGCGAGAGCAACAATTCAGTTTTTAACGCAACACTCACTCTCACCCTCGGGGTCCCTCTGCCTTCCTACCCAGCCTCCTCACGGCTTCCATGTGCACTTCCCTCTCCTCCTGCCGGCTCCTGCGAGCCGCTCCCGGGGCTGCGAGCGGCAGCCGAGGAAGGTCCGAGCTGCCCCCCTGCCCTTCCCCTTCCCCTTCCCTCGGCACTCACCGCCCGCGGCTCCCCGGGCACCTGGGGCGGCTGGGGCCGACCGACGGAAGGACGGACGGACAGAGCCACAGACGGACAGACAGACGGAGGGACAGACAGAGGGACCGCCCGGCCGCGGCGGGTCCCGGCAGCACCGCCCCGCTCCGGGCAGAGCCGCGCCCCTTCCACCCGCCGCCCCGGGGCACTTCCGAAGCGATTCGGCGTGTGCCGAGTTATGGGAGGCCCGGGGAAGGCTGCTGCCGGCTGCTTTGTTTTGCACTCAACCCTGTTAAATTGGAAGTACGCGGTTGATAATCCGAGGTGGAGTGAGATTAAACTTTGTGCGGGCGGGGAGGCGTGACACTCTCTGGCCCGTTTTTGGTCTCGGGTACCACTGGGATTCATTAAAAAGCTGAGGGGGATGAGGGATCCTTGGCAATGTGGGTATTAAAACCCCCAGGTTTCTGTTCAGTGCTCTGCTCTTATCCCTGGGCTGGAGGTTCAAGGGCGGAGGGGCCATGCCCAGCCTCGTCTGCCTTCCCTTCCCTTCCCTGTTTGCACAGAAAAGCAGACATTTCATCTGAAGTCAAACATTGCCCAATATTTGCATTCCAGGTGGAACCTTGTGCTGTCGAAAAACCCCATCGATACAGAGCTGGAGAAAACGAAGCCAGCTTCAATCCTGCACAATTCGTGCTCTAGTCTTAGAGTGTTAAGCAAATGCTGTAAATCTTACTGTAGAAATAATCAGTATTTCCATAGAAAACGTTTCCCTTCTCCACGAGGGTTTGTTAGACATCATGGTAACCAGAAGAGGCAATTGCAATGGAAATAGAAGAGGTCCCTCCCTCTCCCATGACTGTCCATTGTTAAAAGCATCAGTGACTCTGACTTCTCAATCCCCTTAAGGGACTTCCACGGGAGTTTTAATTGAGTTTGAAATATATGGTGACTCCAAAACAAACAGAAAAAAATCCTTGGGAAGAGTGACATCTGTGACAAAAGCATTCAAAGCCTTTTGTGTAGGAATTCTGCAGAATCCTAAAACCACAAACTCAAGCAACGGGTGTTCCAGCATTTTCATTCTTGTTCTAGAAGCACAGGCTGTGGAAAAACTTGGATCATCCAATACATCATGTCTTCGTGGCAGAAACAGAGAAATAGTATCTTCTTGGAACATGATATTAAAACAAAAAAATCCCAAGCATTAATATTTTTCTGGACCTAAAAAAAATTAGGCTTTTTTTCTTCTTACTTGTAGATTGATTTCCTAAAAAACGGATGGAAAAACTCCAAGCAATTATTTAAGATAATTAAATCATTTCACTTCCAACTGCCTTCCTCTTCTCGAGGTATATTAAGCTTTATGGTTAATATATTTCTGTGCTGAGGGAACCTTTGGCCTTGGAGAAATGTACCTCAGGGCTCCTCACGCTCCAGAACCTCCTGCCAAGGAGCTGGGCTTGGCTGACACACAAATGCCAGCGTGTGCCATCTGCCCATCCCACTCAGCCTGCCTGGCAAACCCGCTGCTTCTCCAGACATCACCACATCATCCTCACAATATCAAATCTCCCCGGATCAGTTTGTCAGACTGCAAAATGATCCTGGAAATCACTTTGTTCCACCGAGCAGGTACACCTGGGCAGCCCAGGGAGCCCTCCCTCCTTGCCTTTTTCCCAGCAGCTCCTGTCCTGCCCTGCCGTGCCCTGGTGCCACCTGGCACATTGCTCTGAGATGTGCCACATTGCCTGTCATGTCGTTATCAGCCCTCTGTCCATAAACCTCGCAGGCCCTGGCTCTCCCTGGCTCTTCCCAGCCTTTCCCAGGCTCCCAGCTCAGCGTTATCACTCAGCTGATAAAGGCAGCCTGTGATTTCCCCCAGCTGCTTTGTGCCACCAGGCTCCTGGCCTTGCGTAAGGATCCTCCTGCCTTCACTCCTCTCCTCCTGGCACCTCCCTGCCCAGTGCCCTGGTCCTGCTGGTACAGCTCTGTGGGAGGATGGCTGGCTTATGCTGGAAGTGGCTAAAAATGAGTTATTCCCTCCCTCTACAGCTCGCAGTGCCCTGAGATTCAGGCCTGAATTTGCAGATTGTTGCATTAAGTTTGGAGATGGAGAAGATGGAACTGCCTGGTTGCCACCTGCGAGTTCTGTCAGAGCTGGGACAAACCTTCCTCCCCACCCTGACCTGCTGGGCTTGGAAGGACCTAATTAATGTCATACACACAGAGGTCTACGTGTGACAGGTCTGACTTACTCAGAAAACCCATCAGACTAAGTAACAGGAAGAGGCCAATCCTAATGCTTGAAACGCATTTAACTGAACTCAATCACATCATTCAGTGCTTTTGGCAAAACCAAAAAAGAAGAGCTAAAATGAGGTGCTTTACTCTTAAGGCTTCCATCAAGGATGAGACAATGCCAAGTAAAAATTGACTGGTTGGAGGTGAGAGGGGGTAATAAAAAAGGAAAGATGCAATGAATCAGAGTTGTTAGGTAATCAAAATACTGAAGCCATAAAGGTATCAAGAAGAAATGAGCTCTGTCCATATCTCAGGACTAT
>VZTZ01036435.1:226-42679 GCA_013400955.1 Drymodes brunneopygia
CGTAGGCAGCCGGGCTGAGGGGCGGCTTTGGCCGTCCCGCGGCGGCCGGGAAGCGGAAGGAAGGGGCTCACCCTGTTCCCCCCGTGGCCGAGGCTCCGCCCTCCCGATGGAATCCGTCCGGGAAGGGCGGGAAGGCTGCCCGCGGCACCCTCCGGACCTGGTGCGGGGCTGCTCTGCTCCGGCGGCGGGCCGAGAGCCGAGTGCGCGGGGGAAGTCCGAGAACATTGTTTGTGCGGATTTCTTGGAGGGTTTGGGCCGGAAAAGGTAAAACTGCGTCGGCGGTGTTTGCGCAGGTGAAAGAAGAGCTGGGAGCGCGGGGCTGGCGTGACGCGTAGCCGAGCACTGGTGTGGGACTTGCTACTCCGAGGTCTGGTTTCGTTTGGAAGGGGTGGCGGGGACTCTCTTCTGCTGAGTTACCTCTGCTGGAGGGGAACATGCCAGCGGACGGAAAGGGAAGAGCCACAGGGACACCCGTCGGTCTGAAGCTGCCCTCTCCTGCTTGTCGGTTCTTTCGGAGTAAAATACTTTCCTTGTTCCAGGGGCTTTGCGTTTGAATTTTCATAAAGCGTGTGTTCTGAGTTCTTGAAAAGGGGGAAGTTGCGTTTTCCCCTTATGGCCTCAACCTCTGATCGTCTGTGGTGCTGCCCTTCAAACTTTGTAATTTGTCTGTCATCCCCAGAATGTGATGACACAAAATGCATGTGATATTTGGCATGAAATAATCCTCCTGTCTTACCTCCTCCAAAGGACTTCTTGTGACGTATTTATGTAAAAGAGAGAAAGGTTAATGAAGAGGAAGGATACCCCACTTACTGTAATTCCTGTTTTCAAATGAGTGAAAATGTAATTAGAAGTGTTAGAAGTGAGGATACCACAGAAAGGTAGAACTGCCCTGCTCAGTATTGTTTTGCACTTGTATAATGCAAGAGTCAGAGTTTGTGATAGGCATGTAAATTTTCAATTCCCTAAATCTGGCCTCTGAAGCATGTTTGTGTTTCCATTGTGTCTCCTTTGGGCTCCCTGCAGAGAGAGGAACTTGCCTTTCAGATCTCTGCTCACATATGACACAGGGTTTAAGACTTCTTCAGAAAATCCAGAGAGGTATTGCATTGATTACAAAACTGATACAGCCTGTTAATGTCTCTTCTGTGGGGTGACTGATGGAAGGCCACATGAGTATTTGAATCTAACATTGTAATAGGGTCAGCCCCACTGTCTTCCTGTGTTTCTTCAATATACTGTCATCTTCAGCTTTGAAATGATGTTTTGTGTTATAATTGTGTTCATGTTATAAATGGGTTATAAAAATATCTGTCCTTTCCTATTCTCAATGCATATATGATATTAGTGGGAATTTTGGCAGAAGGTGACAAGTGATTTTTTCCTACTCAAGTTAGTGGGTATTGTTAAATTACAAGTCACAGTTACCCAGGTTGGTTTTTTTCATACTGCCTTGTGCTGCAGAGTTGTTCTTTACTTAGTAAAGAAGTGGAGGTGCAGAGATCTGATGTGGGTTTTGTGGCTTATTGGTACTCCCTTTGTCTTATAAACAAGTGCTGTTACCCCATCTTTTGACTTCAGGACTGTGATTGGTTCACCTTCTCAGTAGCCCGATGGCCACCCAGCCACAAACTTCCCCTCTTCAAAAAAACATTTGAGCAACAACCGTTTCTACATCCTTGTTTTTTCCCAGGGAAGCTTCATGTCAGCTTCATCCTTTCATTTTCTACTCTCCTCTACCTCCTCCCCTTGTGAGCATCTGTAGGGTGGACATCTCGTCTTCCTCCTTCTTCTCCATCTTCATTGTTTGCACTGCTGTTTCATGCTCTTTTTTTCACTTTCTCTGCCTGTCTGATATTTTTGCCCTCAAATGCACTTTCCCAGAGGCACCAGCATCTCAGCTGCTACCTTCAACTTTGTGCCACAGTGTGTCCAACATTAGCCCCTCACTGCCAGCTCCTGGCACCTGCACCTAGAACAACCTAGAGAGGCCTGTTAGCACTTCAGTCACTCCAAGTAACTTAGAACTTAACTTTTTGTTTAATAAGCATCATTCTACTTGGCTTTGCTCTCATTCTGTAAGCCTAATGCCTGGTGTGTTCTTACTCCTCTTTAATACTACTGCATCTTTTATCTTTAGATTTATGTTCTACTGCAGTGTTGGGGCAAGAAAATATCATCAACGAGATATTAAATAGACTTTTCAGATTTTATCTTTCAGTTACAGCAGCTTTATAGGTAAGGGATCTTTTCAGCAGACAGAGTAGAGCCTTCAAAAGAAATTGGGAGTAATAGTGCCAATTGAAAATTGGGAAGTGGTAAAGTGTTGGAAATGAATAAGATTATTTATGCAAGGGAGAATCATAGAATGCTTTGGGTTGAAGGGACCTTAAAGATCATCTCATCCGAGCCCCCCTGCCATGAGCAGGGACTCCGTCTAGACCAGGTTGCTTGTGAACACTTCCAGGGACAGGGCATCCATAACTTCTCTGGGCAATGTATGCCAGTCCTCACCACCCTCACCGTGAAGGATTTTTTTGCTGTTATCTAAACCTGCCCTTTTTCTCTTAAAGCCATTCCCCCTTGTCCTGTTCACCACATGACTTTGTAAAAAGCCCCTCTCCAGCTCTCTGGTAGCCCCTTTTAGGTCCTGGAAGGCCTCAATGAAGACTTGCTCTGGCATGTCCCCATCCTCTCTCATTTGGGTTCCAAAAGATGGAGAGAGCACTTCAGGTGAGATCTCATCAGAACAGAATAAAGGGCTAGAATCACCTCCCTCAACCTGCTGTGCATACTGTGTTCCATCAAAAGAATGGTCTGGGAGCTCACAGTGTCAGCTCATGTCAAGATTCCATCTGCCAACACCGCAAATCCTCCTCCCCAGAGCTGCTCTCCATCCATTCTCTGATCTGCCTGTGTTTACATTGTGCTTGGGGTTGTCCCAGCCCAGCACCTTGCACTTGGCCGTGTTGAATTTCATGAGGTTCACAAGGACCCCATCTCAGGTCTGCCAAGGTCTTTAAAGGTGTCTGGCCAAGGACCTTTTTCAGTATGAAAATTGGATAAGAAGATGAGAAATCTGTGAATAAAGCGTACAAGGCTACAAACCCAACAGAGGAATGATAAGTAAGGCGGTGGTGGAAACCAAACCTGGCCACTGATTGATGAGGGGGTTTAGGAATGTTCATTCCAGCAAGATCATCTGAGCAGGGGCCTGCTCCTGGAAAACAGGAGAAAAATGGGGAAATCAGAATGAAAATATATGTAGACACAGACCTAAGAAATCAGAAGTGGACACAATGACAAGAAACCAACCTGTTAATTGCACTAATTGACCAGCTGCCAAGAAACCACAGGCATCACTCCCAGGAATATCAGCCTGGCCTTTGTATCTGGTAGGGCTTTAGACCTGGGGGAATCCCACACACTGGGCTAGGAGGAGTGCCACAGGAAAAGGGAAGCGGGGAGGGGACGAAGCAAGGGTAGGTAGAAAGGGGTATAAAAGAGGCTATTTGTAAAACTGGGCAAGTTAGTACACTTGTCTGTCTGAGCCTTCTGCCCAAGTGAAACACACTGTCCTATCTTACATCTTCTTAGTAAATATTTATTTTTATCTGGATAATTCCACTCTACCCCGTGCATATGTGTGCTGCAAGGATGAACTGCCAGCTACTGTTGGGAGCTGTGTGTGAGAGTGGGCAAGGTGTCAGCTGCTGCTGTGAGGGAGTGGATCTCAGTGCCAGCCACTCCCAAGGGAGGGGATGTCAGCTCCCAGTGCCTGGGGTGGCAGTGATGGGTGTCCTAAAAACCAGCTTCTGGGGGGAAAATGGGATGGGTGAGGGGCAGGCTGCAGCAGGACTGTGGGTCACAGCCCATGCGCTGGGTGGGTGGGGACAGGTGTCTTTCCCACACCTGTTGTGCATGTGTACTCACTGGCGAACTTCAAACTGGACCATCTGGTGGGGCAGGGACCTGTGTGATGGATGTGAGGGTCTGGGATCTGGGCAGGGCTATGGGGTGGAAAAGGAGACCTGTGCTAGTACTTGGGGGACCTGTGAATGTGCCTGGGAGCCTGGAGAGTGTCAAGTGTGTCCCCGCACCAGTAACCTTCTGCCTCTGTCCTTGGCCAGAGTGCCTCAGAGAGGCAACCAATTCTGAGATCCTGTGACAATTGATACTTGTCAGATTTTAAGTAAAGATACAGTATTTCTGTTTGAGCAATGGTATTACACACTTCCAGAATTTACCTGGATGTCAGAGATCTCCATCAAATGATTTAAGTTCAGTGGGGTGTATGACCTTAAATTTCTAAAAAGGACATTCTGCTTTTGATACGAATACATAAATAAATAAAGCTTCTTCTGCTTAAGTAAAATGAGCTATCACACAGTGCTGCTTAAACTTTTATCTCAGTGACTCTGTGTGCCAGTATCTGGGCTAGAGCATTAAGTACACTTGAAAAATAACCTGATTGTCTATGTTCTGTTTTAGACTGAGAAAATGAGTAGGAACGTATTGAATTTTAAAATCTATATTAATTATTAGTTTACTGTGGTTTTAAGAATATATATAACTATGTTTAACTTGTGTCCTGAAAAAAAATGCACTGAAATATCTTATCAGAGTTTGCAGATATTCTTAAATGGTCTTGTAAAAATGCTTTCATTTTTGCAATTCAGCCATTTAAGTAGGTTGTCTTCACTCTCCCTGTTTTCACAACAGTTAATTTACTTAGTATATTGTAACTGATATTTCTGAAAGAACATAATAATCCATTTTCCTTCTTGACTTTAAAAGTTGTATTTTACTTTGTGAAAACTTTTTACGATCCCTATGGAACATGAGGAGGATCTGATGGTCTGTTGGTATGTTTTATTGTTAGCTGTATTTAAATCAGTAGATTTGGCTAATCTTACTCCGTTTCTTTCCTGGCAGCCGATTTATTTTGCACATTCCAAGTGAAGAGAGAGACAATGCAATCAGAGTGTGTTTTCAGATTGAGCTTGCCCATTGGTTTTATTTGGATTTCTACATGCAAAACACACCAGGATTACCTCAGTGTGGGATAAGAGACTTTGCTAAAGCTGATATCCTTTGTATAACTGTGATTATTTTCTGTCTCAGTGGTAAAGTGCAAAGTGAATGTTGTTAACGATAGTTCATAGTATGATAATGTCTATTCGTGTGTTAATGATTAGAAGTTAGTATTGCTATGTATGTGATGTTACTGAGTTCACTGCTTCCATAATTTTGTGGCACACACAAAGGAGTGGTTCTGGACCAGTTTTCCCTGGACTGCTAAAGAACTATGGAAAACGGTCAGTTTCTGATGTTTGAGGATTTTTCCTCATGGTTGCACTTTGCATGGTAGGTTTGTTTCAAGGATGAGGTATTGGTGCTCTTCAAACTGAACTCCACAGTTTAACTAATTTTCGAGTAAATAGTGACATAAATGTTGAAGGAGGTGAAGCTGGTATGTGTTCCCCCATGGCAGTGGTATGTATTTGTTGGAAGTTTCTGTAGGGTAGAAGCTGCATTTTTACTGAATTCAAATAGTTGGCCTCTGCTTTTTTTGTTGCTTGCAAGGGCTGCTGGAATGTGTACTACCTAGTCCTTTCTTGAGAAAACTTTGTGGCTTTCATCCAGCAAGTGTTGTAGTTTTAACCTGTTCCCATATGTTCTTGATGTGAGACTGCAATATTGCTTCTAACTTTGAGGATGATATTATCTATGGTTTCACTATACAACATGCTTATTTGTTAGTTTCATGATATATATTCACTTTGAAACACTACAGCTTTTAATGGTAAACTGTAAAAATATGGTAATATTCTGTTGGTTGATATTATGCTGTTATTTTATGTATGTTTTTAATTATAAATGTATTTTCAGACCAACAAAATTCTCCTAGTAATTGTAGCCAGTGCAGAAAAGATGTAATGTAATAGATATTATATGTTCATTACATATTTCTCTTTCTAGCCTGTATTTGCCACAAATATTAATTCTGCTGCAAAGTATTTTTAAGTATTCTGCTGTGGAGTGTTCTTTATTGGTAGTATAATATATGTAATATATGATATTAATAATTTAATAAGGACTTGCAGATTCTCTCTCAAAATTGTAGAGTTGTAGAGGTTGTTTATATTTTCTCTGCATGGTGAGTTTTGATAAGGTGTATTAGAATTTAGATTTCTCTAATGATATGCCATTAAAAAGAATTTTTTTTGAGTAGTAAATAATGAAGATAGGGTTCTGTGCCATAATCTTAACAAATGATTGTGGCAAAAATTTATTCCCATTTATTTCATGCACAGGGAACTGAAATTTTTTCTGTCTTGCTCACTTCAAAATTAAGAAAATGTGTTTGCAAATAATACATATTCAAAAGAACTGTTAATGGGTTACTTTTTTTTTCAAAATGTTCAAAATTACCTTTCTTCAAACAAGCTACCTTGTGCAATCTTTTTTCTTGGTAGTTTTTTTTTGTTGAGGTTTTTTTGTTTGGGTGTCTTTTTTGTTTGGTTGGTTTTGGATTTTTGTTTTTGGGGTTTTTTTCATTTATTTAGATTGCTTTATGTAGGAATTGCCAAATTACTCGATGTGCTCTGACTTCTGGTGTTTGCCAATGGATTATTCATAATGTCTTTTTTTACTTCCAAGAGAATATATCTTGAAAGCACTTTGTGGAGAGAGTGTTTATTCTAAACTTGGAGTGAATATCTTTTGTATTCAGTATGTGCTTTGTAATTGGCTGCTTAAGTTTATCTTCCTTAACATGCTGCTGTACTCTTCAATCACTGCCCTTTTTTACTGCCTCAAGGTGAAGATGTACAAAAGGTTTTAGATGAGTGGAAAGAATACAAAATGGGAGTGCCAACCTATGGTGCAATTATTCTTGATGAGACACTTGAAAATGTAAGTATGGAAGTAGTTGTGAAAGGTTGTCTAGAGGGAAGGATGGCATATGCTGGCAGAAGTAATTCTTTGTTGTTTACATTTTTCATCTGGAGAAATTTACATTCACTGTCAGATTCGACGAGATCTGACAGTTATTTGATATTGGGACTGTGTACAGAAATATAATATGTGAGACAATAAGCACACTTCTGCTTGCTTTTTTTCTCAGGTTTTTTGTTTGTTTTTTTTTTTTATTCTGAGTTACACAGTTCCATAAAAAAATTCGCAGTTCTTGCTGGACCACAGCAAACTTAATGATTTCCTTCCTTTAGGCTAAAGTGTCCTTTTGGGGAACAAGGGGATGGCGGAGGAAAGACATTTAATAAAATTGGTTAGAAAACCTGCATGTTTGACAGTTGCATTCCCTTTTATTTTGTAGGTTCTTTTGGTTCAGGGCTATTTAGCAAAATCTGGTTGGGGATTTCCAAAAGGGAAAGTAAATAAAGAAGAGGCACCTCATGACTGTGCTGCTAGAGAGGTAAGTTGCATCAACTTCTTTAAGATAAAGAAGTGAAATTTTGCTGAAATTGGGATATATGTGTTGAATGAAAAGGCACTTCACTTAGGAAATCCCTTTATTGAAATCACATTAATAAATAATCGGTTCTTGCATTCATCTTCTGATATACCTTCTGGTGCCTTTCTGAGTTTCAGAATGGTAATCAAGGTTGAGGTTATATAATTAAGAAAAAAAAGTTTATGTTTCACGTTGTTTTGCACTAATGTGCTAAATGAAATGATTACTGTTTTTAAGGTTCTCTGCTGAACTGTGAATTTCCTTTTAAGTATTACTTGTGGTGCTTGGAAAGTCTTATGTAATTAATGGCTTTTGGCATATTAATTTCAAGGGTCACTATAACTGTAAAAAAGTGGAGGAATGGGAATTTAGCCTATGTACTGCTCTATGTAAGGAGGCTAAGGAGTTGAGTTGGAGGTTGTAGAATTTTCTGTAAAAATTGTGAAGAACTTTACTTTTCTGTTTTTCGGTTATGCAGGAACAAGAATCAATGTATGTGGCAAATAAAACCTGAAAAGCTAAATAGTCTGTGGTATTTATTCCTCTTGGAGACCTAGATATGTAGCGAAACTGCATATTAAAAATTGCCTGTAAAAGAATATTACAAATTCAGTGCTCATTCAACATAATTCATCCAGAGTTTTTGACAGAGAAAATTAAGGTGAAGGAAAGTAATATGGTGCATTTAGTGTTCTTCAATTGGACTGAATCAGTATGTGAAAAATCACAGAGTTTTGGATTTTCTTTTTTGTTTATTTTAAATATACCTGTCAAGGATAAACTAGACATAGCTGCTTCAAGAAGGAGTGCCATGAAGTATGTCTTCCTCTTCAAGTTATGCCAGCAAAAGCATTAAAGGGGGTGCAGTTATAATGGGGGAAAAATATTTTTGTGGTGTTGTTAATTTGAAAAATTGGTTTAGATTTCAGTAGTGAACAGCACAGTTGCTATGATTTTTTCCATCCAGTTAGATTGTCATTGTGGATAGACTGACAAATTCTTCAAGGCTTACCTGTGGTCAGGAATTGGGATGTCTGTAATATGTGAAGTAAATATTTCCATTGCTTTCACTGAAGTCAGGAGAGATCTGAAACCTTAAGTTGCATCTGGGTAAAATCTAATTGAAGAGGTCTTCACTTGGCAGTGCCTATGCAGTTCAGTAGTATTTCAGAAGTTGATGAAGATTAGCTCCATCCCTATTAATAAATTGCTACATGAAGGTGTAATAGAATTGTTTCAACTTGCATTATAGATCTGCTGTCTTGAAGAAATTAAAGCATTTTTCTATTTCTGAGCAAACATCTATGTGTAAAGGCTTATTTTTCTCAACAGCTTTCATGGATATATCTGAAAAATAGTCATTCCTTCGCTTGTGATAATAGGTTGTGAAAGGATAACTCTGAACACACGCACACACTAATTTCATCTAAATACTTCTCAGGTTTTTGAAGAAACTGGTTTTGACATAAAAGATTACATCTGCAAAGAGGACTACATTGAGCTGCGAATTAATGATCAGTTAGCACGGCTGTACATCATTCCAGGAGTTCCCAAGAATACGAAATTCAACCCCAAAACTAGAAGGGAAATTCGGGTATGTGTTACCTTGTTTGAATCTATAGGAGCTTTGCATGGTTTGATTTTTAAAGCCAGAAGTATGTAAAATAATGAACCCACTAAGCACAATGAACACTTCGAATGCTAGGTACCAGTGGCCTCTCTGCGCTGTAGGGTTTTGTGCTGACTTCTTGCAGCTCACCTGCAAGTTTGATACTTGACCATCTGTCTGACATCTCCATTCATCATGATAACACAACAGAACATGCTGCCAAAATATAATTCTCCTCTTCTTTTCTCGTAGGTGGTGTATACATCAATAATTTTATATTATTCCTAATTACAGATGCAGATGTAACTATATATTCTCAAATTATTACTAGTTGAGGATACACAAAAGCCTACATATCAAACAACAAACTAAGGATTTTCTCTCTTTCATGGCTAAAACTGTCCAGATTTAAAAAAACAGTATATTTTAAGGAGGAGATTTGGAAGAGGACAGAAAAAGAGAACTATTTTGGGTGTATTGTGTATCATTATGCTTTTGAAAGATATTGGGAAAGGGAAGGGCAAAGGTTCAGGTAGCAGTTTGTTGGAACCCTTGTCCCTGGTATCTGTAATCTTAGAAGTTTGAATATTTTTTTCTTGTATGGCAGTTCAGTTTAAAACAGCTATATTTCCATGCAGATGGTGTCACTAAACAGGGCATCTTGCTTTCTAAACAGGAAAAGTATTTGACTGGACAGAACTTAATTTCTTGCATTATACTGCTGTTTTTCAAAATATGACATAAGATGAAATTTGAGGGTTTTTTAAAGGTACAGTAAATATTGTACTTTGTAGAACAGTGACTGTATCTGTGGGAATGTTGAAGAGTTCTTGCAATGTCAGAGTTTTGAAACTTTGTCTTCATCTGATCGAATGCAACCAGGCAGGCTGGTTTTGTATTCCCTGTAGAACTATACTGAAAACTTGTTCGGTTTGTAACTTATTTCCATAATTTGCATCTTGTCTGGACCTGGGGTTTCTTGAGTACATTCTGTAATAGCAAATCTCGTGTGAGTTCTTTTACACTGTCTGTGGTCAGAATTACTGATTTTGTTCCCCATTCTGCAAAGTATACAGTTTTAGCTATTAAAACTATGATGTATAAACAGTAACACAAATCCTATCCCCATGTTTTTTTTCTTTTATAATAAACCCTGAAACTTACTGTCAAACTAAACACCCTTCTTGCTTTTGAATGGGTATTGGTGGTCCAGTATTGATAGCATTTTAAGTAAAAAGTTACTGAAAGTTATTCAGAGCCTGTATATTTATTTATGGCATTCTGTGTGCAGCGGTTTGGTTGGTTTGTTTATGAAACTCTTACTCAGAATTTAGTTGCTGATTAATACCTTTCATATTTTAGGTGCGATATCATGCAATGAGTTTGTGCTGTACCATCTGCTACTGTAGTGGCAGTCGGAAGAGTTAATTAACCTTTTGTGAAAAACGCAGTTGTGGCCCATTAATTTAAGTCTTCCATGGTAATTTTTTAATTAAGGGAAATAATTGTGGCTGATACACATTTGTAACATTCTGCTAAGGCTACATTAGAGAGTATTTTGATTTCATTTCTTGTTTTTCTAGAATATTGAGTGGTTTTCCATCGACAAATTACCATGCCACAGAAATGACATGACCCCAAAGTCCAAGCTGGGTTTGGCACCTAACAAATTTTTTATGGCAATTCCCTTCATCAGGTATGTTTGAGATGAGCCAAACACTAGGCCAGGGTCTTACAGACAACTTTAAATTCTTTAGATTTGTTTTGGTAAGTAGATCTTGTTGTACTTCTCCTTGCTCACAGGCCGTTGAGGGAATGGATTTCCCGAAGGAATGGAGACTCCTCAGATAGTGACAATGGTTTTTCATCTGCAGGGAGCACACCCTCTAAGCCCAACTTGGAAAAAGCTAGGTAAGAACCAGGTCAGTTTAACACCTCTATATTCCTTCTTATAACACACTGGTCGTACAAAGCTGCTTGTCCTTTTCTCTTTCTCCAAGTATTTGTGTTCCAGTAATAGATTAATAAAAAAAAAAAACCAGCGTAGACTTCTATCATAGGATCATAAGTAAGGTGAGAAATTAATGTCCTGAAACACAGGTGTCAGAACTGAGATTATTTCTTCTGTCTTGTTTATGGGAATCAAAAAAAACAAGAAGCTAAAGCAAGTAGGTAACTTGCTGTGCTTCAAGTTCAATATTTTTGGCACTTCTGCACAGGAAAAGTAGGACTATGAAGTACTGTAAGAAGAGGCAAGCTAGATAAAACCTGTGTGGATCAGTAGGGGAACAAGTGCTGCTGACTTTAGATTCAGCTGAGTGAAAAATGGTGGAGCAAGCTTTAAAATCTGTAGTCCCTATGAGAGGACTCCAGTAATTTGAGCCAGGGCAACACCAACGCTGAGAACAACAGGACAAATGTTAGTGTGTACTTCGCCTTTTGTCCATGGAGAATACAAATGGCAGCAAGCACTATTAGAGTTTCTGTACTAGGCTACTTAAGCTTGTCTTCCAGATTGTTCCCAAAAAGCAGAAAATTCTTTCATACTGTTCTTCTGCTCTTAGTAGATTTGAAGTTGTGTTGTAAACTGTCTGTGTTTTCCTGTACTAGATCCAAACTTCGCTGTAGTCAACAGGTGTTTACAGATGGCTTTTCAGGAGAGCAGTTGGTGAAGCCAAAACAGCCACAGAAGCCATGTAATCATCCTGAGGTGTCTGAAGTTTTGAAAATAAAGGTAGGTTGTTTCTTAGGCAAGCATATGCATCTGGACTATTTAAAACAGATATCTTTGTTCATAAGGGTTTCCTCTCTAGGACAAAAATAGTGAATTTCATCACCACAGAATGCAAAAATAGAAACATGGAGTGGGGGAATACTCTTGGGAATTCTTTGATTTATCTCACACTAGAAGTGGTGGTATCAGGTACTAATTGTTTGTTGTTTCGTGTTCAGATAATAATTAGTACTTGCCACTTTGGTGTTAACTCTGGTATATCTGCACTGAACTGAATTTATTGTGTAATAATTCTGTGATAGTGCAAGAGAGAATGAGTAACAACTGATGGCCCTGTATCTTGAGGGTGTATTTGGTTCATTTCAGTGGGCTTCAGTTTTTCTGCAAAAGAAACTTTGCATTTTTTGAGTTTACTTGGAGGGAAGTTTTAGTTACTAAGGAAATGTCAATGCAATGATGTCCAATTCTGCCATTTAAACTCTTCCCTCTACTTTTTTTGGACTTAACAGCAGAGCCTGAGGAACAATGGCAGAAAGCAAAATCAAGACACTTCCAGCCAAAAGAAGCGAACAAATGGACTGCACAGTCAACCGGTTAAGCAAAACCATACCTTGGTAAGAAGCGTGCAGTGGCTGTATCATTAAAAGGTTCTGGTAATGTTTAACAAATGTCCAGGACAACATCCTGCTGAAATAGAGTGCATATCTATCAAGAGTATGTTTGATCAGAGTATTTGATACATGTTTGTAGATGTATTACATTTCTTACCTTCTATGCATATGCATCTATAGACAAGCATACTAAATTTCAAAGTTTGCATTTTAGAAGTAATTTTAGCTATTGAGAATGTGTCAGCTGTTTCAAGTCCTGCAGCTTTCCAGGTTCCTGTCATGGAGGAGCCTTCTGTGGTGTGTAGTAATAACTCAGTGTAGTATACACTTCTTATTTTTTCATGTGTGACTTCTTACTGTAAGCATAGGATTTTGTTATGCAACACTCAGAAAGTGGGAATGCAAATATTTTGGAGTATACCAAATGCTTATTATTTCCCTTCTCTCCAGCAAAAAAATGTTGAGATGCAGACTTGGCTTCGATGCCAGAATCTCATATAATTTTTTATCCCACAGTAGAGCTGTTTAGAGCAGTTTGTGACTTCCAGTATCACATGCTTTGTGTGTTACTTTCCCTTGCAGTTGCTAATTGTGTTTGTCCAGTTCTTCTCGATGGGAGAAGACTCACTGGGCTGTGCTGCCTTTTATAGTAGAATGTGCTTCTGATTCCCTGTTTTTTATGGCTCTTCAGTATCCTTTGTTGGCTCTTGTGCAGCAGTGAGCCCCCAGTTCTCAATGCAGCTCAGCTGGCTTGTCCAGGCTTTAGTTTTTCTTGTTTGCAGGCTTTAAACTACATTCTTCCCCTTCTGGCTTGTGGTTATTGCCTTATTTCTCTTATTCGTGTAAACATACAGAAACCATAAACTTGTCCAGTAAAGTCCTCACTGCAGCAAGAAATGATTAGTTACATTGGAGTCTGAGTGTAGAGCTCTGAATTGACTGCCCAGAAATTTGGATGGATAGGAAAAACTGTAGGATCTTCATGGAAACAAGTGGAACTGTTAATGCACCACAGTTACTTTGTAGGCTCTTCACAGACTTTTCTAAATATTTCTCTTTTTCTGCTTCTCTTGAATTTTTATGATGGTCAGTGTTCTCAAGTTTAAATATTTTGTGTCCCAGATAATTTTCTGATGTAATTTGAAGGCCAGAGAACTCTTAATTTGCAGAGAATGCAAAGGGCCATATTTTTTCTGTGTTTGTGTACTTACAGCAGCAATACCTGAGGCTGAAACAACTCTTCCTCTGAGAGTTCTCAGTTTGTGTCTCTACAGCATGTTAATTTAATTGGCAGTAGCAGCATGTTTGCAAATACATTCCCCTTGCCTTTTTTGGGACAAGCTGATTGAAGAGTGGGCTTATGCATGCACAATTTTGATTCCACACCATCATATGCAAGACCCTTCCATCTTCAAACACTTAGAAATGTTTTCAAATTTTTCCCCTACAAGTCTGCATTTTAAAAATGTTTTATTGGCTGTTAAAGGATTGCATGCTTCTGAAAGCCTTATGGCTTGAAACATGTTTGCTACATAAAGTAACATGACAGAATTAATACTGAGTTAAAGTAATTCACACGAGATGTGTCAAAGCAAATATAAGCAGCATGCCTTTTAGATAATGCTTAAATACAATGCCATTTCTTTATCATGAAATGTGTAATGTATGGTCATTCTCTTCTCTAGAAATGTGAAAAAAGGCTTAATCCAAGAAGACTTCAAGATAACTTTGAAACAGGCAAGTGCAGTCAGAATTTTCATCCACTGTCCTGTGCTACAGACTGAAGGCACCTGAATAGTGATGGTTGAGGGCTTTTCCTCATGCCAGCCTTCCAAATCTTATAAAGCCATGTTTATCCAAGGTAGTCTGAGGTTTTGTTTGTTTTTTTAATGAAAAAGATACTGTTTCATGTTGGTTTTGCAGTTCTTCTCTGTAATTATCAAGAATGACTGATACACCAGGTGGCTGAGTAAAAAAGTAACTAAAAGCTAGTTTGCAGAAATAGTATCCGAGTCAACACTGATAATTGAGTGCTGATAATTGAGTGTTGTTTCAAGGCTTTCTGTCCGGCAAGTAATAAGCTGCAGTGGAGTGCGCACAGTTCTTTACTTACTGTTCAGAAAATAGTGTCATTTTTTTCCTCCTTATTAAGAAATGGTTTGTGAAACAGTATTATATGTGTAAAACTGGCTATTGAAAGTGTTTCCAGATTGCAGTGACTTTTAAGATTTATTCTAGCCTCTAGACAACTTGTAAATATGGCTGTTTGAGTTACCTTCTTCTGTTTATGACAAAACATACAAGTTTTGTTATAAATATTAATTGAATGTATGTTTGAGGTGTGGTTTTGTGTTGTTATTGATAATTTTATTGGCAACTGCCCATTTAAAATTTGTTTCATGCTTTTTTCTCTTTAAGCAGAAGCAGCATATGAGATGTGTTGCTCCAGTGAAGACCCACTGCCAGAACATGTAGAGGGACATTCTATGGCATGCAATGGCCATTACAAATTTGCTTTTTCATCAAGAGCTTTCTTGAGTTTCAAGTTTGACCATGATGCCATAATGAAAAGTTTTGACCTCTGACAGCAAACGTACTAGGAATAAGAATCAGACTTGCCTGTTGCAGTTGAGGGGGTTTCTTATCCAGCCTTACTCTTTCTCAGGAGTTTTTTATTTTGTTTTGTTTGTTTTTAAATGCAATGCAGGGACTGACTGCTGGTTTGGAAGGGTTTGTTCTCTTTGCAGTATGGGAGTGGCATAGTCAAATGTTGCACTTTAAATGCAGTCTAGCCTTTGTCCACAAAAGTACCTTTCCAATGTTCAGTTCACTTGTTCCTAGCTGTGCATTAGAGGGCATTCTTTTTACTTGTGTTTTAATTTTTTTGTGGTTTTTAATTTTTTTTTATTTTAACTTGCCGTGTGTTTTGTAGAATGTCATTGACTTTTTTTTTTAACTGTTGAAGTATACCAGCTTGCTAACCTTTTAACTGTTCTGATGTAAATTATTGGACTTGTTAGTCATTATTTTGTAGGACATTGCAATATTACGCAGTGGCAATGAAACTAATTCTCAGAGGACACCTCTGTCCTAGTGATTTTGAAACCAAGTTGCACATTTCAAACCTAGCCTCAGCCTGTCATCATTTCTCTGTACTGATTGTTTGCCCCAAATACCTTCCCTCCTTCACACTGATAGATTTTGTTGGCTGGCAATCACTAGTACTTGAGTCAAATCTATAGCATGTTGACTTTTTGTACCTACCCTTCCTTGGTCTTCAGTAATGACACTCAGACTGGGTAGAACTCAGCCCGTCAAAGTGTCTAACTTAGCTCTTGTGCACTGCCCACAGCTGCATAAGAAGAAGTTATGAAGCAGCTGCTTGCAAAAAAAGAGAAGCTTAAACTTGTCTGTGAGAGGTTACTTGTGTAGAATTTATACTGAATGTAAATAAGCCTCTGTAGATCTCGCTGAGGAGGAAGGCAGGTGCATGGATAATAGAGGCATTGTGTGACACTGAACAGCTTAATCAGGCTTCCAGTAACTATTCCAAGGGTGTTCAGTATTGTATTCTGTGCTGTTGTCTTCAGATCTCTTGTGTAGTGTATCTGCTCTGTATATATCCAGTAGTATTGAATTGCACTTGCAGTTAGCATTTAAGTGATCTAGCCTCAGTCATTTTCAACTACAGTGCTTTCTTAGGAAAAACATGAAAGATGGGGTGGGGATGGAGGGGAGGAACAAAAAGCCTGTAAGAGTGGAGGTGATGAGCTGTTACATCACCTTCAAGTCAGTGGGTTTTGAGCACGTGCTTTGCAGTGGAGAGAAATGCACTGAAATAATTTGTCACAGTAGCTTGTGACAGCAAGCGTGTCCCAGATTTAAAAATGGACTTTTCTCTAGAATAGAGGTAATTGATAACTTCATAGGTTGAATGAACTACACCCTTGTAGTGTATGTACATGCACTGGGTTTTTATGCAACTCATATATGTCATCCAAAACCAAAATCCTGGTCTTCCTTCAACCACCCTACTTCATCTACCCTACCTGATCTGTTACCTAGTGTTTTCCTCAGAAATAGCTTTAGAACTTTCTCCTGGTTTATTCACCTGCCTGGCACCAGGTGATTTGGAACTCTAATGCTGTAATAATTTTGGCTATGGGAGTGTTCAACTTCTGTATCAGTCAACAGGAGAAATGGACTACAGCATTTCCTCCTTCTGGAGGACAAGGGTTCTGAGGGCCTTGTTTTTCAAGACCAAATTGTGAAATAGCTCAATCTAGCTTTGACTCACTTTTTTTTTCATTTTTTTTCTTTTTCTTAAACGTATCCAAAGGCCATACAATGACAAAGAAGAGTAATTGAGAAGGTAGAATAATGCTGGAGGAGGTTACGTTATTCAGCTTCAGGTGAAAACTAATCTTTAGTTATTTCTTTAGTGCTTTTTTAGTTGATTTCCCAGCAAAAGTGCCTTTACTCATGGTGAGGCAGAAGTTTGTATCATATCCTGAGGCTGCTACTGCCGGTGGAGCTAACAGGACTCTCCTAAGGCATAATTAAATAACAGGCTGTGGAAATCTTTTTATAAATAAGTTGACTTTTCAGATAAATTAGTTATAGATCATTTAGTGCTCTGTGAAATAATGGGGATGTTGATGAAACAGTGAACTTGGAGCATCTGTCATCTGTTTGGGAAGTCCTGTCCCAGGCAAGAGGAAGTCTTTAGAACAATGAAAGCATGTTCTATGAATAGGAGATGCTGGCTGCCCTCTGTTTACTGTGTCATTTTTTTCTTCTTAGTGAAAGGTTGGTTCAGTATAAGAGACATTGGTTGCTTCATTAAGCAACCCAAAGTGAAACTTATACATATGTCATGATTTTAGTAAACCTAGCCTTAATGTGAGTTGCAAATAAATGTGATAAATATGCAATAACTTACTTCTTTGTATAAGGGTACCGTTTCCTGTAGTAGTATCACTTTCTGCTTCCTTAGTAAGGTTTATCTTAAAACTATGTAAGTGTGGTGGCATGTGATCCACTTGGTGGGCTCCATCATGCTCTGCACTGTGAACATCTTGTTTACTGTTGTTTGTGTTCTTATTTCACCATCCTTTTATAATTGTATTTCTAAGTTTAGAAGTACTGTTTACATTATCTTCCATAAACCAGTGAAGAAATAGCAAGTGAGATATAGGCTTTAGTTCTGTGAGTTTTTACTTTACAGGAGCTAGACACAGGGAAATTTGAACTGTTTGCATGTCTGACTCGAGAGCTGGTGTCGAGATACTTGAAAAACAGACACTGTCAATTTGAGAATGCTGCCATGCTAGGGGTTATTCAGATAATGAATGGTCAGTCAGCGTTCTTGGAATCAACTCATGGAGTAAACAAACATTTAGCAAAAAAAACCTACAGCTGTGTGGTGCTAGGAATCGGGTACTAGTGTGCAGTTTCTAGTGCTACATCAACTCCCGGCTTTAGCATGAGGTTTTTAGCATCTCTTCTCAGAATGCCTCTATACTTGGACCATGGACTGAAGAGTGGCCTGCCCAGTTAAGTGACTGATGTGCTGCTGACTTCAGCTCCCTGATGTACATCGATCATCCAGCTTTTGAAAATAACTGTGTCTTGCATAGTTTGAAGTCTGGCAACAGTGGTTCTGGGAAGGAGAGGGGGAAATAGCTTTATTTATTGCACAATCAAAGTATTATTTTTTAACACAATGTAAATTCTTTAGACCAAACATGCATAAATAGTTTCTAATGAAATTTTGGGCCTAATCGCTGTTCCAGGCTTCTGTGCTGTGCTCCAACCTTCCTGAACTAATTTGGTGATTTGAGAACAATACTTAGTGTTTTTCCTTCATCTACCTGTGGCTGTTATAGATCTAACAGTTCCTTTCAAAAACAAGGTGGGCTTTGGGTCTGGCTACTTCTAACATACTTGCTCTCTGATCGTAATTTCAGATGAGAACACAGTTCTTCCAACCTTTACTTAATGTGGTGATTTGCTTGTGCACTCATGCCATTGTGGTGTGAAGAGCAAAGAGTCTACATTAGGAATCAGGACTCCAATATCCTGTGGTGCAAGACAGCACTGCTGCTCCAGGGGTAACTGGCTGCCCAGCTGTGAGGTCAGTGGGCTGCTTAACCCTCAGATACTTGGGGTTTTGTTACAAATTCTGAGCAAGAGGTTTATCTTCCAGAGGTAAAGCCAGGTACCTTCATGTTTTAAGTTAGGGGGTTATATTCTAAATGTGTTAGGAAGCTCATAGTTATTAAGAATTAGTAAAATAGTCTCTCTTGTTGATTTGATTTCTGTAAATAAATTGATTTTAAGTCTTGCACTGTAAATGTTAAATAATCTGGTGCTTATATACAGCTTCATAATTTCATTGTTATTACAATATTTCAGCTTTTGAAACAACCAAAATTATTTAAGATATGGTAAATTTATACAAACTAACTGAAGGTGCTTTTACAGTAAATTAGACTTAGGAACTCTTCCATAATAGGTTTTTGTTCTTATGCATTTATAGCAATAGTGTAGTTCAAGAATGGAAGTGGGCTAAATGCTAGTATTTGCACTGTTCTTAATCTCATACGTAAGCACTGATAGATGCAGTAGGATTTGTGCTGTGTGTGCATTTCACTTTTTCATGTAGCTTGTTAACTTAAAAGGAAGTCACCATAAACAATTACATTGGCCATATTCAAGATTGTATCAGAGAAAGTATTCCGGATTGGTAGCAGTACAATAAAACAAAATACTTGGGGTTTAACTTGTCTTTCCATTGAAAATGTTGGGTTCAGCGAGACTTAACTTTTTGTACAGATTCAGCTTTACAGAAACCTTATCTTTAAATTGTTCTCAGCTCTGGATGCTTCTGGGAAGTCAAAAATGTCTTCAAGTCCTCCTTCAGTTCTTCCAGGAAAAAAAGCACTTCCTTTTAAGTAATTGTTAACATTTCACAGAATACAGAATGTTTAAATTTGGAAAGGTCTCTATGGATTTTGCTGAAAACAGAATATTTTGTCATTTCTAAGCATTTATATTGTTGATCAGAAGAACTAGCTTCT
Organism: Drymodes brunneopygia; assembly: GCA_013400955.1. Taxonomy (NCBI): domain Eukaryota; kingdom Metazoa; phylum Chordata; class Aves; order Passeriformes; family Petroicidae; genus Drymodes; species Drymodes brunneopygia. Next base: position 19,740 of record VZTZ01036435.1, read on the forward strand.
TGTTTCCAGTATGGGTTACAGTTTAGTGCCTTTCAAAAATTGATTACAGCTCATGGAGCATTAATCATTTTAAAGTAAGGCATTCATAGCTTTTTAAGAAAATATCCTGCAAACACAGTTCTCTGTGACACATTTCCAACGGTGAGAAAAACTTTGCAAATTTTTTTAAGCATGTTTGATCAAAATTACTGAACTGTGGAGATGAAATTTCTATCTTACTGGTTGGGTACATAATTTTGTAATGCAGAAAAAGTATGGAAAACTGCATGACTAAGAGCTCTTAGCAAATACTTCTCACGCCAGTACTTGCAACTGAACTTTACTGTGTCTGCATGGCACTGCACTATGTGGAAGTTGAACTTTCATCCCTGAGGAGCAGTTAAGCTGGGTTTGCAAGGCACTTCTACCATTGAAAAGCAAAACAGATGCCCCAGAAGAGGGTGTGGGGTTGTTAATTCAGGCAGAATGCTTGATTGTTGTTGGTGTTCCAGGGCCCAGACCTGGGTATTGCTTCCAAACAATGACACTTTTCAGAGCAGCACTGCCTGCCTCACATGAAACAGGAGCCAGAGCTTTGTGGTGTGGCTCAGGCATGAAGGGTTTTGTCTTCCTCCTGTTTGTTTAAAGCGCAAGAACTTCATCTGTTTTCCTCTCTGTGTGAGTGGCAGGTCGGTGCTAATTAAGTAGTAAGTACATACAGCTAAAGGGTTAAAGTCATTACAGATTTTATTCAACTTCCATTATGTTCTTTTGAAGAAGGTTTGCATTAGTCAACTCTTCAGTTATATTAAGTAAAATCTGTAACTACCTGTAACATCCGCTGTACTGACGATTGTGATTTTGTTTGTTATGAATTGATTCAGAAACTGAAGCACACCATTTAAGAGACTATGACTACGTTGACATTTTCTTTTATATTGTTATTTTTTCCTCTGTAAAATTAAATTACTTTATAAATAAATGTATTGAAGTACTGAAATATAATTATAAGGATTGCCGGTCATTGTGAAATGTGAAGCCTGTGCTGCTGGTACAGGTTATTCTTTCACTGTAGAATGTTTACGTGTTGCCTTAAGCCAGTCAGCAGCAGTGATTATATCTAGTGCCAGGAGAGGAAGTACTTTTTAAAGCCAGTTATAAAGGTGGATCAGGAGCCCATTCAACACAATGGAAAAAAAAACTAAAAACATGTTAGACAAACTGGAGAAGGGAAGTATGTGAACTTCAATCAGTGCTTTTAGAATATATATGTAATACTGAGTATTTTGTTTTCTTTTTGTTTTGGTCCATATAACTTGTTATTAAAAGAACTGGATGTGTGGTAACAGTTTCACAGGTGCCCTTCCATTTTGGTAAAGTGTTCACTGAAGACGTAGAGGGTTCCTGGGAAGAAGTACTGACATTCCTGTGCCCATCTAAAACCCATGGCCAGATCTGAGTTCTTACCTTTTCATGGCTGTGTTATGTGAACTTTTCCTGACAATGTCAAACTATCTCCCTCAGTAACTTAGCTTGGAGATGAGACACCTTTGTGTCAAGGTATCTTCATGCAGTCCCATTCAACAACAGTACGGTGACAAGCCATGGTCAAACAACTCCCAAGGCAAAGAAACAGCATTAGAAATTTATTCAGAATATAAGAACATTTGTAAAATAAGTATCATAAATGCCTCTGTATAAATAAATGCAGTTTTTACAATTCGATATCAAATGAACACAAAATAGCTATTTTACAGCTGCTAGGAAACTAAAAGGTAGCAACACATTTAAAGCTAATTCAGTAAGGTGAAAAGTTTCTAAAGTTACAATGCATGGTGCAGTATTAAAGGAGGAGAAAATTATAATAAAACCAGTAGAACACAACATGAATGCAAACTTAGTCACATGTGCTTTGCAATAGCTAACAGTACATTCAAGCTGGTGAAGATTTATACATCATAGAATTAGAAAAAAGTAAATTTTTTTTCTGAGCACTCTGTGAAATACAAAGTTTTATGCACTCTGGTGACTTAAGAAAATAAAAAAAGTCTAATTATTACTTCATTAATGGACTTAGGTTGACAAGAATTACCTCTTTTTCTTGCTGTGCTGATTTATTATTTCTGCAACAAGTGTTAAGAGAGTTAGGTTGCCGTAACTCACGGCGCACTGCACACTCAGGTATTTCTGGTGTGCTGGTACCTCAGAGTTGCATAAAATGAGTTTGAGTGTTTTGGGCATTTTTTCTGAGGGTTGGTGTAATGGGGTGCACTGGAGCTGCAGCTGATTATCACTATTGAAGAGTTTTCACAGTAACATTAAACCTGTGACCACTTCCCTGTTAATCTGTTCCAGAATGCCAACAACTGATGCAGTAGCTGCTTGCTGTGGCAAACAAATCAACTGGTGGTCTGGCAAACTATGGCTACTGCTGAGGCTGGATGGTACCAGTGCTGCTATTTCATCTACAACCCTTATGGGGAAAAAAGGGGAGTGGTTTACATCTCCCGATGATTTATAATTTATTCTAAAGGACTTCTAGAGCACAGTTGGCATGGAGGATTTGTGCTAAGTGTAATGAAACAATCGGCAAATTGTCAGGCCTGGAAAAGGCACTGAAGCTGCAGCTTTTTATGCCTCTGTGTAGGAGTGTCTGAGTTTTTTTATGGAAGAAACTCGTCTTTGGCACTGGCCCAGGTTACCCAGAGAAGTTGTGGCTGCCCCATCCCTGGAATGTTCAAGGCCAGGTTGGATGGGGCTTGGAGCAACCTGGGGTAGTGGAAGATGTTCCTGCCCACAGAAGGGGGTTGTAACAAGTTGATTTTTAAGGTCTCTTCCAATCAAAACCATTTTGTAATTCCACTATTCCAAACAGGGGGGGAGGGGGGCAGGAATGAGCCTAAGAGGCAGCCCAGTGCTGCAGTGGTTTCTGGTCCTGTCCAGTGAAAGGTTATTTCATGGAGATTCTGAGGTTACTGATACTGGTGTTTCAGATGCCAGAAGACGAAAGTGTAACTGCATTTTTGCCACAGCACATGGTGGATACTCTCCTTTGTGTTTCTTCAGAACAACTGTGCTCATCTACCACTGAAGCTGATGGCAAACCTCCACCTTCCTGGGGGTGAGAAAATTGGGCCAAAAAAGGGAAACACCATAGATAGCTGCTAGACAGAACCATAAAGACAGAAGAAATTAATGTGCCTTCTCCCTCAAGAGACTCATTTTCAAAAATTTCTATTCACATTACAAATTAAGAAGTGCAATTATTTTGAGAAAGAGGACTGATCAAAACCAGAACATCACCACCTAAAAATTTTGAAATCCACATTGTTTTAATTTGCTGTTGCAATCAATCACATGTGATGCTGGCTTTGTGGATGATGTACCAGATTCCAGAGAAGTAGGAATGACTACTCCAAGGACAGAAGACAACAGCAGCTACAGTAGTAAGAGATGGAAAACCAAGTGCTACAGTTCCAGATGTAACCAAGACTTAACAATAATGCCATATTCTGAATACAAATCCCCACAACTATGTTGTCTGACTGACCTATCCCAAGAGTAGGCAAAGAAAGTCCTCTAATTCCTTGGTACTAATAGTGAGAGGAATAAATGACAGAAGTTATCATAATTCTAAATACACTAGTAAAAAACTTGAGGTGCAACTCAACATGTAAAGCAAAAAGGATAAACATCTCCTGAAATCAGATTCACTGGAAATCAGCCTGGAAAATGCAAAGCAGAGGCATAACACAGCAGAGCAGGCTAACACAGTGAAGGGACTCTAGCTTGGCTTTTTAAAACACATATGAAGCTGTTCTACGTACTCTGTCAAATATAAGCAAACTCTGAATATAACAGGTGCTATGGCAGACTCCTGTATTTTGACCCCTACAGAAATCAACCTGATCCCCATGATTTGCTTAATGTTCATTAATCTAACAAGCCAAAATTTGCACTTCAGTCAGTTTGATAATACAGTAATATGTGATTTAAACAAGAGAATGTTAGCAGTAACACAAACTAACCTAGAAGCTGTAAGACTTCACCATTCACATTCTGTTTGTGGCTGGATATCCATACATCTACACATTTATAGTTTTGTGCCTATGTATTCAATATTAAACAGGTACATTCCGTATAAGTACCTTTTTTTGGTCAAAAAAAAAAGTATAAAAAGAAGACATTCTACCTCTTGATCACAGTAAGCTGTAATAAGCACAATACACGTGACAGAAATGGCCCAGCTTCTTAAAGAAAACCTTGGATATAGTGTATATAGCAAGAAAAAACAACTTTTTTTACAAAGTAGTTGCGAACACCATGCAATATAAATACCAGGAAGTCTCCTGAAATTTCTTACCCACCCTTGGCACAGACTGCCTGTGGCATGGTGGAACCCACAGCCTCTTAGGCACTCTTAAGAAATGCACCTTTATGATAATTTTGAGAGGTGCAACTACGCTTTCTTGGGTTTTTCCCAAATCAACAGGAGTTTTCCTACCTGACCTGCACTGTGAGCAGCAGAACTGCAGCAGGGTGCAAAGAAAAAGCCAGCCAGGCTGTCATCTTCCCAATCAACAGCTGCCTGTTCGGTGGTGTAACCACAACAGTGAGTCTTGAGGGTTCAGGATGGACTTGTGCAGAGAGAGCACAGGGACGGGGAAAACTCTCACATGATCTCCAAACTACCCAAATGAAAACCTCTCAACATGAATTATTCTGCTGTGTGACACTGTCACCCACAGGACATCGATAAAATGGAAGAGAAGCTGTATGGATACAGACATAATAACACAGACAATGTACACAATTATAGCATGATAATTCAGGCACTACCATTTTACATTATGAAACAGTCCTTAAGGTTAACACTTTTATTATCCCCATGACACCTCTCTTGGATCCCAGAGAAGGTGCTTTTAAGTTTTGTCAGCATTGACAATCAGAGCTTTTAGCATTTGAAGCTACCTAAAAGTCAACCTCCAAAAGAAAGAAAGTTGTAATGGCACTAAGCATCCTTTAAAGAGATGCATTTAAAGTGAAGTTTCATTGGTGTGTGGTCTGGAGTTCTCTTCTTCCAGTAAAGCTATTCTTTGTTTGAGCATTCTTACTTGGGTTTCATGTCTCTCCACCATGGCCATCATTTGTGATTCCAGTTTCTTCAGCTTATTTTGGTGCTTTTTCTTTGCTTTTTCATACGCTGCTACCAAGTTGCTGTTAAAAACACAAGGCATACAAGGTAATTCAAACAGCCTTGTTCAGAGCAAGTGCTACAAAAAATCTACCCCAAAGCCCCACCTTCAGGGAGCTTCAAAGTTTGGGCACTGATCACCTTCCCAAATTTTACCAGTGCTTTAAAATGGATTAGATCCAAACTGTTTGATCCAAACCCAGATCAATGCTAATGTCTGTGTCTTTCCTGGGGGAAGTAACACACCTTTACCAGCAAACTGGTAAAGAAAACTAAACGTGGTTCAAAGAGGCAGAGGGAGGTTGCTGTTGATGACCTCTCAATAGCACCATCTATGAGTCAGGACACCACAACATGAAATGTGACTTATAAAACATTGCATGGCCAGAATCTGCTTAGTAAATCAAGGTCTGATTTTACCTTTTTCATTTTAAAAATGTAAGATTTACATTCAGAGGATGGCATCTTGTGCTAACTTCTATATGCCGAGCAGCTTCTGTACCTCCATCTTGACTGGGTTGGAAAGCTTAAGGATGCTGTTTCTCCCCACAAAGGCCTTCAAATAAAATTGACTGAAAACCACATTGTGAGTGAGAGGCTGCTTGTAGGAAGGGCAGCTGCAGTCCACCATATTCCTAGGCCATGCAAACACAGTGCAAGTAAAATGCCCTGAGTGAGGTACAGAATTTAGGTGTGATTATCCAAGAGAGTTTATAAATGAAGAGGTTGGAGCCGAAGAAAAGGGAGCAGTTTAAAACAAAGTAACAGATTCCTATGTATTTTTTTTTGTTTGCTTTTTTTAATTGTGCAATCACTAGTGGTAACTCAATTAAGATTAACCTATTTCCCTGCTTTCTGTTCTTAACTATGTAGTTGTCAGTGGCCTGCATAGGAGGTTTATACCTCCCCCTTCTCTAACTATAAGCCTGGAGTGTCAACAACTGGATGGAACATGAGGATCCAGAAACTTCTTATTAAGGTAAGGGGAATATTACAGTGCTTTACCAAACACCGCAAAAAAAAAAAAAACGAAAATCAATGGTGCATCCATCTACTGGTAGATCCTTTACCTGTTTGCCCTTTTAAGGTCATTAACAAATTCTGCAGACTGCTGATGTCTGATTTCACTGCTCTTCGTGAGTCTCTCCAAAGCACTCACTAACTCCTGCACTCTTGCTTTCAGTTTCTTCTCCCTGGATCAGAAGAAAAGGAAGTAGAAAACTACTTTCAGAACAGAAATAACACCTCAGCTTGGAAGTGAATCAACAATTGTCCTGTGCTGGGTTGACATGCTGAAAATATTTTTCTTGCTACTACTAGGATAATACAGGAGGTAGTTCTTATATTAAACTTTTCCAAATATTGATATTTATAACAGTCACCATTTTGGAACTCAGGATCAGAGACAGAACAAACCAAAGAGTAAACAAGCTTCTCTGGTAGAGCATGGTCTTGTATGCATTGAATCAAACTAAGAAATAAGCAAGAAGATACACAAAATGTTAATAAAGTTATCCATTCTTTTACCAACTCTGAACCAAAAGCTGATTACATGAAGTGTGACAAAATGGAAATAAGGTACCTTATACTATTTTCACATTACAAGGATCTCTAGGAAGAAAAGAAAAAGTGAATGAGACAGAAATTCTGGGCAGGAGGAAGCGTTACAGCTTGGGGACTAAGCTGGGTTTAAAAAGCATTTCCCAGGTAAGCATGTGGCATGAGGCAGGTGCTTCCTCCTGGGGAGCCCCCTGCTGCAGAGCTGATTGCTGATGCCTGCCTGCTCGGCCCTCTCCTACACACACATGGGACTGTTCCAGGAGCTTGTCTCTGTGACCCAAACTCTGTATAGCCCAGAGAAAAAAATGTAAAATTTGGAAGCGGGGGGAACAAAAAGAAAAAAAAAAGAAAAAAGAAAAAAAATTTTTAAAAAAAGGTGTTTTAAAAATGACATGGAGCTGGGGTCAACTGGGACATGGATTTTGCAGCATCAGATCTTACATGTGGGAACTCTGTGTTTACATGGAGTCCGTGCTTTGCTGCCTGGAACCACTCTGCAGTCATCCACCCCTCCCTCCTGCTTTGTTGCAGTGCTGCTACCTGGAGTGAGTATACTTGTTTTCACCTCAATAATGAGACAACTGCCAGGTCCCGTATAAGCTAAATGGGAATGAATACCCTGAAGTCTGTGAAAGCTTCTCCAGTTCTGCAGAGACGACACGGATCCTCCTGAAATCCCAGCTCAGCAGCCTGCAGTTCCCAGGAAGGCCTGGATACGGCAGCCTTTTATCACCGGAGAGAGGGACAGCGCCCAGCTCCAGCAGCAACAGAAGGGCTTTCACAGAGTCAGCCGGGGACATACTCCAAGTTAGCAGTCTATCCCAACACACCCAGCCAAATTAAAAAGGACATAAGAGGGCCCTTGTTGATGAGGAATCATCAGTATTCTTTGTACGTCCCTTCATTGAGAGAACACGCTCTCTGCTTACAAGTAACACAATCCTTCTCCCTCACAGTTAGAAGTTCACTGCCATCCACCCCAAATGTAAATCTTAATTTTTATATTCTATCTCAGCAGTCAGAAAGGCTCAGCACAGTCCACAGCCAAAATCTGTGTTCTGCAAAGAAAACAGGAAGAAAAAGACCCAGAACACAAACAAGGAATGACCACATGTGGCAGAGGTCAGACCTAATGCGTTTGTGGCATGGCACTACAAATGTGACAGAAGAGAGTATGGTAAATTTGGTGCTTCTCTGCTCCAAAGGTTGCCACAGCCGGAGGCTCTGGGGAAGGCTCAATAGCACCATTCCCAGCATGACAGCAAGTCCAGTGGAATAAACATGCACAGTGTTTGGATGGGCAGAGAAATCTCAAAATTGTGTGAGGTTGATTTACAATCGTGTGCAAGAAAAGATGCTGCTGTGAAAACACAGCACACAGTTCCATGGGAAAGAGCCCTGTAGAGCCACAGTTCACTGCAGCTGAAGTCCTTCACACACACCTGTTGTAACAAAAGCTGGAAAAGAAATACAGTGGAAGGACTTTGAGGAACTTTTCATGCACGGTAAAGTTTGATTGCTATGGTGATTGTTACCTGATAAAACAATGGTATCACCTTCTGTCTGTTTTTCACTCACACCTTTCAACCAGCCCTGTTCAGCCTGAACTCAGCTAAACATCAAGCTGTATTTCTTTGAATTTGGCCTAGAACATCATTGTCTTGCTGCTTGGCAAAGGCACAGAGCCAGCAAAGTGGTAAGCACTCTGTTAAGCTACTTAAACATCTTTCAGATGCCAGTTCTGAACCATCCAGCCAAATAGGAAACAGCGGGTAATACTTCAAATCTGTAGATGACTCAAGTTTACACTGGCACCACTAAAATACATGTATTTCTTTTGGCTTTTCATGATATCTTGAAGTCAGTGAAACAGCACTAAATAATACCTACTCAACCTTAATCTCATGGAAAGCAGCTGGTGGTTTGATTGCATGTGCTGAAGTGTCCCAAAAATCTGAGAAAAACAACACACAGGGATCTACTTTTACACCTGTTCCTAACTTTAAAACTGCCTATCTAAATGTCCTTACTTGAAGAGACATTTCACAGAACAAGTGACACCTGAGGAGCCACAGACAGCAGCAGCAGTAAAGGCAGAGCAAACACCTCGGTTTACTCTGGGAAATGAAGATGCACTGGGGGTTAATTACACACTAAAACATGTAAGGTTTTCCCCAGGGTGCTGCATCTTCCATTGGAGCAGCAGATTAGAGACCTCAGAGCTGTACTTGATAGGCTGGGAAGAACCCTGTGCCTCACAGTAGTGACTCCTGCTTCCCTCACTTTCTATCACTGATCACCTCAGTTTGGTCAGAAAGAATTGCCCACGCTTGCTTCTCTTCAAAACTGATTGCATAGTTAGGGCAGTAAACAGGAGTGATACTGAATCCTGAGGAGCTGTCCTAAGGGGATTTCCAGCACCACAGCACTTTCCTGACTGCAGGATGAGAAAAACCAGCCCCTAAAGTGCTTAATACAGCAGAGTATTTTCAATATTGCATATGAACCACGTCTCCACAATGAGAACACGTCAAAGCTGCAAACCAGGGATGGAACTGCACTTGATGGGACAAACATATGAAACATCCTACTCATGCAGGCACAGCCCACTGCTGCCAGACAGTCTGCCAGAGTCCAGGGCCCAAACTCCCATGGAAGCAGACACACCAAACTCACACTGCTACTGCCCAGGGGTGCAATACAGACCTCTGTGTATCCCAAGAAAGCAGTTCTCTGTGTATGTTGATGGGAAAAGGGAAGGAGAAGTGAGTGTTTTTTGGAGAACACAAATTCTGTGAGCCCCTAATTCACAGTCTATTGCAGAAGTCAGCAGAGCTTTTTATCCCAACAGTTCCTCCTCCAAGTGGCTACTGCAAGCTGGAGCTGCAGAAAACACAGCCACAACACTTCATGTGCACAGAGAAAATGAGCAAGTATTCCCAGAAGAGGGAACGAGCCTGATGATCTGAGGGCATGGCTCACTTCCAGCACAAGGGCTCTCTGCTGCTGAGAAGTCAGCTGGGGAAATCCCTGACTGCTCCCTTTCCAGGGAAAAGCTCAGAATGAGTATATTCAAAGGCCTACAGCCTACAACATCCGCTAAAAACACTATTTTCAGTGAAATGCCCAATATGCTGGTAATAAATGCTTTTGTTTGGTATTTTCACAATCAAAACACTCAGTGGGCAGTTGCATAGTGGTTTTCAAGGGCTTTTTGTTTCAGGATGGCTGAATAGGAAGGGGCTAACTGGTTCTCTGGTTACAATGCTACCAGTTCGGAGAGGGGAATTCTGCCAGGGCCATAAAGGAAACTGTGTTTCTGTCAATTTGGCCTCCACACACTGACACCATGTTTGGCACACAATAATGTAAGCAAGGTCATGATCACCTTATATTTTCCCTCCTGTCTGGGCTTTTCCAGACATGTTCAGGTTTCATGTGCTAGAAGTCTTCCCAGATTTTTCTGTTGTTGCTGATTTCATTGAAAATTCCCCAGTGCTGCAAACAGGAAGTTGCTCTTCTCTGGCATGCAGAAAGTTGATTTTTCTGCCCCTGGCTTGGAGTGAACCCAGCTAACTCCCCTTCTTGTGAAAGCACCAGCTACCATCCCTCTGCCCTGGGGTCAAGAGCACCACAGCTCCTGCCAAATCTGAAGCAAAAGAGGAACAATGAGCTCTCTCCAAATGAGGAGGCGAGAAACTTTCCCACAGCCAGGCAGAGGAGTCTTGCCATCCCTAGGGCACATCTTCTTACCCATCAGGAGAGATCTGCTACAGGCAGATCCCTTCAAATCCTGGCTCCCCCCCTGAGCAGTGGGATGGGCAGGTTCAGCCCAGCACCTGCCCCTGAGCTCTGCAGGCACAAAGCCCTGACACAGCAGCACCAGCCAGCCCAGGGGACAGAGCATTCCTGGCAGAGTTATCCATGCCGGCAGGGCAGCCCCAGGCCACGGGGGTGGGGAAGGGGAGGGAGGAAAGGCACGTCCTGCACTTCCATGGCTATCTGCAGGGCCCCTGCTTTGAAGGGAAGGCACACACCTCCCATCTCACACTCCACTCCCACTCCACTCCCTTCCCTGATATCCTCCTGCTGTAGGGAGCCTGGCACCATCCCTCAGTCCCCTCTCTGACTCTTCCAGTTGAACGGGGTGACACATGATTGTTTTTCCTAGGCATTTGACTCCTCTCAGGAGATAACAGCTGGACATTTAAAAGGAATGCAGATAAATTCTCTTTTCATCAGCAGTTTTAACCAACATCTTACATCAGGCTGGCTTGCAGAATCCCTAAGCTAATTCAAATGCATGCCTGCCTCACTGGTCTGGCTTGGCCTGCTAAGGGAAACAATCAAAATATAATAAATGTTTTAAAAAGGCAACAAAGCAGCTCTACACAAATGCCAAGAGAGCCACCCTCTTCAAATGCCATGTCTGTCCTGGCTCACCTACTGAAGCACTACCTGTGCTGTGCTGTCAGCTATCTGTGCACAGGAGGCCTTTCCTGATTGTGGAGGTGACAGAGGGTGCTTTAAAAACCACTTTCCTGGTGTGAAATACTGTACTGCTTTTTTTGCTGATTGTCAAGATGTTCAGAACAGATCTTGAAAAGCAGACAGTACCACAGGCATGTGTTACACCACCTGCAGTGGGGAGACAGGCCAGGTGTGGTCCTGGAAGCAACAGACTGGCAGCAAAAAGGGAGAACAGCCCTGGAGGGAGGCAGCAGCATGCCTGCCACAGTCACTGCTCAAACCTCCCATCCAGCTTTGCCAACCCAGCCTGGAAGCTCTCCAGACCTGGAGCTATTTGGAGCTCCCTGTGACAATTATATCCAAGTGCACAGCAGCTCAGCAGTTCAGATAACCACATGGTGGTAAGAAGAACTACTTACTCCATGTCAAAAATGGAGAAAAAGCCAAATTATGGTTGTCTGTGAGGTGTTTGGTAAAAATAGCTACTCAAGGTGCTGCTAAGAAATCTATCCTGATATCACCATGAGTCACTTATCTTCTTCTGAGAAGGCTCCTCTCAGTGGGACTCTCCACAGGGATTTCCAGAGACAGGCTGTGCCTCCTGAACCCCCCAGGCAGCCAAGAGGAAACCACAGCAGGATATTGCAGAGTCACAAAAAAGAGAGGTCTCTTCAATTCTCGATGATTGCAATCCATACTAGTCTCTGGCTTTCAAATGCCTTAGAGCTGCTTATCTCCTCATTTAATTAATGTGATAATTGGAGAACAGAAATAAGCAAACACTGACAGAAAGCAGCTGAGGATGCATCCGTAGCTCCAAGACACAAACTCCTGCCTCCCTCCCCCCACTTTTACCCACTTCATGTTCACCCTGTACCTTGGTCAAAGAAAATGAGGCTTTCACAAATCAGTAGAAGTCTAAAGAGTAATTTTAAATCTGAATGGTTACAGTATAATGTGTTTTAGGCATTTCTATCTCCATTTCCAAGATAGCCTTACTGATGCTCAGGATAGTCCTGAATTTCAATGATGAAATTTACTGACTCCTGCTGTCATGTGGGCCCTTGAAAATAGACAAGCTTAAAATGCCATCACATGAGGTTCATGGGAATTTAAAATAAAGGAAGGTGGCTTGATTTCTCCCTCACTGACATTGTGTCAGGAAATAGTCACTGTCATTCCTTGGCCCAGCTTTCTATTGAGATGTTTGCTCTCTGAAAAGAAGTTTGGCACAAAACATGGTTGCAGTCTTCAGACTGGGATAAGGACATAAGACTGCAACAAACATTGCTCTGTCTCAACAGACACCAGGAAGTTATTGCAATAGGATGCATTTTTTATGTCCTACTAGAAATACCTGCAGCTTCAACTCCAGAGAGGCGGGACCACAGCTCTGTGCAAAATGTACTTTTTGTGAACAGAAGAAGAGCTGTTTGCTAGTCCTACTGATTACTACTCATTTCCTCTCTCCATGGCGACTTCACAATTAGTAGCATCACTCACTACATTATCTCTCAGTTTAGAAGTCATCAGGCATGGTAAATATAAAGCTCCTTTGTAGTGTTGCCAGATGGAAAGTCACTCTTTTGTGAGGGAGATATATTGCAACATGTCTAGACTGACACAATTCATGTAACCCTGCAGAGCCATCAAGGATCATAATTTTGTGCCAAATGATGATGCAGCTGAGGCCTGAACAGTCAGTCTAGTTACAGAGTGTTTTGCCTGTCATGGTCCATGCCTAGTACTGCTAGATCCTTCCTGGCCAAGCATTTTAATGATTTATAAATGATTCTCTAAATATATGAATAAAATACAAACCTACATGGACAGAAAAGCTCTCAGCAGCTGGAAATACAAGCAGAGACCACAGGAGAACCTCAATGATCAAAGCATTTGTAGCAAGGGCTAAGGAAAAGGAGAAGTTTCAGTCTTGCCAGCTTGGCCATTTTTCACAGAATGAAAGAACCTAACAGAAGAAAAGATCAGTTCTATCACCATTATCATCAGCCTTCTAAAGCAGGATGAAATTCTTACTGCCTCCCTCCTGTCACCTGTAATGCATTTGCCTGCATTAATGCATAACCTGGTGTGTGCCTACTGAGTTACAAACCCATAAAAGTCATGTACAGTGCTCCCTGCCCTGCCCCAGCAGAGCACAAGAAACTAGCAAGGAAGAGACTAATTTAAGGCCTTCCCTCAGAGACTGTGGCACGTGTCTGGGGTATTCCACCAGATCTTGTCTTATAAAACTGGCCTCTGGCACAATCATCAAGGTGTCAGCACAAAGCCATGAGGCTGCTGAGAATACACTTCTGCCCTCACAAGAATAAGGTATTTCCTGCCAAGAAGGTTGTTTACGGATGTGTCAAACTCAAGAAAGAAGAGGCTTCGTGTCCATTAAAGCGTTTCATCATTCCATCAAGAAAAGAGACAGAAAAACAAAACTGTTAAAGGCTCTGGCAGAAAGTGTTTATGTTCGATTGGAACAGGATGTGTCTCTGAATTAGTGAGCTTAGCCTGCAACACCAGAAGTTAATTAACCTAGATGGAACTCTAACAGCAGAGGACTCAGAGAAAATTTACATTTCTCCCAGTTAGCATAGCGACCATGTAAAAGACAAGTGAATTCTGTAAAAAGCTGGTAACAGGGGTTTTAATGCTGAGCACTACTACAGGAAATCCTGAGTTGTTCTAGAATATGACACAATGGATGAAGAACTGCTTCTGCCTTGAATTTCTGCTGATGGGCACTACCAAAAAAAGCTTCACAACGCCCTGTTGGAGTCCAGATTTATGAAAAAAATCCCAATCTGCAGAGAGAAGCCAGCCTGGCTCTGTGGATGAGACTGTTCTGCTGCATGGCCATTTGCAGACTATGAGCAAATAAATGCTTCCAAACTACACCAAAACCCAAACTGTAACTACGTCCTGCTGTTTTATTTGGGTTTCACTCTGTTTCAATTAACTGAGAAGAACCTGACAATTTAACAGCAACAGAAGGACAGAATGGGGAAGTAGCAGAGGGGAGAGCAGCCAGAGCTTTAGTCTCTGTAATGACAGGATGAGGAGGGGACAGGAAGCAGGGCTGCTGATTGCTATCATATGCTCTGACAAACAGACTCAAAAGTAAATGGATTTTTGCCCCTATCCTTGCAGCTGTTGTCCCCTGCACCAGTATCTACTGCCTGGATAAACAACAGGGAGGACCAATTGCTGGATGTGTGCACCAACTGTAACCAGCCCTGAAACACTCCTGAACACGGGCATTTAAATACCACCTCTGGTCCACAGAGCATGATATGCACTTTTTTCACATTTTCCCCCCACCCCTCAGCAAACACGGCTACTGGGACAAATACTTTTAATTTTGTATTCTGGTCCTACTTTAGCAGGTGAGGAGGATGCATTTGCAGAGCAGAAAGGACTTTGATCATTTTTAGAACTCTTCTGCGGATTTGTGGTGGTATAAATATCACTGTGATATTTGAAGGCCCATTTATCCAGAACAGCAGTTAGGGACTGCTGGTATTTTTAGCATAGCTGTGGCTAAACAGGTTGCAGTAACCTTTCTCCATGTGCTAGACAGACCAACTGACTTGCAGAGACAAGACTTTAGGGCAAGGAGGGCTAAGCATTCAGCCTGATCTGGCTGGCACACTGATTAGGGAGAAAAATACCCTGTCCACACAGCTCGCAGGAACTGTGCTTGAGCCCCACTGGCAGCAGCAATCACATTTAGTACAGTCGTATTTCCATTACACAGAGAGCCTTCACAATTTATGTACAGTTTAATCCGATTATTTTTCTTCTCCATTTCTGCCTGACAAACTGTACTTGTGAGGCCCTTGGCTGGAAATCCATGCTAATCAACTTAAGGCCCAGTAGATAAAGCAAAGTTGTTTTCTCTGTGTTGTCAGCAAACCACATTTCATGACTATACTCAAACCTCTGCTAACTAAGGTCATTGGCATCTTCTCGAAATCCAGAAGCAAATACTAAGAGCAGGAAGGAGCAGCAGCTTGAGTGAAGGGATAAAATGCTGGTGAAGCAGCTTACACCAGGGCTGCAGTGTGGGGAATATGGGGGAGGTCAGTGGCTCTCTGTAATGTTTATGTAAATTACTTTGATGGGTTTTATCCACCCACACACAAATGAGTTTTTATTATTTTACCCACAGAATTTTGTTTCCTGCATCATGCAAACTAAGTACTCAGCAAGTGCCAGACTACAAAGCAAATGGTATGAGATGTATTGATTCTGCAGTGGTAATGATCTTACATTTTTACATAATGCCTTTCAGGCTTAAGCGTCCCTAGGCACACCACACATTGCACCTCTGAAAAAAGGCACCTCAGGAATGAAACACCACAGCTGCCTGAAAGAACATTCCACCATCAAAGAAGGTGCAAACACCAGTAAAGCAAAACACACTCTTCCCAGCCAAAATTCTTAGCATCATTCTGGACAGAATCTAAACATAAGAGCCAGATTAGACATTAGACAGCCATTTCTCAGAAAAGGTGGAACAAGTACTGAAACCATTATTGAAACTGTGAATTTCTTTGTCATGAAGTTTACCACACAGCTGACGCAGAAAAAACTGCTGCACAAACAAATATCTAGCTAATGTATAACTGTCATGAAAGCTCAGGCTTAAAACCTGGCTGTTAATAAAAGCTGTTTGTCAAGACATCAATTTTCTCTCCCATCGGAAAGCTAATGCCTCACACAATGTCATTTGTAATTGAACTGTGGCTCCACTTACATACTCAGGAGGCAAATGGAGCATCTGAGTCATCAAAATTCATGCAATTCCCACTCCGGTAACTCCTACCCAAGTTCTAACCTGCGGCCAAGCTTCCTAATCAAAGATCACGCTTCAAATCCTGTCTTCACTGAAGATTTTCTTTATGCACACAAGAAAGTCATGTCACTGTTTTATGTCTCACTCTTGCTTGAGTGTGGTCATTACTGCCATTTTGAGCATTTCTCTTATTTCTAAAATTCAACTGAATTTTAGAGAACCTCAAGGAGAATGGAGCTGAGCACCACATGAAGGCTGCCATCAGCTGAAGAAAAACAGCAGAAGAGAGGGGAAAATTAGAAGGACTTCGATGGTTTTCCTTCTCACAGGACAAATCTGTGATCACTCTTCAAGCCACTTGAGGGTTAGAGTGAAGGCTCAGAAATACACCCTTCCCTGGACCTACAGGACAAGTCCTGTCCCTGGTGAGGGAAGCTGTCCTTACCTCCTGAGTGCATTTGCCAGTTCAGCAGTCAGTTCACTCTCATTGTACGGTCTCAGCTCAGCAAGCGTTAGCGGTGTTGTGGTGCCATCGCTGCATTCCTGAGAAAGGAGGAAAAGCCATCTAATCAGAAATTACTAACCATCTTAATGGGAAAATTCTGAAAGCCTCTTAGTTCACAGCTACTTTTAAAATGAAGGTGAAATAAACTGCACAATGCCACAGCAATACAGCAGTGTATCAACATACCAAGGAATGAACTAAACAGATAAATACTTCACAAATGCCTCTAAATGTTTTTTAAACCACCACAGCTCACCGTCTTGCAGAATTCTGCTACTGTGTGCAAAACTGCCACTGCCTTCCTTATATTTCTTTTGACACCACACATGAAACAAAGAAGCACTGGGATCAAGAAATTCAGATCACGTATTGCTAGGAACAAGTAAGAAAGACGTATCTCTTGGTTTTCATTTTTAAACACATTATTGACATTTTCTGGGGACACAGTGCTAAAATAAGACAAATTAAGGTTTTCCAAGGTATTTATTTCTTAATGTAAATTATTACTGCAAATGCAGAAATCCGTTTATTTTGCATTATTTTGCATTAAGGGGAGAAGAGCCTTCATTCTCAAATTATTACAATCTGACTTGGAGATTGTCATTACAATGCTCTAAACGCAGCATAGAAATGAGTGTTAATCTTTTCATATTTTGTGTTTAGGGGAGAATGGCATTTTGCTTAGACTCCCTTCCAGTGTTTCCAGTGAGTGGCAACAGGCAAAATATATGCTCAACCACAGCAACTTGTATGTTTGGCAACACTGGCCTTGTGGTACTCTCTTAAAACACCCTTTTTGAGCCCAGGCTTAACACCAGCTCTGCAAAGTTCTCTTAAGTCACAGCATGCAAGGAACCACGTAACAATTGAGGAAGAGAGGAAAGATCTGCATATAGACAAAAGAGGAGAATGATTAACATGTGAAAGACTGCACTAGGGACAGGAGGGGTTTAATTAATCATGTTTACAACTCTGGAAACTGTAGCTTGACTCCCGACCTTGCCCAGTTTGTCTTTGCTTCCGCTGCTGGTTGAGCTGAGAGACCTCATTCTCTGCTCTTTTTGTTCTTCCACTTCAGACTTCAAGTGTTCAATATGGACAAGGTAGGCCTGCTCCTGGGCCTCTCGAGTGCTCAGCTTCAATTCCAATGCCTTCTTCTCCTTCTCCAGCAGGTAAAGCTGTGCCTTGAGCTCTGCCATCTCTTCCTGTTGAAGAAACATTGTATTATCAGCATGCTGCTTCATGGGGCTCGGTACATAAAGGAAGATGAGGTTAAACAAGATTTTTATCCACTCCTACAACTTAAGTGTTCTTTTCATTGAGAAAACTATCAGCACCCAGATGACTTTTTATAATTGAATCGCATACTTGTCAAAAGACCTGTATATCTTCAGTCTGAGTATGGTGAGCTGTGCTACCCCTTTATCATCTTCATGAATAAGCTCAGACAAAATTAGAATTATACTATCAGGGATCTCAGAGAGTTCCCACAGCTGCTGCAATTTCTTTGGTTCTACTTTGTCCTTCAGAGACCATTGTCTTAAAAGTAGAAGTGTATGACTTTGTCAAAAATCTCCCTAAAAGCAAGATTTCAGTTTCTTGTTGATATGCAAGAATTCATTTCATTACAGTGGAAGGGGTCACATATTCCTGCCCTGTAATATCAGCCTCTGTGGTAGAATGAGTTAAATCAAAAAGAGTAACTGTGGATGGCACTATCAGATGCCCAGTTATAATCTCCCTCCTCTAGGTGGCCAGAATCCCAAGTATACACAACTTGAGTTTGAGAGAAAAATGCATCCACTTATATTCCTCCCTAAATATGACCCACAGAGGATGGACACTGGTACTTGATAGAAGGAAGCTCAATTCTGAGAGCTTCTTCTTGAGTGAAAATCTTCTGATGCCCTGATGTTTCTGACAGGGTTGTCACCTATTGTAACACAGTGTCTGCTGCTTGGGGACAGACCTCTGTTTTAACATCTGTCTGACAGTGGCTGGGCAGACATTTAAGAGCAGGGCATGAGTGCGGTGGCCCTACTTTCAGCACATGCTCCCAGACTCCCATGAAAAGCAAATGATGGGTTATTCCTGACCCAGAAGGCTCTTTGTGATTAACAACACTTTAGAAATGTTTCTTGTACAAAATGCCTAGTTATTTTCTATACCCAGAAAAAGCCAATATCCACAAAGCCTTTAAAGAGATAGTACTAATATATAATTTACGTTATATGCTTAAAACCACCACTAAACAAACAAAAGCCTGCCAAAACAAAAAAAAACCCCAACCTAGAATCATGTTTCCACTGTTTAGCTTGCCTTGCCCTAGGTCACTTAATGGGTGAATACTGAGTTCATGCAGACATTTTCTGTACAACATTTCTGTTCCAGACTTATTCACTGTGTAAACACCTCTGAAAGACAGAAGTTTCTTGTTGTGTGGCCAGCCTAGAAACAAGTCGCTATTTACTTTTTTAAACATACAAAAAATTCCAATCACAAAAATAACAGGTGTCTTGCCTTTCATTCAAAAGTAACACTTTTCATATTATAGCCATTATTAACAAAGGTTATACAAAAACAAATCTTTGCACATATTTAGACAAACTTTCTATGTAGAAGGGAATTGATGTTCCTACCAAAAATCTGCTGTCTGGATTAAGTGTAAGCAGTGCACACAGGTGCATCACAGTTACAACCATCACAGGTAATCACTGGTTTATTCAGAATCACCAACCATGCAAAAAAAAAATCCCTATCTTGAAAACCCTGAGGGGCTTGGAAAGGCTTGTATGAGCTTTAAAGTCATTGATTTATTCATCTGCTTGTTTGTGAACTGAAGGTTAGAAGCACAACCAGTTTCATTCAATGTGGCTTACACAAATTTAGTTGTTAGGCAAACTTACTATTAACTGCTTTTGTCAACAGTAAAAAATGTAAATAATACTGATAAATAATGATGGGGAAATTTTGTTATAGGAGTTAAACTGGATAGTCTGACATATTCAAGTGTATGCATTTAACTTCTTAAGCCTCTACTTCTAAAGCCATTAATCTACCTAGCCTTCTTCGTGAAGACTGAGAAGTAATTTGAACAGAGTATTTTGGCACTTAGGTGAATAAAAGGTAGTTTTGGCTATCTGTGTGGGATGGTCATGGCAAGATCTTTCCTGGCTAGAAGCTGAAGCTAGGCAAATTCAGAAATAAGAGACACTTATTTCCTAAAATAAAAAGGTGAATTTATTCACAGCAACAATGAATCTGTGGAACTGTTTTTTCTCATAATGTAAAGATCTTTATTTATTTTATTTTCATAAATTTAACTTATTTTAACATATCCAAGC
Source organism: Drymodes brunneopygia (assembly GCA_013400955.1). NCBI lineage: Eukaryota > Metazoa > Chordata > Aves > Passeriformes > Petroicidae > Drymodes > Drymodes brunneopygia. The sequence goes on from VZTZ01036435.1 coordinate 39,599, forward strand.
TCAAAATGTATTTGAGGATGAATGTTTAACTCCTTTGTTTATGAAGACAGTAAGCTTAGATCATCATATATGAATTCAGCAGTTTGCATCCTGACCCAGGAGACATATCATGCACCTCCCATATGTTACTTTTCTCATGTCAAAACAATGTGACTTGGAAGTAAAGAAGCAAAAACAAAGCGGGGGAAAAGTTAAAAAGCTTGTGTCAGCCAGTGTCTTACAGAGGCTCCCAGAGAAGGAACAGGAGGGAATGGAAAGGCTGAAGATGGTTAAAAATTCAAACTGCAGTTGAGGATTGTGTTGTGGACCCATGCAATGTGTGAGGCAGAGTGGCAGCAGCCACATATCATGTGGTAAAATTCAAGCAGTTCAGGTTTGGTTAGAGAGCCTTTAAATATGCAGCAATTTTTTCCATGAAAATGTTTTCTAAAGGCTGCATCTAAATTTAATTGAAATGACAGTGCCACCTTTGTATATTTACTATTTCCCTTTTCTTCCAGCTACAGGATGCTGTGATGGAGTTTAACACACCTGAATCTTCAGAGTGTGAGTACAAGTGGCATTTTCTGAATGAAACCCTGAAGGAGGAGGTAGCAAGCATCCCTCTTCTAGGGGATTGCAGAAGACTTAGACAAACTTTGCAAATTCACAAGCTTCAGGTATCAAATTCAGCAGTTATCTGGGGACTAATTAATTGAATGTTGAGGGATATTTGGTACTTGTAGTCATACTGTAATCCTGATAGTAGGCAAAAACTTCAATGAAAACTAAAAACTCCTGATTCAAAATAATCAGAAACACCACTGGATTTTCAAAATCAAAATTTGTGTTTGATTTGGTCATGTAGGACTCTAATGTTGCAAAAAGTTTCTGAAGTCAAAAAAAGTCATGACTCCGGGAGAACCACAGTAAACAAGGTGGGACGTACCAGCCTTCAGAATTAAAACAAACATCGGAGCATATAAATGTCATGCTCTAGTTAACTGTATTTCACAAATCTGTAAGAGCATGAAGGGCTGTAACAAAGGTGAACAATGGAATTCTTAACATTTTCTACCAAGACACTGTAGTCTCAAAGCACATAATGAGCAGCATTATCAACACCTGCACACAAAAGAGGAAAAATTATTGGTGTAGAAAGCTGAGACTTCTTATCTAGATTAAGTCCTTTGAAATGCAGAAGGGCTGTAAACCAAGAATTATTTACACCCATCAGAAGTAATCTCCTTGCGAACTGGGGCATGACAACAACTGACCTCAAAGCAAGACCACTGAATGATGACATTTGGAAACATGGTTAATTATTGCTTGAAGCAAAGAATTGAATTTTACAGGAATACTGGCAGACAACTATGTCTTACACTCTGGATCAGTATAAAATTAATAATGAACAGGGCAGCAGAGAAACCATTATTAAACCGTGTTTCTAATTAATAAGGAAGAACTACTGTTGTTAAGGTATTTTCAAACTGATGAGGTGATCAGTTTTTACTGGGAATCAGAAATGGAAGGTGCCAAAAGATGTGGCAGAGATTCCAACACAGAACTAAGTTTTGGCAAGACAGCAGGAGATTGTAAAACCCAGCAATGCAGGAAATCATTGAGTAGCTTGGTCCAGCTGTATCATCCTTGCTAAGAATGTGGAAGGGAGGGAACAAATAAAAAATGCTAAACAATGAAGTCTTCTGCAGTCCATCTGTTTCAAGTTAAACAAAATACTGTAAGGAAACTTAAATTCTCAGTTTGTCTCTGAAGGAGGCCGATGCATAATGCTGTTTTGTGTGAGGTACATGTTTCAAAGAATTGATAGAAAAAATACACTCAGAAAGTCAAAATGAGTCCTGACCTTAGGTTCAACTCTGTTCTAGCTTGACAGATGAGGGGGTGTAATGCAGACCTGAGCAACAAACATGGAAGCTGACAGGTAACACATTTGACAAATCTGAGGTTTCACAATGTCTCTTTTAGAAACATAAGGTTTTCCTGCAGTTGTGAATTCCAGCAAAGTACAAGAAATTACAATGAATAACAGTACTGTCAGTTTCTCTGTACTGCAAAGGGCTGAAGATAACTTCAGACACCAATGCAAAATGTGTGTCTGTTCTGTATGCACTACACACAGCCCAATCAAGAAGAAAATGTTCTTCTTCCAGAAGTAATTCTAGTGAAAATATTATGCAGTGAAAATCCAGTGTGCCAGGTCCAGCCAAAAGATGCCGTGTGTAAAAAACAAGTTACATGACTGTTGTGTGAAAAGATTACCAGCACTCAAAAGTGTAGAGAAATTATGATATGCAACTGCTGGTGTTCCTGGCAGTCAGGGAAGGCAAGGGCACTACTCTTAACGGATACAGCTCTGTAGTTTGCCTTTACCTTTAAATTAAAATAAAATTATGAAAATAAATTAAAATAGAGGTAAGAATGGCATGGAAGAGATTTCAGGCAAGATCTGGATGCAAAAAAGGAGAAGGAAGTGTGATATCTGAAATGCATATCTAATTATCTACCAACATCTTCCAGTACATCTTGCATGTTTGAGTTGCTGTTGGCTACAATGTATTCAAACAAGTAACATAATTTTACACCTTCCAACCACTAGTAAGCAATCCTTTCTGAATTGCAAATAATGAATGCACTACTGCAAAACTGTATCTGTCATCGTGGAAAAGCAGCACCACTAAGAACATAATTATCATCACCAGGCTACCACTTAGCCAGAAGCAGCACATCAGAACAAAAATCTGCACCTTTAGAAGCTTATGAAACTATTAGGATTTGCTGTCCCACTCAATACCATCACCTGATATATCTGCAATTAGTTGGCTAAATTAGCATGTGCTAATATGCAAAAATTAAACTTACTTAAACTGAACCAAAACCAGAAAAATTCTGAATGCAGATATGCACTTGTATTGCTTTGGTATCTCCCTATGTTTTAGTTCACCTCTCAAAATCATTACAGAAGACAGACTTAAAATGATGGAAGCTCTACACCTGCTCAGTAAAGATCAGCTTTTCTAGATCACATCTTTAGAGCCGGACATATAAACCAGTTTTGGAGAAAACCCTCTGTTAGTGCAA
>VZTZ01036435.1:42837-114720 GCA_013400955.1 Drymodes brunneopygia
GTCATTACACACCCTACTCTTTGCTCAGACTCTGGACTGAGCTACAGGTTGCAACACAGTGCCTAGAACAGCTCAGGACTTGTGACCAACTGCCAGAGAGCATTAGGGATGACATCTGACAGACCATCCCCCCTCCCACACCAATATTAAAAGGAGCTGAATTTGTTCTGCTTCAGTTCACAAATATTCATGATGGACATTTGCAAGCTCATAAGTAATGAACTGTCTCTTGGGAAGTGCTGAATCATGGTTTTTGGTCATCCTAGAGCAATTCAGCTGCCGTATCTCTCAGAGAGAGAGCATCTGGTTTGTCAAGAAGAGCATTCTAAGTTTAGAGACACAGACGAAGCCCTTGCCTAATTCAAAACACACATAGCTCATCACTGTTAATGCACTGCCTTCTGTCACTTTCTGCCTATTGGATTTTCAGTCCAGAACATGTGTTTCAGCAAAGTTACCCTTTATTACCCAGTGACCACTATCAAAGCCTCCCACGAGTGTGACTGAGCATGTTTTGCGGCACAGGGGCATTGCCAGCAGAGCAGCTCCCCTCTTGGTTATGAATAAAATACCTTCATTGCCATGAGTTCCTGCATCAAGACTGCATTTTCCAGGTCCAGCCTCTGGCTGTCTCCACGTGGCTTAACGTCATAACTAAGGGGATCAATGTGGATGCTTTCCAGCTCCAACATTGGCAGTTTCACTGCTGCTCTGTCATTTTTCAGCTGCTGGATGTAATCCTTCAGCCGCTGCTCATCCTCCTTCGTAAACTCAGTGTCACAACTGCTCGCAGTTGAGCTGGTAGTACTGGAAAGAGAAAGAATGGTATTAAAAAAAAAATACATTTGGAACAAAATCTTGATTTTTACATCAGACACCCTCCCAATACTTCATCAATGCATCTGAGTCTTACCCAAAAGTTCATAGAAAGGACACAGATGTAGCATGGACCCAACATTGCAATGTGAGGTGTGACAAATTCAGAAAAGAAATTAATTCTCTAAGCTGCATGAGAAAATTGAATCGTGACAACTTTTCTGCAAAGCCAGATATTTAGTGATGTGTAACTGAACTACTTTTTCTGAAATGGTGTCTTCTGGAAAAAAAGTGGGTTTTTTTAATTTGAAAAGGAAAAAAAAAGCTGCTTAAGACTTCTTAGCAATAACATAGCACAGCAAGCTGCTCAGACACTGAGTCTTCATCTTCTTTGAGAAGAAGAATCTGCTAAGAAAAAAGAATCAACCCAGACTTGATTTATCTCTGCTGATGACTATATCAGTTATCACCTCAGATATTTTAATGGATACTTCTAGGAATCAACCTGAGCAGAATTCCACTGGAAGACGCCAGGAGATAGCAACTTTCATTTCATGTGAAGGTGTACTCCTCAGCATACTGACATTCCTTCAGGGCTAGAATGATTTAAAACTAACCCATGAAGTAGCAGGAATTCTAATAAAAAGTCATCATAGAAGACTTGGTGGCTCTTCTGAACAAATGAGGGCTCATTGCTCTGCCCCACAAGTGTTTACACAGAGATTGCAGAAAGGGGTAATAATGTCATTTAGAGCAATGGTGGCTGAGTGCTGCCTACCCACCTCCCATGCATGCCAGTGCTGCAGGGGGCCCAGACTGACACAGCTGTAGCATTCCAGGGCTGAATATAGTTGCAATAACACTAAAAGGGAAATAAAATGCCATGTTGTTTCTATAGCCTCACTCAAAGCTGCCTGCTGTCTCCTGAGGTCCTGTAATCAGCTGCCGGGTGAGGGATAAGTCATCCATTAACTGTGCCTGTCTGGAATGCTAGATGATCTCAGTTATTAGCAGGGGAATAAATCACTTTCTGTATCAAATTGCACTGCTGTTCAACATTTTTCTACTAAGGAAAGAAGTCCCACCCACCAGATGCTGTGAGAGCCAGGATGATGTCCTAAAATATTATGCATGTGCAAAAGGGAAGCCTATCAAGATAGGCTCGATTTTTCTTTCTTTGGTTCCACTTCAGCTAAAGCTACACTGATTTTAAAGGGCTTCAAATAATTGCCCCTCTTCCCACAAATTCCAAGCACAGTCTTGGACAAGATAGAGAACTGGCAGGTCTACAAAGATTTCTCAAAATCCCTCCCCCTCATGAAATATGGCATTACAGCTCTTTACTACAGTTCCATGTTAATTTCACATTATTCCCTCCTTTTCTGAGGGGTAAGAGGTGCCTGCATAGTCGACACAACTGCAAATTGGTCTTTGCTTTTGTTTTCATCCATTTCTGTCTGCAGTGAAGCTTAAGAACACTCAGTACCTATATACATAGAAACCCTCTCAGGCTGAAACAAATTTTTGTTCATACTGTTTCTTGATTAGAAAATCATGAAACACTTAATAAATCCTGCTTTACTGTGCCTAAAGGCATCTTGCTGAAGTAGATTTTAATATAAAAATAACAAGGATAGACAATGTGAAAAGTACTTAATTCTGTACTGAAGCCATGTTGCAAGTTTCTTCCTCAGCACCCAAAGACTGCAATTGCAGAGCTTTTCTGGACTAAATGTAAAACAGCTGCTATTGGAGGAAGGATAGCTTTGAAAGTCTTCAAATCTTGAGGCACAAAGACCTCATCTCAGTTTTTGCTTGCAAAGGAAAGAAAACCCAGCCCTCCTGCTGCAAATGAAACCTGAGCAAAAAAATGCTGAAAGGTCATTGTTATGTTGAGCTGGACCTCATACTCCATGCATATTTACAGATTTTGGCCCTTAAAGACCCACAGCTATGCACATATATGTTAGGGGAGTGCAGTCCAAACTAAGGAAGGCAGTCTGGGCTGTTGCCAGTGATATTCAGGCTGCTTTTACTTCAGTCCTGGCTGCCTGCCTGCCTGTCTGCAGCTGAGTTGGCTCCTCTGGTGAATTGCTAGCAAGCTGCTCTTCTAGTTTTTTTTTTCTTTTTTCTTAAGAAGTAGGAGAGAGCTCAGCAAGGAACTTGTGTCTCAGCCAGCACCCAAGAGGACAAGAACCTTCACCCTCCCCCTACATTTAACAGCGCATCCCCACCCAGAAGACTGCAAGCAGCTGGGGTAGAAGGGACAGAAACAACAGTGCAGTGTTTCTGATCTCCCCAGCAACTCTGCCAGGGTGTGCTGCCCCAAAAGCCCCACCAAACACCTCTCCAAGGCCACAGTGCTGGTCCACTGCTGCTCTCTTTAAGGGATGACAGCTGGTGAGCACTCCATCCTGAATTTCTGATACTGTCCTCCCTTCTGAACAGCAATCAGGACAAACGAAAACATTTATACTATAATGCACCCATCCAAAAACCACAGGGAATTGTTGCAAAAGATGTGCAGTTTCTCATTTTTCAAGTGTTTCAGTAAGGACAAAGAACGGATCACAGTTCAATCATAGTTGGAGAGAATACATCAATCTGCCCATTCTCACGGATGCTGTATCAGAACAAGCAAAGAGAAATATTCTTCACACTTGCTTCATTCCTCCAGTCTTTTATGATGATGTCATGCCTGGGTGATGTCAAATTAATTTTCACATACAATTTGTGGAAAATATGTAGGCTGGTACAGCATAATGTCAGTCTTACTTGCTGGCATGAGTGTGTGTGTATAAAATGCAGTGGTTGGATATAAAAGAGGCTTTCAGCAGTGCTTCTCTGTGAGTAGTTTCTGTACACTACAAACATTTATCCATAAAATCCTTTGTTTTATCTGTTAAAAATCAAGTCAATAAATTAATAAATTAGCTATTCAGAAGCAGTGTCAATAAAACAGTTGGTAGAACTGTCAGAACTGAATCCACAAACTTCCTTGAATCCCTGCACACAACCTAATACTTTAAAGAATGCAGCTGATCCACATACATAGCCCAAACACCTTTTTTCTAGCTGAACATTGTGGTTTGAGAGCTAGAACAGCACAATGCCAGAAGGTGGCAACTTCCTGAGAAACTGAAAAATACTCCAACTGTAGTGTGAGAAAACAAAGGAGGTTTAGTAAAAGAAGAACAAAGATACATCACACCCAACCAGACAAAGGACAAACAATGGCTAAAATCAGAGCCTTTGGTAGACTGCCCTGCTTCCTTCTGAAACTGCTTCAGTCCAGCAATGAAGTGTTACGCAGATAACACTGAGGTATCTGTTTGGACATTTCTAAATAACTTATTTGCATGCCTCAGCCAAGATAATCTTGTCTGTCACCAACTTATCTGAAACCTGAGATGGTTCTGATGAGAGATACATTCCTACCGTTGACTGAGTTCAGATATTCTGGGACACTGTATAATACTGAAAAGCATTGCCTTTGCATATAAAGGACCAGATCCGTCTTCCCATGAACCCAGATATAAGGTTGGGCTTACTAGCACAGTAGGGAATAAAATGCACCATTTTCAGTCAGTGTTACAACTGGGCTTCTTCCCTTGTGTTTCCTTCCAAAGGTGCAATCAGTCAAACCTTGTTGGCAGTGTATGTTCTATACTTAGCTTCTGTCCATTTAAAATAATTATGACTTCCAACTACATTGCAAACCAATTTCTATTTTCAAAAACTGAATTGGCAACATTATTGTGGTGCTGCTGCCAGTCAAATGAATTCAGATGCTCTTTCATTGCATTTCATTTATTTTCATTTCAGTTGCTCCCTTTCACAGTCTTAACCACTTGTCACTAGTGGCTCATCAAGCACTTACTCTCAGTAATGTGTTCAGTGATTTGACACTCAGAATCTCATTTGAAATTTCAAAGCCCAAGACGGGTCAACAATTCCACTGTAAATCCATATTCTACAGGATTTCAAACAGGGAGAATTAGTTATTTGCCACAAGACTCCGCAAAAGATAGTTTTCATCATCCTACTACCACTTTATTTATTTAGTTTCAAAGGAAAAAGGTAGCAATATGTATCTGCAACTAAAAGTCTGCAACACTAAAACATCGCAGACAAGCAAAATCAGTTTTGCAGATTCAAAGTACATTTCAATCAAATACTGTAAAAATATTTTTGCAGTGATCCCCAAGTGGTGGGTGGTCCATGCAGCACGCACTGGAGGTGAGAGGAAATGACCTTAAATTGTGCCAGAGGAGGTTCAGATTAGTTACTAGAAAAAAATTTTCACTGTCAGAGTGGTCAGGCATTGGAATAAGTTGCCCAGAGAGCCAGTGGAGTCACCATCTCTGGAAGTGTTCAAGATATGTCTGGATGTGGAACTCAGGGATAAGGTTTAGGGGTGGTTATGATGGTGCTGGTGTGATGGTTGGACTGGATGACCTTGAAGGTATCTTCCAAACCTGATGATTCTGTGGTTCTGCGATATAAACACAGAAAAGTGTGTGCCTTTTGAACCAAGACAGGTTTTCCATCAATGGGCTGGTACAATGTCATGTGTCTGTAAGCTGAAGAGGGGATTTCTCTCTTTTAAGACTGGGTTCACAGGAAGAAAAAAATCTGAAAGCTCCTCTAACCACGTGTCACTTGAATGCAACAGAAGGAAAAGAAGATTTATATTTTCTGGAGAAGCTGAAGTTTCAAAAATGTTTTCATTGATATGTATGTTTAGGCAAAGATAAATTACTTTGGGCATGGGGGGAGGGGAGAGGGATAACATCGTCTAAGTGACAGTCAGATCAGGGTGCCCATGTCACAAATTCCTGACTTGCTGTGTACCCTCTGTGTGAGTGACAAGAGCTTTTATTTCCTATGTTCCACATATGTTAAAAAAAACTGTAAAAGTTACCTCATTCAGCACAATATGTTGCTCCACAGCAGAAAAAAAACACTACAATGATAATAATGGCTCAAGCTAAAACATCTCTTTCATAAAAAACCATTCACATTTGCATTTTCACATCCATGACATAATTTATCCTGATGAAATTTTATATCCTACACTACCTTAAACACACTGCTGAAACTTTATCTGCTGAGCCAACACCTTACAGGGACATAAACACAGAGATCCAGCTGACCACCAATGAACACAGACACAAACACAGACTCTCATCTTTCCTCTCTTATCCTCCCAAAAATTCTGCTAAAGAAAGCAGGGGCTGTAGAGACTATATTCCTACCAAACACTTTCAGTGCAAGTCTAGGAAAGCAAACATTGAAACAGGAACAACCGCTCTCCACCCCCAATTCTTCCCTGTCAATACTGGAAACTGCCTGAACTGTTTTCAAGAAAAAAAACCCACTATGCCTTGACTACACACCACATACCTCACAAGGAAGAAAAATATTGAGGTAGTTCTGAAAAACTGAAAATGACCCTTCAAACAACAGAATGGAAAACAAGCTTGGCTTAGGCAGAGGTGTTACTACATGAAAACACAGACAACATATTCACATACAGGTGTACATACGGCCCAAGACACAGCAAACCAAGTGCTTGAAACAGCTTCATGTAATTTCTTTTCAAGGTTGGTAAATGCTTTTGGTACAAAGTGTGAGCTGTGTGCTACTAGCACAGGTGCTGCCACAATAATTTCTACGTAAAGACACAGCTTTTTTGCGCTGAGAATGCACCAGAAAACTTCTTGGAGTAAAACATTAAAATTTACCTCACATTAGGACCCTGTTCCCTCAGATTACCTTTTTGCTCGCTTTTTAGCTATTCCATGCCAGTCATACAGCAGGAAATAAGATCCTTTGGAGGAGGCATCAGCAAGAAGAGGAAATGATACAGTACTAAAATAAACTTCTGAAGTGTCAAAAAAAATGACAGCATTTGAATAAAGAACTGGCTAGAAAACTGAATTTAAAAAATGAAGTTTTAAAGCAAATCTGAGAAACGAAAATAACTTTTAAAGAGAAAAATGTTCATCTATATTTATCCAGGACACTGCCAAATTTGTATCCATACACAAGCACACATATTCACTGCAGAGTATAATTACACCACAGGCAGGCAAAAACTCAAAATGAAGCCGCTGGCAGATATATTTGAACTGGAACACTTCTGCAATAATAGCTCATCTAAGTTTCATTATTTTATAGGTCTTCAGAAAAACTGCAATATCCAGTCTTTACTGGAAGAATCCAATCTATTCCACTCCATGAGAGAAGAGAACAGGATGGGAAGGAAGAATTTGGAGGGGTGCAGGGTGGAAAGGGTAAGGAAGGAGACGGCAGAGGAAATGGTTTAAAACAGAATGGCTAGATTTGCAACATTTAGAAAACAATTCTTGGGCACTCCAAAATGCCAGTGAAAGCCCGTTTCAGATCTCTGGTTCTCTGCACGTCCATGCTGTCTGCATACAATAGATATGAGTAACAAGTACATGATTTGAGTTCCAATAAAACAGCAAGAAAGCCACTGTAGTAAAACAAACGTAATGGTTTTGCCCTTTATGAGGAAGATCAAAGTTCTGAGTCACCCATTTGCAACAGATTTATACAGAACTCTTCTTGGCTGGACTTGCTCAAAGTCCAAAGACAATTAGACCACTGAGGCATGGTGACTTATAAATCAAAGCATAGAAGCCAAAGGACTGAGGTGAGGGGAGGTAGCTCAGCAAATACAATAGCACATAACTTTTGGTCTGGAATCAAAGATTAGGAGATCAGGGAAGCAGAAAAGTTGCAGTTACCTGGTGTGGCTGTTGGAGGAGAGGCTTTCCCAGGGCTGCACACTACAGCCTGTGACTGCATAGGCTCCCCCACAGCTCCCATCCAGCTTCATCAGCAAGGCTTTAGCTGCATTCTCAGCTGTCTTCCTGCAGTCATGAGCCCTCTTAAGCATCTGTGTGACATTTTCATCACCTGTCTGGTCCCCTAGTTTTCAAGCAAATAATGGTTCAGACAGAAATTAAGACAAGATTAGAGATCCTTCTATTCACTCTCAGGTTATACCAACTGACAATAAATTACCAATCTGTGAGGCAAAAGCAACTTCACTGCTGTTTGAGCATCAGTGGTAACTGGGATAATGGCCCGAATGCACCCCTCTCACAAGCTCCAGGTACTTGAGGCTCCAGGCAACATGTCTTAGGTGATGCATGATCTTAGCTTGCCTGTTTGTAATGGTGTGCATTCTCCATTAACCTTAGGTTTGTATGCTCAAGTTATGAACACATCGGAAAAGTCTCAGCCTCAATTACAACTCTTACTCCAGTCAGTGCACTGTGGTTTCACAGTGTAGTCATTTTCAGAGCTTCTCCTCACAGGCACCTTGATCTCAAGCCTGATGGTTTGCCAAAACACCTTCTTAGTGGCTACCTGGCCAGACAGAAGAATTGTCCTGCTGCTCAGAAGCAGCCTTTTACAGTTTACAGTCATTCATACTAAGCCAGAAGAAAACTAGCACTGGTTTATTAAATTGCTATAATTTTTAGTGGTTATACAGCACCTGCACAGCTGGTAAGCTTCAGGAGAAGCAGGACTGAAACCACCACTGTCATTATTCCTACAATCTTCCAGCTGCAGTCAAGTCATTAAATTAAGACATGTTATTGGCCACACAAAAAATCTACAAATGTATTTGTAGATGAAGCTACAATATATTCACGCTTTAGCGAAACCCAACAGCTTGTTCTGTGTTGGATTTTCATTTAATCCTTGTTCAAGTCAATTACCTGTACTTCACACTTGCTGAGTGAAGGGCATGCACTAGAAGTAACATTACTGAGGAAGAAAGGAAGGATGAATACTCTGTGAAGAGAAGCTGGATATGCTCAGCTTTAAGTGATGCAAGTCCCATGAATTTTCCACTCACAGATGTTGATATAAAGTTTGACTGATCTTCAAACCAAAAATCTGTTATTTTATCTAGGTGTGGCAATCAAATTTCATGGTGAAGTAACGGTACATAAACCATACACAACTTCCTCCATGCCGTGCTGTGTAATGGGAAATTTGCACTATTTCTATCTCAGGGCTGTAACTAATAATACCATAATTAAGAGCTGCAGACAGACACCTACATAAAAATTTAACTACAGTCTTCCTTAAAGTGCACATCAGATGAAACCCTACTCAAACCCAAAGTATTTCTCCCTTCTAAAGGTTTCTTTCTACCACCTACAGGACTAGAAAATCCAAGCCTAAATTCACTTTTGCTACTCACTGATCTCTGCCAGCTGGGAGAAGTTCCCTAGGACATTGTGGAAAGGAATGAGCAGACTCCGGAGGAAGAGGAAAATCTCAGATATCCCCTTTACTGAGAAGCCAGTGCTCCTAATGCACCAGGCACTTGCTATGCCTCAGCACAGCACGGAGAGTTGCTCTCTCTCTGAATGTTTCCCTTCTTCCTACTTGAAGATTACTATGACTGCCTTCTCCTATCAATAAAAGGAATGGAACTATTAACACTGAAATTTCATTGTGTAATCACCTCTTTCCATCAGAAGAATGGAGCCAGCAGTAATGTCAAGCTCCGAATTTCTGAACTGTACTGTACCTCTGATAGTGGCTTGATCCATTACTTAGCAGGCAGCATATTGAAAAACAACACTTAGCCACAGGATTAACTAACCACAAAATAAGAAAAATCCAGAACATACAGGCTAAACAGAAGATACAATGTTTTATAACTCCAGAGCAAAGGTAAAACAGGGGGGGAAAAATTACAGCCTTTGAAAAATTTTTATTGGTAACTACTCAATGCTACCTTTGTATTATTTTAATCCCAGTTTTTACAGATTAGACTCAGTTTCTGGGGAGTCAATCTTACTGAATCTGGACTTGCAACTACCACAGCTGTATGGCCCTAAGCCACCTGTGCTCACATGTATTGTTTAATTATTCCATTCTGTACAGCTGCATGCCTACAACAGTCTTACCCCACCAGAAGAGGCATCTCCTTGTGATAGCATACACAGATGAATTTAAATTGCTGTCTTGCATTTCCCCCCTATTTTTGGTGTGTGTAAAATCATTTAAGTAGTTAAAAACAAGAAATGACTGGAGAGCATTCTTAAGTAATGGGTCACGACATTATTCACCATTAAAACCAATTCTAATGCAAACTGACATGCCAAAAAAAACTTAAATTAAGTGATTCATTGATATCTTACCAACAGAACCAACACCTGCAGCTCTGAATTGCCCAAGAATGAGACTCTGTTCACTTTCTGCCAATGCCAACAGCAGCTCATATGCTTCTATGCACTGTTCACTGAAAGGGAAAACAAAAATCACACAAAATATTATCTGCAATTTAAAGGGGAACAATATCTGCAATAGCAACAAGAAGAAAAGAGATATCTGATTAATTGCATGATTCTATACTACTTGTCTAGCAGCAGGGATATTAAATAACCTTACAAACATAGCTTCTATCACAAGCACTCAGCAGTCTCCCCATTCTTACAACAGTGCTAGGCTGGCCTCAAGTAATGTAGCAAGACAAAAGGTAACAGGGACCTGAAATAAAGGAAGCTCCAGTGTTTTAAACAGATGTCAATACAAACAGTAGTCAAGATGATCCCTTCGAGAAACTTTTCCCAGACCTTCCTACTATACAACATACAGTATTCTATACTCTACAATATAATTATACTACAAAAAGTGTTGTAAACAGAAAACAAGATGGAAGAGAAATACTTCTTGCTCTGTCCTGGCTGTAAGATACATACATGTATCTTTCTGGGTGAGCTCCCTGTGAAGGTACATACCTGCACATATCTCCATACAACAGAACAGCTTCCGATTATATTTATAAGCCACACAATCCCTGTTGCATTTTAATGTTTTTAAATATATATACTAATATACTATTAGCAATTTACACTTTACGGCAATTTGCTCAAGGCTGATAGTAAAAGAATACATTCTTTAATAGGCACATGATTTGTCCCAAGACCAAACTTGCCTGTCCCAAATTAGTTGCAGTTTTAAGTGTTAAGTGACACCACACTTTTGTGAACGGTTTGATGCTAATTTAGATACTTATTACCAAATACCAAGTCATTAATCCACAATTCCAACTGATGCAATACAAAGTCATTCTGAGTTATGTGGACTCAGATGTGGAGTATAATACTCTCTGGTCCCCTGGTCTTGGGAAAGGTACAGAGAACCTGTATCTTAAGGTTACATTCAGCAAGACAGTCTGAGCCTACACACAACCCCTAATTCAGATGTTAATTCAGTATTTAAGAATGAAGAGATAAACCTCTACACTCTTGTTAGATGCTAGTCAACTAGAATTGAAATGCACTGGAGGAATAACTTCAGTTGGGTAGTTTGTCAAGTAGTTTAATCAAAGGGGTGCTTTTTCAGGGAGGAAATGAAAACTTAACAGTATTACTATGGCACACCAAAAACTTCACTCTTGAACACTTGTACCAAGTCTCACCCAGCTCCCTCTTCCTGGCTGAGCCCCCTGTGCAGGTACATACCTGTACTGCAGTGCCAGCCTGAGGGCTGTGGCATTGGACTCGTACTTCCCCACCAGCATGCTCATCCTCTCTGCATTGCTCTTGCACTCCTCCAGTGTTATTGTCAGCAAGTCGTTCTGGGATTTCAGGTGTTCAATACGGCTGCAAGAAAAGAAGTCATTTGCAACCTTCAGGCTTAACTTGCAGTCACTGTCCCAAAAATTCTAGGACGATCAGAAACAATGAAAATTTTTTGTCTATCCAAGTGTTTTTTAATGAAGATGGCAAAATCCATCAGTTCTGTACTCCTTATCAAAAGCCAAGAGGATTGATACTTCTCTTGGGTCAACCTCTTCTCCTCTCCTTCCCATAAAAAGTGCAGCAGCAGCAGCAAGCAGAAAGACGTACCCTTGTTTTGCAGCCACAAGACTGCAGAGGACAGTTTGACATTAACATTTGCTCAGTTTTTCTGCCTGCATTTCTCACTTTCTACTGCCACATTTGCAGCTTGTTTTAAATGGTATATTCATTAGTGTGATTGTGGGTGTGGGCAGGGATCATGCAGCTACATAAATGCCTCCTTTCTTCTGAACATCCAGAGTAACCATTCCACCTGAAGTCATGTTTGGGTTGTGATTACAGAGGGAACTCCCAAACTCTGAATGAGGTTTCAGTGGGGCAATGTAATCTCCAAATATTCTGGCAAAAGTCAAACAGAAGCTTAACTGTAATACCCTCCTCAATGAGGTTAACCCTGAATATGAAAATGAACATTCAGAGTGTCAGTATTATTGTTTATTCTCTCTGCTAATAACTCAACCACAATATACCACGACTAACTGTAAAAGTTGGATATATGCCAAAACCAGAGACAAACAATTTGAAACCCTGCACAGGTAGCTAATGGAGAAATCCGTGCCATCCATGACTCTAAAATCACTGACTTCTTGACAAAGAAGAACGAGAAGGGCTAGTATACCATTTGTTCAGTTATCAGAATGAAGCCCTGACTTTTGTAGCTGCTAGAACTGTCACTTTCTGTATCTTGACATCTTCTACAATGATACATGCTGTCAAAGCATAATTGTGCAGTGTACAGAAAAAAAGAAAAAAAGGAAACAAGAATCACGTTTTACAGCACTACAAAAACATGAGCTATAAATAAAATGAGATATTGTACTGATCAGACTAAATTTGAGCTAGCTGTGGGGAAGACAGAATTTGAATAGAGACATTCTGAGACACGATTCTCGTGTTCCTGATCCACAGTTTTGACTTTATGTGCCAAAAAAGACATAAAACATTGGTTTTGATAGAGCTTGCTAAAGGATAATACCAGCAGTATTTTAACTGCAACCAGAAAGCTGCAATCTCTCTTCTGCAGACAGAAACCTATTTGCTGGGATATATACCACACCACCACATTTCAGTTATTGAGACAGTTAAATGCTATTATTCCATTTCTTTAGGACAAAACAAAGCAAGCTAATTCCAGAATGATACAGACTAAGTTATGGGAGTCCTTATTCCAAGGAGTAATGTGTCGTATGCAGAAAGATGCCATGACTACTTGGTCAGCCACAGAGAGGGACACTCCACAGTGCAGACAGGGGAAGATGCCCTGCTGATCTAATAATGCACAAACAAACTCATACTCATGGAAAGAATCCTTAGCGCACAATTCAATCCCCTCTTCAGCAACCACATTCCATGTTTATCTGCAGCTGCCAGAGCTGAGCTGGAACTGAAATAAGAAATGTTCAAAAGGGTAAAAAAGCAGACAACTTTAATGAAGCTAACAGAAGACAACACATGTGAGCACATCTAACTTTCCAGCTCACCTATTTAATCTCTCCGTCTCCACTTCAAACTCTCGGATTTTGCTTTCAGAGATAGCAGATCCATGTGAATACAGAGTCTGGAAGATTTCCTGGATGTTTGAGCAGTCTTGGAGGGAATGTGCCAAATGTTCAGCCACAGTACTAGACACCTGCACAGGGCAGTTAATAGATCATTATGAATAGATACCCACTGAAAATCTCCAAGATACCTCCTGCATTGAGAACTGCATTTGCTTGCATACACTCATTTCAAGACATCCATTATTCAGTTTTTGTTATGAATTTTACATTGAATAGAACATTTACAAGATTCCACTTTTAGAAGCCATTTTGTTCTAAAATTCTACTAACCAAAGGTGAAGTCCACTATTTCATTATACATTTAAAAAGCCTACTATGCAAGTTATTTATGTTCTTGAGAGCTTAGCAAAAGGTTAGAGCCAAGTTCTTCAGCAAACCAAAAATTAGCACACAGTAATAATGGCATTATTGATTTACACTGGCATTTCAAAAGCAGAGTCCAGTTTGCTGTTGGCTGAAAGTTGTGAAATGCAACTAGAGAGTCTTCTTGAAGACTGTTTTGGAGGAACTGACTCCAAAAATTTCCTCTTGAAGTCATGAGGAGAATGATTTCTAGCCACTAGTTATGAGAAAATGAGATCTTAATACTGGGTGAAATATTCTTTGTTGAAGTATTTTCTTCAAACTAGCTTTTAAAGTATTTTCAGATAGTTTATAGATTGATTTTATTAAGAAAACAATGCTTTTATTGGAACATGGATCATGCATGTACCCAGTTCTTAGTCCTTACCCCTATGCTGCTGATTTCTGATCCTAAGACGGGTCTATCAGATGATGAAGACTCTGATCTTGTCTTTGACAACTTCACTCTTTCAGCAATCTGTAAGTCAAAATGCTGCACAGGTTACACAGCAGCCCACACCCCAAAAACATCACACAAAACCCATCCTGTTCTCTAGTTTCACTTGCAAAGCTGAAGCAAACTACTAGAGAACTGAATCCTGTGCTGTAACTGAGAGAACTACAATCAATAATATTTAATTCCTCTCCACAGCTCAAGTTCACGGATTTGCTCAGACTCCCCTGGACACCTCTCAGTTAAGCACATGCTCGCACAGCACAAAATGAAGCCAGCTTTTCCCAGGTCATAAGAAGGGTTACAAACACACAGGGCCCACCTTGGCGATGGGAATGTCATTGCTGCTGCTGCTGGTGCTCAGCTCTCCCGTGCTGGGGTTGACAGGGCGGTTGGCAGGAGTGAGGCGACTCGGGCTGGATGGGCCTGTGGCCTGCACACTCTGCAAACGAGTCTGCAGCTCCCGAACCTGCAATAAAACATAACATGCTCATCTTTCCACTTTTATGGTTTAAATAGTCTGGAGATTTTCTCATTGTCTAGCCAAGTCTAATTACTTCTGGCTTCAGAACAGAAGTTACGTTTTTGTACTGTGGTGGTCATGAAGTTTTCAGGTGGGGAGCAGATGAATGGAATTTATTTTAAAATTGCACTGCTGTCAGTTTTTTAAACTATTTGCAATGTGGAAATATGCAAACATACCACCGTAGAAAAATTACTCAACGTTTCAGCTGTACTATAGGTATAGAAATTATTCTCTCTGGGGTAAAGCTAGTGCTCCTGCCTAAGATAATGATGGCTAAACAAATCAAATGACAATCCTCCTGTTAATGGAAAACTCCAGTGCTGAAGAAGACTCTTGACATAAATAAATCACACGATGACTTGGTCATATTTAAAGGTTAAAGAAATTCAAACATTAATCACGCTTTAAAACTACAGTCAACTAAAACTACCATATAGTGAGTAATGTACAGACAAAAAAAATACCAGAAAAATACTCAACCAACAGTCTGCAAAAGCTCTCTGTAAACATACCCTGCAAACACTGCATGGTCCTCATAACACATCAGATACTTGTAGAACTGATGTCAAAAGATTTTCGCTTTAAAGGTTAAAAAAAAAAAAAAGAAAAGTCTGCAGAAGCCAAACTAGAGCTGTGCTAATAAACATTACAGTGTTTACCTTGGAATGATTCTTAACAGACAAGGAATAAATGGTCTGCTTAACACAACAGTTATGACACAAGGTAAAGTGACAGAGCTCATTTTTCCCACAGATCTCAAACAGAGTGTGAGACAGGAGAAGGTGAAGGAAACCATCTAAAGAGGAAATTCCCCTGAAGAGAGTTTTCCCTAAATACACAGGTTTCTATGCGATATGTTGGAACAATCCCTCTAAAGAACACCACTGGTGAAATTTTATCAGAATCCAGACAAGTAAAGTTCAGCCCATTTGATATCTTCCCTTGTATGTAGCATGAAAGGCAGCTGTGATTCCTACTATCTGAAGAAAGATGGGGTTTCATACAAAATACATTTATACAAAGAACTGACTAAGCACGTTGAAGTCCCTTAGTCAAAAAATTAAAGTTGCATCAAAGCTTAGACTTTCTTAGATGTAGGTGCATCTGGACAGTGTTTTATCAATCTCTGCTTGAAGCAGCAGGAGCAGTCATGTGTTCTCTGCACAACAGATGCTTCAACCCACTGCAGAGAGGAAAGAGTTCAAGCTGGAACGCTCTCCAGTCACCAAAGCAGTATTTTTATGCCTCCTACAATCCTCTACAGCCTGCTTCTATTTCCTGAAAAGTATCCCTGCCTCTTCCTCTGTTGTATACAAACTGAGAGACAGACTGCCTGCACAGTTAGTGTCAAAAGAATTTTTAGATATTTGTAAATTACAAAAAAAGAAAAAAATACCCTGTGTGTTTCATACTACAGGGTACTTTTAAAAAGCCATAGGTGGCAACAATAAAAGCACAAAGTCAAACTGCACTCTAAGTTCCCTGTTCAGTTGTGGAGGAGCACTACACCTTGAAGAAAATTATTCCAAACAACTAAAGTACACAAAATCTCAAATCAAACCCCTCAATGTTTAAAGTAACTTGCTGAAAAATGGATATGGGCACTTGATCCAGAATTATATATATTAACTGTAATTACATCATGAAGTTGACTGAGCAGAGTGTATGAAGTGCACATCTATAACAAGTATCTTCTACATATTTGCAGCTGAGGCCTCCTTTTTTCACACAGACATATTTAGCTTCAACATGGGTACAGCTGCACTAATGCAAACCTTAAGGACAGAAGTGCTCTACTGGTGCAAACCAATAATTTCAGCCTGTTGATATGCATAAAGCTGAAACAAACCATGCATGTATATTTTTGCTTGCAGATGTGGAATGTCAGTGCAGATAGGATTTGTACTGTGGAATTAATACTGAAAAAAAAAAAACAACAACCCCAAAACTTCATTAAGTCAAAAATGCCATTTATTACTATTTCTTCTAACCCAGGCTGTTCCAAATTAAATTCTCCAAGTGCTTATGTTACAGTACTGTTCAAAAGCAAACAAACAGGAAGACCATTTGGATGTATTTTTTATAAAGTAAAACACAAGCTTCCACATCCAACTTAAAAATTGCTAAAATATTCACCTAAGCTCAGAAGCCAGTCCTTGAAGATTCCAGTCCAAAAGCAAGTAACATTCTAAATTTAAGTGCAACCAGGAGAGTGGTAAGGTTGCTTAAATGCCAAGTGTTGGTAGACTCTGAAGTTTAAAACTACCTTAGGCAAAGACTGTATCACACAAAGCTTTAATGCAGATAGGTTTCCTTTATTCTGTGTTTTCTTACTGGCCAGTGACTGACCATTGGCCAAGATTGCAAAGCTAATTATTCATACAGACCTGTAAAACAACACTGGCGACAGAAAGAAAAATGAACACAGCTGAGAGTGTAGTCAGGTAAAGCTCTGCTCAGGAAAGCACTTCTAGAAGAAAACTCAGAGCACAGCACAGTTATTAATCTGTGCAACTCATTGCCTTAATATTAGATCATAGAAGCAACCACAAAAAGAAGCTGCCTGCTTATCTGTGCTTCTTGATGTATTTACTAAGTCAGGCCTTCATTTGTGAAATTACATGCTGAACTGACTGCTATAAATAACTGCACTAATTTCAGCAACACTGAGTACTGGATGCTAATTCTGAGCAGGACACCAGGGCAAGTTTGTCTGACCTGTAAAATCACTCATCTCACAATTCACACATTCACCAAGCATCTCATGACTGGGTTGCCCACCTACCACACTGCCCAGAGACAACTTAGGTAATTATTTCTGGTCACCAAAACCTCCATCATAAATAGAGAATTATGCAGCATATCTTCAGAAAGTACTTTTCCAGACTGGTAGCTATTCTACAAAAAAAAATAAAGAATGACCAAAGAAGACAAAAAAACACCCCAAACCCAAATCAGAGTTCAGAAGAGCTATTTTCTTCTCTGGTCTGGTGAATGCATGGATTATGAAAAGACTGGTTTTAAAAGCAGGATTAAAAATTGTCTGACCCCCTGTGCCAAGTCTTTAGCATCATCACCAATGTAATATAAATTTTTCTGAAGGTTAACCTGTAGAATGAAGGTAAACTGCAGTACTGCACATGAGACACAACAAATACTTGGAAATGGGAGAGAGAGGAATGGAGTATCTTCCAGAAACTGATGACAAAATTGCCAAAATGCAATGGGTAAAGACAAGTATAGCAACAAACCCAAAAAAGTTACATTAAATAAGAGGAAGAGTGTGGGTTTCTGAGCTTGGAAGGAGGAATAATCAGGAAGGATTTAAAGAAAAATTTCATGAGCCCTTGCATCATACTAATTTAAAAACAGAAACATGCACCAGAGTATAAAAATTGCCATAAACTCCTGAAGCACTCAAATGAGGCGGAAACTGTCTGGCAAGCAGATTTTACTATACGATCAGGAAAAAAAATGGAGTTGAGAATGGAGGGAAAAAGGAGAAATCCAGGGAAATGTCTGTGAAATCCAGAAAAAAAGGAAAGGAAAGATCTTCTCAATGATTGGAGGAAGTCCAAGAAATTACAGAAGTAAAGAAGTACTGGAATCCTGGAAAGAGTAGGAGCAAGTGCATTAAGTGAGACACAAGGCAACAGAGCCATTAGGTTTCAGAGCAATGGATAGCCTAGGTACATAAAAATGTCAGGTGCAAACAGATGTTCTCAAGTTATTCATATAAACGTAAGTAACTTGAAATGTCACTTATTAATATTTGATGTTTTGTAATTGAACCAACTGTTGAGCTGTATTTTTAATTTTTTTTCCTTTGGAAGCTGAAAATTGGAGTAGGAAATAGTGAAAAATTAAGGGTAATTTCTTATCACTTAAGAACTAAATAAAAAGAAAGCAAGGGTAGAAGAGAAAAGGGGCTGAAACACTACAGCAATGTTCAATTTATGAAAGACTTAATAAGCTATTAACAGGCATCACAGACATGTTTGTTTAAATGCATCATGGGCTATAGAAAAATACTTCAATGGAATAGTCGCCTTGTTTACTTATTTAGTTACTATATAGTAACCATGACTCTGAGAAGCATGTTTTTAGTCTTTTTATTTTACATATGCATAGTGACAACTACCTGATTCATTAACATATCCTAAATAAAAAACCACAGCTACAAACTGCATGTTTTTGTCACTGATTTCCACATTCAAAGGACACCTGCTGCTTTTGTTTCTCATGAGTTTCAAATGAGAGACATGCCTGTGATTTTTTTCATTCTACCCTACTTGTGACCTGCTTCATCATACAGTACCTTTGAACCCTTCAAGTAACAGCACTTTTTCCCCCCAGCATTTTAATGCCACTTCATTTCCTTTCCCCTATTATACTGAGGAGGAAGATGAAGTAAAACAAACCACAGGGAGTGAACCTCTCCCACTTTCTAATTTATTCACACATACTGCAGATCTGTGGAGGAGAAGATGCCAAATCAAATAGCAGTGTAACAATTTCAGCAGCTTTTGAGTGGTGAGCGTCCTTCCCAGCTAAAAGAACCCCTTACCTTTCATTCAGTCCTAGTGCTGATTATTTTCAGACAGATAATCTTCAGTCTCTCCTATATAATGAGCACCAGAGCAAACAAAGTCGGAGTTCCTATGTATCATCTATTGTGATCGACTGAGTATGGTAAAGAAATCTTTCCCAGTATCTATAAGGTCAATTAAACACTGAGTATTTGCATGCAGGCTTGGTAACAGAAGTAAAACTCCAATTTGTTGGCACCCAAGAGATGCTGCTGCATAAGCAAATTCCATGCAAGTGAAGGACGAAGAGAAATAGCTTTGGGCTGCTACCACAGGTTTCTGGTCCTCACCAAGAGACAAAGGAGAGAGAACAGCTCCAGGATCACTTTAAGTTGTGCAAGCAGATAACAATCTCTAAAAGCCCATAATGTATCAGTGTTCTCCAGCAACCTGGAAAAATACCTTCTGATTCCAAAAGGAATGATGACAGAGAGTCCAGCATATCCTGCCAGCTTTGTGTCATCTGAGAACAGTATGGGCCCAAGAACACCTGCAAGGCCAAGAAGCTGAGTCTCACTCTGGTAGAGGTAGGTTTCAAATGCCCACAAGAACCATGTATTTTTTGAGAGCCCTCTGCTCAAATTCAAGTTCTCTGGAGTGGAAAATATGGGCAGCTGATGGGATCACACATAAAATACTGATTTTCTACTACTCGACAGATTATGTTTTCATTAGAGTCTTAGTTGAAGACAGCTAATTGAAGTGGTTTTTGTTCTGGTCAGTTTGGTGATTTCAGCGGAGTTTGGAGCAGGAACAGAACAACCCTCACAACTAGAAGCATGGGATTAACTGAACAATCTGACATACGTCTCATGCAGAGAACAGACTTAACAGACTTCCAGTGCTGGAACTGCCTTTTCACTTCAGACTTAGTTTTCAGAACAGCCTCAGGGAAGCCTGAATGCTGCCCACACCCACTGCGGCTTTTTATGCCAACCAGCTCCTTAGGACTGTGATGAGGTATCACTCATCTGGCAACTTTCATGGGCAGTAATTAAAAATCCCACAATTTTCACTTTGCAGTCAGGATAGAGTTTATACACTGTTTCACTGCTGCTCATCTGAATCCCTTGCTGAATACAAGGGTTTTTGTGTAAGAACACAAGTATTTCTTCTTCTTCTACTACTTAAGCCTGTTACTTGGTATAGCTGCTGTAAATAGTGCTGACCTGACTATAACCTTATTCTCATGTAATAATAATATTAATCCCACAAACTGGTACAGAAGTTCCCCACCATCTTATCTGTATTACTGGATTCAGGATTATGATCAGCTATGTGTAAGCAGTTTCTAGGGCACTGACTGGCCTGGGCCTAAATAGATTTTATTTTTAATGCAGCAATATAATACAGAGGTAAAACCTCTGCACTATGAAATTAGCTGTTACATTGCAGAGAACCTCCAGAGGTAAGCAATTACCTCACTTGCTAATGACCTGTGAGAAACAAACTCTGAATGTATGTTGTTTCTTAGCTACTGTTCCAGAGAGCAGCTCAATCTGTTAACTGAGCGCAGTAAATACCTAATTAAATTAAATCTCCAACAAGCCTGAGAAAAATGTATTGAAAGCACTCTGCTTGATTACAGGCATTGGTCTAAAACAACAGACGTATTGATCTGGTCAACTTCAAGCCTGTTCACCCAATTTAATTTGAGAAGGACAATAACTACATTTTAGTTGGATCTCCTTTCCCACTCTCCAGGGAAATACTTTGAAGTGACTCTTGAGTTCAGGTGGCATACAGAAAATATTTCATAGGTCAAAGAATACATTTATTTTGTTGCCACTATGGACATGAGGCCACATTAAAAATGCAAATATGGTCTTCAGTGCAACAATTACATAGTGTACAGACAGGGTCATACGTCATGAACTAACTCTCTGGTGGGGGCAATAAATCAGCTGTTCTGCATGATGATATTAATTACAAGATTTCAGTAAAGTCCTCTGTAGTTGCAAACAACTGAAACCAGTTGATGACCTTAATTCTGTTTGCACCAGAGATGCTTCCATAATAGAGAACTGGAACTGCTGGCAGCCAGACAAAACAGCAGAATTGTGAAAAGATGGTAAGGCTGGCTCTAGAATTAATGCAGCTGTGTTAGCTTGGTTTTTCTGCTTTCCTTCGGATACAATCCTAACGTAATGATTCTGTTTTTAACAGGTAACCTTGTATAGTCATATATTTCATTACACAAACATAACTTTAATTTTTTAAAGCTCCATTTAGAAAGTAGTTAGTCAGTAGCCTTACTCCTATACTGTTTCTTCAGAACCATGATCTTCTTGTGTCTTGGACACCTCACAGTCTAACTTCTGGCCTCATATAGCCACAAGCAGTTCGTATTAATCTGTTCTTGCTCCAGTTTTGTCCCTAAGTTTAGAGAGCCATTACTTCCATTTTTATTTTCTTTCTCTAGCACTTGTAAAGAGAAAACAAATTAAGAATTTGTTTTGCCATGCTGACCAGGACAAGTCCCTTTCTTTGACCGTTGTCTACACCATTTTTTGTCAATTTAAACTGCATGCAATTTTCATGCGTGAGAGACAAGAACAGCATATAACATTCCAGATCAGATCTCACCACCCTTTATACAGTATTTCCAATCTCTATGGAAAACAACTTCTCTGGTACCTCATAGGACTGAATTTGCCACTATGGCTCAGCAATGCTGATATCCCTGAGGGTACAACACCAATTCTTTCCCCTTTTCTGTTTATGAACTGAGGAGCTCCTGGATGTCAGCATAAAGTATTGTTACCATTCTTTCAAGCCCCTTAACTTGCATGTCATACTTCTCAAAACAGGAATCTTTACCTATGCTCAAGGCCACCTACCTTTCTCTTGTTTGATTTCTCAGTATTGATCTGTAGTGACACCTGTAGCGTCAATATCTGCATTCATGTAAGCAAATTTCTCAAGCACACACTTGGAACTCTCTGCCTGTTTGTGTTGATGTCCACCCCCTCAGTTTGGCAACAACACAGCCAGTCCATAAATGCTACTTCTGTAGCTCAAGGGGTAGTACTGCCTCCACTAAGAAAAACTGTCACTATAAAATCAGTCCAAAAATTTCAGGACTGAAAACAACTTATGGTATATAAGACAAAACATTACAAACTAAGAGGTCTTGCTTTATATGATAGGAGATTACTGTTCTTGCCTAACCACACATGCCTTTTTAGTGTTAGGAGAAGATAGCAAGTTTTGAAAAGGTAATTTGTGGCTTCATGTCTGAAGATTGGAAATCTCACATGATGCAGATTCATGCGAAAATGGCACAGTCACTGCAGAACAATGTTGGTTTAAAACAGCAAAAAAAGCCAATCTGCCGCTAGTAGGTAAAGATACTTGCAATAATTTACCATGGTATGGTGGTGTGAATTGTCATCAGACTGAACAAAAACTCGAAACTGTCTGTTTTAAAAACAAAAACACTTCATATCTAGCCAAAATTCTGCAAATTTAATAGGTACAAGGTTAACAAATTTTAAAAGTAACTGAGACTGAGGTCACATTCTCTTGTATCTTTCATCCTTTTTTTGCGAACAAATTTTCCCCCTTCTTTTTTTTTACTTTGGACTCCACACAAAGCCTTTACCTGACCTTAAAGCATTTTATAATGTAGACAGGGAAGCAGGACATGGCTGGAACTATTTATTGCTCAGTATGAGAATTTTTACCCACTGACAGGAGTCCGGCTCTTTTTCTTTCTCCTAATCACAACTAGAATTCCCATCAAAAACAAAGAAATATTTGTTGTTTACAGGAAAAATAGTCTCACAGGAAAATTCACTAGATGAACATCTGCTTTCTCTATATTCAAGTTACATATGCTTCCTTGAAGATGAGTATCAGTTCTTCTGTTAACACATGATTTCTGAAATCAGGTTGTTGTGCATGCTGCCTGTTCGTCACACACTCTTTTATAATTATGTTCAGTTCTGTCCTAGTTTTGTCATTTGTACAGCCCAGTTTTGAAAACAAAAAGCCCTACAGCCAGCACAGGAAGTGAGATTAAAGAGAACCCTGTTCTGGTGACAGAATCACATAGGTTGGAGGAAGAAGGTGGCATCATCTGTGCAGCAGCCTTACCCTTCTACGTAGCCTGTCCCTCTCCTCACGGACAGCATTCATGGTGGCCTTGGTCCTGTTGAGCTCCTCCTCCTTGCTGCACAGCATGGCTGTGAGGCTCTCATTCTCTTCCCGCAGGCCAGCCAGCTCCTTCTCCCACCGGGACCTCTCCTCAGACAGGTTTGGGTAAAGGTCACATCCCAGCACACCCTCAATCTCCTCCACGGTCTGCAAAAACACAGTCATCAACAAACAGAAAGGGGCAGAGACGACTGAGCAGGGTAGATGGAAGAGATATGTGTGTTAACAGGCAACTCTACATGCTTATATATACACTCCCAGCCTCTCATCACCATTAGTTTGCTTCTCTTGTTTGCTAAGTAATATAAAAAAATATTACTTATTTTCTTTGACCGTTTGACCATTTCATTAAATCATTTCATACTGACAAACACCAAAGCAGACAAATACATGCAAATAAAACATATCACCTGTGAATGACAGCAATCCTGGTAGTTTAAACTCAGAATACTTCAGAACAAATTAATAACTCCTTATCATGAACGAGCACTGTACTTACTGTTTCTCTGCAAAATGAGCAGCCTGTCAATGTACATGGTGTGAGGCCTTATTTATTGCTAGACCAATGCCAAGGGCAAGGAAAAGAGTGGGAGAGGATTAAAAGAGGGTTCTTCTTTCCCATGTCCCTGAGTATGTTCTTTCCTTGAGGTGACAGCAAAATAAAAGAAAGAACTCTGGCCTTGGCTAGGCTTACAGGGGACGTTACAGCCTTTCTAGCACCTAAAAAAAAGGCTGGTTTTCTCTGGGACACAATGCCATCCAGCATGTCCTGTCCCACCTCTGTGCGCAGAGCTGTGCCTGGTAGACACCGTTCAGTTGGAGAGACATTAAGGAATTTCCAGTGGGTGAAACTGAACTATGAGCACCCACCAGCAGCAAGGGAATACTGCCATGCCTGAACTGACTGTCAGACTGGCCACTCACATGCTGAAACAGCAAAACACTCAGCCTTGTCAGGGAACCACCTGCAGTTTGGAATCTACCACCCAGTGTATGCTGTGCCTGTGCTCCATTTCTTCAACTATGGAATAAATCTGCAACAAGCAAAACTACTCTAAACGTTGCCCATAAGATTTTGAGTCTCCTTGAAAGCAGTGTGTATAAAATGATGGGAAGAAAAATGGAAAATAAAAGAAGATACCACATCACTGGCAATGCAGAAAGTTTCATTTCATTGGCTAATCCAAAAATAAGTTATAGTTAAAGCTTATACTTTTACACCTAATACGGAAGATAACTCAAGCACCAAGGTTAATGATAATCTATTTAGTCCTTTCATTCAAAAGAGCATTTACAACCTGATGGGTCTCTTCCAATTCAGCATATTCTATGATTCTATGATTCTATATATTACTGAGTATTTACTGCCTTGTTTATTTCTTTAAATTGGGAGGGACCAAAAGAAGCAACAAGAATACAGCTGAAAATGACAAACTTAGTTGGAGACACAACTCCTTTTTTTCAGCAAGAAATCTTCTCAGTGCTTTCAGCACTGTCTGACTTTGAGGTATCAATGAAATTTTATTATTTGTTCAGTTTAGCCTTTTGAATTGTATTTCATGTCTCTCTTACATAAAACTGGAATACATTTAGAGCCACAATTATGAAACTCTACTGACAGAGTATCTACACTGTAATTCTGCTTACAGATTTGGCAGGAAACTGAAATTACTCTTCTGAAAAAGCAGAGGCTTGCAACATCTCTGTGAGATGAAAGAAGCTGCAGGTCTCCCTTGTATTAGCTTCACTTGGACCCATAGGTCTCAAATTATTTCAACACAGCAGGAGGATGAGTTCAAGTTCTGAATAAGCACAGAGTGGTTAATCTCACAGCATAAAAAGAAGCTCTGTAATGGCAGGAGCATTCTCTTTTGATGATGCCAGCTTTATTTGTAATAGTGTCTCTGTTGCTGATTTCCCCTCTCCTATCTTCCCCCACACCCCTCTTGAACTTCCCCTGCTGTTTTCTCACCCTTCTAATGCGAAGTTCTGCTGCTGCCTCCTTCCTCCTTATTCCCCATGCTCCAGTGTAGCTATTTTCCCAACCCCTCCCTTTCCTAAGCCACTGCTTTTCCTCAGAGCACTACCACTACAGCAATTCTCCAGTGTCCAATATGCTACCAACTATCCTACATGGAAAATAAAACATAAACACTGTACATAGACACAGCTTTGTAAAATAATGTTGATTAGTTTTCTTCAAAGCAGCATTACAGAGCTGTTTCATCTGGTGTGTTGCTGCATAGCAGATAATTCAGGTATAATTTCACGCAGTATGGGATTGAATTACAAGGTCGTGTTCTGAGCACAGAGCAGCAGGATGTCATATCACGGTAATTCCAGTCTTGTCTCTGACACTGCCATCAGTGCTCTCTGCCTTATTTTCTTTACAAGTAGTGTTGTGTTACAGATGTGGTATCTGGTTAAATCAGCAAATATCAGGTTTAAAAGAAGCAAAAGCAGTACTTCTTCACATGGTGCAACACAATGGCAGAATTTATTCCTAACAGAATTAATG
This sequence comes from Drymodes brunneopygia, assembly GCA_013400955.1. Lineage (NCBI taxonomy): Eukaryota > Metazoa > Chordata > Aves > Passeriformes > Petroicidae > Drymodes > Drymodes brunneopygia. The sequence continues at coordinate 68,668 of VZTZ01036435.1, forward strand.
GAGGTCAAAGGAGGAAAAATTTCGACAGGTTCAAAAACACAGTAGATAGAAACAAGGAAGAAAATTCCACCAATTAGATTTAAACTCAAAGACATCATCTTTGGCTCAAGCTCCTACAGACCCACTTTGGTGGAAGCATCTCTGAAGGAAGGAGAAGAACATACTAAGCATGTTGTTTTTGATGCTTTGCATTAGCTTCTGCCACTAGGCAGATGGACTTTTGCTCCAACCCAGTACAGCTGTTCTCATGTTCTAAATGTTTCGTGCTTGGAAATTTTTACAGCTTTTTTAATCAGCCAAATTTTAGTGGTTAGGTATCTGTTACTGATGTGCTCTCCGAAACAAATGAAGCATTAACCAGACTATTCCATGGAAAATTTCTTAAATCCTTTTCTCAAAGGATGCTTTTGTAAATGTTCAGTTCATAAGACAATCTGATAAATTTAATTTCAATGTCCTTTCAGTTTTTGTGGGGCAGAAACAATTGAGATAGCTAGGGTGACATAATTTGTATAAAAGAAGCAAAAAATAGCTCAGCAGTTAAAAGGAACCCAGTGAAATTTAACCACTAAAGCTGAAGGATTTAAAACATTTAAATACATTAGTCTGTTGATGAAGAAAAGAGCCAATAGCCAAGGCAAAAGGCAGTTAGAACACTTCTGTTTCCATTCACAATTCCACCCACTTCAAAAATCTCTCAATTTTTTTCTCTGAGAACACAGGAAAGCAGAAATGACCTGCAGCCAGGGGTGGAATGGTAGAGAGGGGCTCTGTGTGTAGGTTTTGCTATATTAAACATATCTCACTTCAGATAACTCTGTGGGCCTCACACAGGCTGATCTCTACCTATTTCCCAGAATCCACAGTCTCTCTTTTGGTGAACAGTGACTTCTGAAAACAATTAACCCTTCAAATATGACTTGGCAACATTCAAAGTACTGATTCTAGTCCTCTGAGACACTCAAACAAACTAGTTTAATACTGATTCCAAGAGACCACAAGTCAAACATACACTCATTCTTCAAATTACTACTCAACATTAATTTCTTTCTATTTTGTTATATTCCTCAGGTACCACCAGGGACAGAAGGAACTTTTCCCAGCAGCAGGACAAAGGGCTGTCAAAGCCATCTACAATGGTCACAGACCTCCTCACTTCAAGAGCAAACTGTCAGTACAATTTTTCTTGCATAAATGAGTCACTGACACCTTTCTACCTGACAGAAAAAAACTTGTTCACGTCTTCTCCTGTATATATTGAAGTTCTCTGTGGTTCTCTTGCTTTCAGGTTCTGAATTGCAGTGCCTTTTGTTACATATGACAGCAAACATCCCTGTCCTTCCTCTGTTACATTCACAAAAAACGAAACACATACAGATATCACTTGAATTATTTGTTCCTGAGGCTGACTTATCTAATTTCAACTAATGTACAATCAAAGCTTTTTTTGTGTTAAATTAGATTTGTCCTGGTTTAGGAATGGTGTTACTCAATTTAGTGTACCCACTGAAACAACTCCAAATCATGCCCTGCTCACTCAGTCCCCTAATCCCCTGTGGTAGGATGGAAAGGGAAATCAGAGGCACAAAAGGCAAAGATCAGGGGTTGAGATAAGAACAATTTACTGGAAACAGCAACGAGGTAAGAAAGTAACAGCAAAAATACTAATAGTAGAGAAATGGGCAATTTGCACATGAGCTCTCACCCCAAAGAATAGATGACCAGGAAGGTTCCTTCCCTCCTTCCTGGAAAATGAGTGATACAGGATAACCTGGCCATGCCCCCTCCTGGCTATTGCAAAAATTAACCCAGTCCTGGCTGGAACCAGGACAGCTTTATATTTTAAGGCACCTAATCACAACTTAGGCAACCACAAACATATACAGTGTGTTTTCAGTCACTGGTCAATGATTACTTGTAGGACCTTGGGCAGGTGACAACTTGTTTGCTGGATAAGCAAAATTGCTTAAGAAAGTAAATTAACTGTTGAGTACCCCATTTCTCTTATCTTTGAAATGAGCATAAGACAAATACATTTCTGATTTGATGTCAAAAGCAGCTCCTCCTGGACCCTGAAGGTGTAGAACAGATGTGTTACTACTTACCAAACACACACAGTGAACTCGAGTTGACTCCTGTGAACACCTTTAACACCTTTGGAAGCAAAGTGTGATTACTACAGAAGTGATCAGGTGTCTCAGGCAATGAACACACTGCATTTTAGAGCCTAATGTTACCATTACCTTAATGGCTAAATCACAATGTTCGCTGGCAGTAGTGAGTTGTTCAATGTGCCTGTCCACTTCTGCCACTGATAAACTGCAGCTGCTTTTCTTCCTCCCACAGACAACATTTTCCAGACCTGTCAGCACTCTCTGCAGCTCTGAATTCAAGTCACTACAGTTATCTAAAAGAAAGCAAGAGAAAACAAAACAAAACAAACAGCACAACAATTACTGACTCAGTGAAAAAACAAACTCTAAACAAGGAAGCATCTGCTGCAGAACAGCCATGACTGATACTGTTCAAAGAATGTCCTTGCACTCTGCCACTTTTTCCTCGACAACTGATAAGCTTAAATACCATAATCACATCAACTGATATCATGAGCTACCTCCCATCTGACAAATAACAGCCCCACAGCTTATCTGAAGCGCTCATTCTTTCTTCAAAGCCCCCTCTTTTCTGAAGAACATTTTAAGATATTACATGCTTACATTCTGTGACACCTCTTTATGTTGTTCTTTTGGCCATTCAAGGTCTATTATCCTGATTGTATTAACGTCATATGTTTGTCTCTGTAAATACAACATTTTTCTGTCTGGTACATTCAGGGATGTTATGACTTAATGTTTTACAGAGGAATTTTTGTGGTTGTACTTAGGTACTGCCTGATTTTAAAAAATCATGGTGTTTACAGAAATGATTCCTACCAACTACCTTAGAGCGTCTGTTTTATCTTCATAGCTACTCCTTCAAATAAAACTGCAGAATATTCAGGGACCGTAACACCACAGTTTGCTTTGTCCCATACTACAACGATATTACCAGCTTATATAACAATGTTATTTTAATTACAAAATATCACAGATAATGACTTCTCTTCCTATCTTTTAGGCAAACCTCTTCTAGTGTCCACTGCCACAGCATCCTCCACTTATGTGAAAACCCGTGGGTCTCTGTACCTTGCTAGTTCACTTCATAAATTATTTTTGGTTTGCCTCTATTGACGGACAGTGGCAGTTCCTAAGGCAGCCCTGTGGCAAAATTCACCCTTGTGCTGTCTCCTGGAAGTGCCAGTCAGTATTTCTGGCTTGCTAGGTAAGAGTCTGCAGCAGCCACCCACAGCAAAGCACACAAGGAGTGCACTATGAGGCAGCAGCATGCCCAGAGCTCCTCTATCCCACTAAAAACAGTAGCAGGCATTCTTGGTGGAGGGTGTGATTCCTGTGCTGCTGCGAGCACTTCACCATGGTCAGAATTCAGTGGTAGCCTCATAGCTGTGGTTCTTGCAGGGCACTAAAGCAGAGGCGTGGCAGTGAACTGGGTCTGAATTTTAACAGACACAAGTCACCAGATTATTGCAGGCTGCCTTGAAACCTCCCTATGCAAGGGAAGACTCAGAGCTGCTGGGTGAAGGAATGAGAGGAACAAAAAGTAAAAAACTGCAAACTCATGATCATAAATCTAACTCCACAGCCTAATACAAATGAATACAAACCTACTGCTGACCAAAGAGAAGAATTTAGAATCATGTTACAGCATTCCATGAAACATTTGAATGAGCAACATATAGAAGCCTTTTCTGGGAAGTAATTTCACTAATTCCTGGTTAGCAGCCAGCCATGTGTTACAATAATGCCAAAAAAAGCCCTTTATAATAATACCACCACTCACCTACAAGTAGGATATTGCAAACCAGATGCTTACTTGTAAAAACCTTGTGTTTTGTTTGTTGAATTTGCTTTTTTTCCATAACATCTTCTATAATAAACATTTTGTATATTTAAACAACCTTCACCGGACCTTGTCTGCTGGGATTTTTTCCAACAGTGACACTTCCCCCATAAAATAAATGGTTTACAATGCGAGAACCCCATTTCTGACAGAAAATCAGCACAGCCCAATCACAAGCTCTGCAAGACGTACTTGAGGGCATTCACAGTTCTAGCTGTAGGTGTTTTATTGCCTGTAGCAGCAGAGTAGCAGATCCACATGCTTTAGTGTACCATGAGGTATTACTGGTTTTACTAAGTCACTGATTAGGGGCAGTCACTCCATTAGGGGAGTCAGCAAGTAATGCATATGGGTTATTAGAGGATGACTTTTTATCCTTATATACCTATATCTAGAAGGATTTAAAATTATATATATTCCTGTATCTATATGTGTGTGTGCAATTTATTTTCACAGGAATATGGAAACAACATCCTAAATGGACAGAGTCTATAGATAGAAGGAAAATATGGAAGAAATGTGGGAATTCCTAGAGATAGCATTCTTATTTTGTCCATTGCTATCCGTGAGTCCTACCCTTAAGGAAAAAGGAGCACTCAAGATTTGCAGATGCTTCAAAGGAATGATGAAAGTCAGAAGGTCCACAAAAGCTCACAAAAACACATTTGGCATGGAAACTGGGTCAGGTTAGGCCCTGACCTACTATATAAGCACATGGCAGTAGCTTTTGGATAAAGTGAGAAAGGAAAGAGAGAGAAAGGAGAGAGCGAACAAGAAGAAGAGAAGAAGACCACCAGTCCTGACTTTGGCATGATCCAGCTGTTCAGGGTGCACATGCAAAGCAAGCACACTGGGCTTTGTGGAGGTACCTATCTATAGGTAAGTTTTCCCTGCTCTGAAGATAAATTTCTCCTTTTCTTTGTAAATAAGTTATCATGGGCAATCTGCTCTCTCAGAGGGCTTCTAGGGTCTTATGTGGTCTGGATTCCTCTCTACAGCCCATGTTGCCTTCTCAGCCTCATCCCTACACACACTGTGTGCTGAGTTGTGCTCATGTCCTGCAGCTAAACAAGGACATTTGTCCCTGAAAAGTGCTGCCTGTAGCTCCACGTGGGTCCCTTCTTCAGCCACATCCTGTTCCTTCTCACAGCGTGTTACTACCAACAATCCATGGTTGGCTCCAGAGCTACTGTCTGCTGGATTTTGAGACAGACACATCAGCCCCCTTATCTTCTAGGCCCCTACATTGTACGTCGTTCTGCTGCCATGTTTTTCATTGTTAGAACAAACTTAAACAGACAACTTGCTGTTTATGTCCACAAACCCTGGTTCTGTTCCACTTCATGAAGACAAAATAAACCCTGAAAAGTGAATCAGTTTCTTTTTTTTTTCTCGGTAAGAAGAAAATTAAGGAAGAAAACATCTTCATATTAGAATCTGCTCAATAAGGAACTTAACAGCAAACACTAAATTTTGGAAGTAAAACATTGATTTTTCATAACTATAAAAACCTCTATTACATATTTGGGATTCCCTAGGTCAAATACTTCACAGTCAAATTATTAATACTACTGTATCAGTGTAGAAATTGTAGGCACAAAAATACAAATGTGCTGTTGCAGGTCTTGCATTTATAAGCAATATAGTATAGAAAATAGGAATAGACTTCTGAAAAGAATTCTGGAAGTCTGTCCTAGGGAGGATTACACCAGAATTCTGCTAGAAGGTCTGCTTCTGCAGAAATGAAGGCTCAGGGCAGACCTTACTGCTCTCTACAACTGAGAGGAGGCTGCAGTCAGGTGACGGTCAGACTCTTCCCCCACGTAACAAGTGACCAGACAAGAGCTAACAGCCTCAAGCTGCACCAGAGGAGGTTTAGGTTGGATATCAGGAGAAACATGCTCATGGACAGGGTTGTAAAGCATTGGCACAGACTGTCTAGGGGGTGTGTGGAGTCACCATCCCCAAAAGTGTTCAAAAACTGTGTGGATACGACACATGAGGACCCAGTTTAATGGTGAACATGGTGATGGTGCTGGGTAGTTGGTTGGACTCAATCATCTCAGAGATTTTTTCCAAACTTAATGATTCTATGATTCTACAGTCAAGGCACAGAGGTTACTTCACATCTAAGTTCACAGTCTTGTAGAAGCTCGGCATCAATTGTGATTAACACATCCTAAATTAATTCATTTCCTCACTAAATGCTTGGATTTGCATTTCAAAAGCTATGATACCTTTCTGCTGCGGGAAGGCATCACTTCTGCTAAGAACACAACTCACCCACATCTGCAGTGACCATGGTGGACTGGTTCTCTGGCACTGAGACAGAGTTCTGGTCCATGCTGCGCGAGTCTTCGTTAACCTCCTGCTGGCTTTGGCTCAGCTCCGACCTCAGCTCTGAATACTCGTCCTCCTCCCTGGCAGAGAGAGCAAAGGCAGAAATTGAATCCTCTGAGGAAGTGCGCATCTTCGTGACACTAACTTCAGACCCGTAAGCCGAGCCACAGGATCCAATTCACACAAGTGTTTTGTCCAATCAGTAGAGATGATTTTAAACCCTTCACTGCAAAGCCACGGTGCCATGCCCGTAACACCCACTTGCAGCATCCAGTGCCTGGTTTCTATTTCTTTATTCCCAACTTCATTACTCCTTCTGGCCACTGGAGAAGGAAGCAATGGATGGAACTGAGTGCTAGCAAGGATGTCTGTAAGTACATACACTGCTCTCCAGCAACTCCCCAGCTGGTAATTCACAAAAATCAGCACAAGTGGCTTTGATGGCCAAGGGGATTAGAAGTAACTGGTTTTGGTCTCTTTCTCAGTTCAAGGATGTCACCATCTCGTGTGCAAAGTAATGGACCTGCATATGTGAATCAAAACGCTCTTGGAGACAGGTTGGTTTTTCATTTTCTCTTCCCAAAAGAGAGAGGAACAGATAAGTGACTTAGTGGAAAAGCAAAAGCCTCAATTATCTAGGTTTTAATTCATTTGTCAAGATGGTTCAACTAAAATAATTGAGGACACAGAATACTTCAGTTAAAGCTAATGAGCTTAAAAAATTAGGGCTTTTCCCTCCTGTCTCCACACAAAGAGTTCAAAGCACTGGGAAAGAAGATAAGGAAATGAATAACAGCTTTGCTTGAGAACATTTGTAAACATTTTTTTCTTTTGATCCATTTGCTGATTTGACTCAGATTTATTCTTTTTTTTACTTTCAGAGTGACTGTTTTTACAGTAAACTATCTATTTTAAACACTGGAAACCCACCAGTTTATCCAGGTGCAGGGCCCCTCTGATAGAAAACAAACAGCCATCATTTTGTTGCACACTAAATCACATGCAGAGATTAGTTTTGCTGCAGATTCATCAGAAAAGTGTGAGAATGGAACCATCTGGCTTTGGAAACAATGAGAAACAGCAAAGACCTATCTGGGGATCTGCATCTGGGATGGGTAGCTGTAATATTAGGCCTGTTGTGTGTGTGCTACATGGTGATTAGTGTTTCTTGCAGGACTCAGCCTGGAGGTGTGTCTCGATTTGTCAGGCAAAACAGCAGACAAGATGGCCCATACATAGAGGCATCAATGACAGAAGTAAAGTCTACCCTCAGAACTGCAGAAGTAGCAACTTAAGTACCTCAATAAAACTCAAAAAAGGACTTTCAGCTTGCTTGTCAAGCAGCTTTTCCCAAGGTACTGAGATGCAATTTCTACCAGGCTCTTCTAGCCCTTACATTTGCTACAGTGCTAAGAAAATGTGACTAACAAAAGCACTCAGTGACTACAATTATACAAATAGTAGGCCAACTGGTTAACTCTGAGATCTACATACAAGAAAGGTCTTTGAGGTACCATGCAATACTTGTTTAAGACAGTGTTATAACCTAATCATGAATAGCAGGAGTTAAAACAGTGTAATGAAGACACATAAGCGTCAGTTAATGTTCCATGAACCAGTTTATTAGCCACAAAAAAGCCACTAGTAATTAGCTTTAGACAAAACAATTACCAAGCACTCAAACAGTTGTAATTATTCATCTGAAGGTAACTGATTTTTTTCATTTGTAAAACAATTAGTCCTACATTTTAAAAACCTGAATTACCTCTACAAGTGGATAAAAAGCTCTACTGGCCCTAAAGCAATGGCACACATAATAATAATTTCTCATCACTCTTCTTTGGGGTCTTCTTGCACAGATTTTTCTGTTTAAAATACAACACAGCCTCATCTAGCTAGCACTAGCTCTGGGTTTTTCAGTTTAAGTGCCCCTCAGTATTTTGGGACAGTGAAAAGTACATCAGCAGGACTCACTCTCACCCTTCTGATGACTCAAGCCAGAAGTCAATTTCTAAACGAACTAATGCTTTTAAAATCTGACCAGAAAGATCAGAAACACATTTCTGATAAAGTGGCATCAAGGTCAACCAATCCCTCCACCACCAGAGAACAAACTGAGAACAGACTGAGGGCAAGAATAAGGGGGAATTCGAGGGCAGTGATACATCACAAATATAAATTCTGCCTTTAAAACTGATGATGGCAGTAATGAAAGATACTTTACTTTCCCCAAAATAGAGGAAGGAGTCCTCCAGTAGCACTGGAAATGCAAGGTGCTTGACAGCTGACAACGACCAGCCATTGGACTCCTGCCACACCACCCAGAAGGTGCAGGCATTACAACTTCCTTATTGCTGCCATCGGCAACAGCCTGGTTGTAAATAGCAGGCATTTGTTCTGTTATGGGCCCTGATGGCCCCCTTGCTGGAATGTCATCGTGAGCTGGGGGCAATTAAGGCCAGATCAAGCCATTCTAGACACAGAGGATGGGATAAACGATGGAGAAAAAAACCCTGTGGTTTTCAGTTATTTCTGCACCAATTGCTTTCTTCATGACCAGGTGTAACCAAGGACCAGAGTGTTGCATAGACACTCAGAAAAACTTATTCAAACAGTTAACAAAGTTGCACATTTTTCAGCATCCTTCCACACCACAGAACACTGGCAAGGTGCGTGCTCTCTTCATGGCTGCAAACAATCCATAGCTTTGTGCTACAGGTGCCAGCAGTTTTTCAACAATCATTTTACTTAACTAACTATTTTTAAAACTCTCTAAGACCCTCAGATAGAAAAAACTACAGGTGTATGCACATGAAGATTGACTGCACTCTGTGTACAAACACTTGAGGTCCCTCTGAACTAGTTCACTGTGAACAAATAGTGACATGCTCGACACAGCATGGAAATTAATCACTGAGGGCAGGTGGAGCTGGGCACTGCGTGCTGAAGCCAATATTATCACACCCACATTGCCATTTGAATTGAATCCAGTATATGCTAGCTTCCACCTAGCACATATTTAGAAGCTAGAATTAGACCTCCAGGTCACAGTGTAAATATGACTGTAAGTGCTGTGTGTTATTTCTTGTGATGCTGTAGTCTCTTCACTACCCCTCTTCTCCATTAATTTCCAACACTTTCTAAATGTATCTCAGATTAAAAGTTCTAAGTTTGAACAAATGATTTTACAGTAATGGGTTATAAGCTTCTTGACAACTGTTTCAAGATACCCTTAGCAGGCACCAACATTGAACAGAGTATATTTCTGTCTGGTATTGTTATAGCTGCTCGCTATTTTTAGAGTTGCAGAGATGTACCCAAACAGCCACTGGTTTAGAACTAAAAGCAATTAGACATCTCTCTTTTCCTTTTCTTGAATCTCAATGTGACATCTAAGAAAAACTGTCAGTCACACATTGAAGTTACAGTTGATTTTGACAGCCAAAGAAATGATTAAGAAAAAGAGTCAACTTTGAATGAATCTAAAGCAATACTAAAAACTTCTGAAGTCAGAAATTTTCCCCTTAAATGTAGACATTATTTTATGTAGACATTTTAGTACTCTACTGTGTAATTTATAAATCCTTTTCGTGCTTCAGAGTTACTGGGTGTATCCTTTATGTCCAAGTATTTACAATACGACTCTAACTGCAAAGATTCATTTGATTGGCTTTCCCATCTTTTAAGCTGTATACACTTTGAGAGAAAATTGCAGTAGGCATACACCTTGTCAAAGGACAGAGATCCTTGGCAACAGAGGCTCATCTACTTGCACATCAGCATTTGAGTACTGGAACTCATTTTTTCACCTTAATATTTCTTTTTTTTATGTGTATGTGGGGGGATTCCAAACCAGCTGGGCTGTCCAGTGCACCAGCAGTAGGGAGATGAGACAATTGCAGATAAATGCTGGCTTGCTCCCCCAAGCATGGTGAACTCCTTTTCCTCAAGGAATGCTGGAAGAATGCAGAGCAAGAGCTGCCACTTAATTCATGAGGCCACACACACAGACCCAAGAAATGGCTAGCAAACCTAGAAAAATCCCATAGACTTCTAAAAATATTCTTGTAAGATTACTGTTACTGGGATGAGCATATCAGACACACCTGGAAAGAGACGCATGCATTGACATGTGACTTAAGCTCTCTCCTTTCCTGGAAAAGCTGTGGCTGCTCCATTACTGGAAGCATCCAAGGCCAAGCTGGATGGGGCCTGGAGTCACCTGGTCTTGTGGAAGGTGTCCCTGCCCATGGCAGAGGGTTGGAACTAGATGGTCTTTAAAGTCCCTTCCAACCCAAACCACTCCATGATTCTAGAGCTGGCATTACTAAATCACACGAGAAAAAGCCATTACACTTCTAAACCCCAGCATTGCAAAGGCAAAACCCCCCAACATACACACAAAAAACAGAGACAAAAATTCTCACAATGGATAGTATTAACCAGCTTATACAGCCTGCCAACACTCCCCAAACTGTTGCAACACCTTATTCAGATTTAAACAGGGTGTCTGCTTACTTTCTGTCCTACATTCTGGGGGTGCTGCTCACATTCAAATAAACATAATACAATTTAAAGAGGACAGTCAAATACCATCCAAGAAACACTGGTTTCTTCTAATTGTTTCCAAAATATTTTTGGGTTTAGGAGCTATAAAGAATGTCACAGAGTAGAGGTACATGATATTAACTACATGTTAGTTTATTTTTACAATCTAAAATCGATACGTGAAAAAACTCAAGTGACACTGTGTCAGCATTGGGGAAATATTCATCTGTTATGCAATTAATGTAAACTCTGTTTCCAGGAAGACAGCTCAAATTTTGTGACAGCACAAGTAAAGCCTCTACTCAGTACTACCCGCAGATTTCAAAGAGAGGTATCAAAACTAAAATCCTCCTGGTTTAGAGGAAAGTGTAACTGCTGAGGCCCCAGCAGGGCTGTGCTCCCAGAACATTTTCTCTCAGGACTGGTCTATTCCAGCTCCAGGATTCAACAGTCCCCAGAGCCAAGGGTGGAGTGATGTGAGTCACACCTACTCCAGCAAGGACAGCAACTGCACCACCCTTGCTCTGTGAGATGCATGGACAGCTTCTCAAGAATGACACGCGTGGATCCCAGAATGGATTTACAGAAAGCCACAGCAGGAGGTATCAGTTTTCCTCTTTTGGTTGGCTTTACAAACCCTGTGGAATCCCTTCAGTTTCCATTTTCAGGAGGAATATTACTCCTCTACTCCCCAGACACCAAGTTATTGGCCTGCCAAAGAAAACAAGCTATTTCCATCACTAAAGGAAACAAAAAGAGTCACTAACTTAACAAACAGTTTTTGTTCTTACTAATAAAACCAAAACAAATAAAACCAGATGAGGCATTCCAGCTGCTTGAGCAAAACAAGTTCTCATATGATTGATTTAAACTGGAGGGGCATGACAGTTGTGCGGCACTTGTTGCAGCAGTATTGTTCTGATGCCTTTAAAGGCCAGAGACCCCCAAAAGGGACAGAAAAACTGCATTTTTCATGAGAAGCAACATGTGCATCCCATCAGGCTTGGTTCTTAAACCTCACGTTCCCGTGCATGTCGCAGCTGACTCATTTATGGACATAGTTAAACATTCAGAGTACCCACCTGACTCCAGTACTTTGTAATTGAACACTGCTTGGCATTTACTTTGCCACAAGGATTCAAAACACACCATTTTTATGAATTCTATGTAATATTTTTCTTAAATGTCAGAGTTTTTCTGTCAGTCAAGAAAAAAAAAATCAGTGCAGCTCTCATGCTTTCTCAGATTTTGCTTTTCAACTAGTCTTTTCAAAAGACAAATGGAAAGTTTGTTTGAAGAGGTATCAAGCATAAATGAGCAAGGGAGTCATGGGATTTTTTTTTTTGGACAACTACTAACAGCATAGAAAATACCTGAAGAATCTCACCATGACCATTACTAGTTATGATTATCTCATAGGCAACAGTATTTATGTTCATAAATAACATGAACATATGATTCTAACGCTGCTTTAGTAGTGGTAAATATGTATGTGATGATACTCCCTCTTATTTACGGTACATCAAACACTCTTTTCGCATACTAATATATTTATGGAAGAGTAAGTGAGTAGTTGAAACAACATTGCCTTGTGCTAGCAAAAATATTTACAAGGAAGAAGAAAGGAAGCAATTACCAAAAAAAGTGCAGCTAATAGGTAAATTGAAAATTGGCTACATGGCTAGAGCACCACGTCAACATTACTCACAAATGCATCAAACCTAACTTGATGCTTTCTACGAAATCCACAGATTCTGGCACATAGTTGCATCCTCACTAGATAAACTTTAAGAAGCTCCTTCTGCACTGTAGCCCAACTTTTCTACATTGAAAATAATATGTAATAACAAGTGAGGAAAAATGTTTCCATGTAGTCAAATGTAAAGTTTATTTTAATACAGTAACAACCTAGTGTAATATCCAAAGTTTTGCTGCTCCAAAACCAGGCAAGAATATTATTTGTACCATTGTGTTTTGTCAAAAAAGCCAGCACAAGAAGAGGCAAAACCTACTGAAATCTATTTGAACCATATCTCTCCCACAAACGATTTCATTTAGGTGATCTACAGGAGGCCAGAAAATAAAGTTAAAAGCAGAGGGTCAAGTTGGGTGGCATCACCTTCCTTTACACACTGTTGGTATCATTTATGTGGCACCCTGCTACATCACAAAAAGGAATATTTGGATGTCACAGTGCGTGTTTTGCAGTGCTTGTCAGGTTCTGCAAAGTGTGACTTTGCCAGAGAGAAGGAAGCACATCTTGGGTGCTTGGGATGATACCCTGCAGAACACACACCTCAGTTATGGGCAGCTACCCAGTACCTGTCATGACAAGCTTTAAAGTCATCATCGTATTAGACTATAATTCACACCATGTCTTGCACCAGTCTTGCCCTGGCCCAGAATTCCCAGGAAGCTGTTGTACCTTATGGCTGCCCCCTGCAGCCGATCGATTTTCTTGTTGAGCTCGGCAATGATGCTGTGCAGCTCCGTGATCCGCTCCTCGTAGCGCAGTGTTGTTCGCTCCTGCACATCCTCGTGCTCTCTCATCAGGTGGGACTGCTCACACTGCAGCAAAGAAGTGAGGAAACAGAAAGGGTGTTAAGGACAGCTGCAGAGTGATCAGGCACAAGGCAGAAGTACATAGAATTATGGTTTTCTTACCAAACCAACAGTGCCTTAGCAAGAGAAAAGGACAGACAGAAAACACTGACAGGTACATGCAGGAAGGTAGTTAAAATATTTGAGGAACTGACGGACTACGAAGTGGACCTCTATCATTTGCTTTTTTCCTAAAGAGCAGAAGTTGCCACTGCTGCTTGAAAAAAATCCCCACTATCTGCAACTCAAAATAGCTATAAATGTATCATCTTTGAATCCTAGGATCTTCCCAATGTGGTCTGAACTAGAACAAATCCTATGGCAGAAACAACATTATTATAAAGTAATCACACTTTGAGGTTAAAACTTCTCTAGTGTAAGGAATTGTTTTTACTAATGCTTAAAGGTAACACAGCATATTTTTATTATGTTCATACTCTCCAATAAAACGCTTATGATTTGAACAATTTAAGAGCTACACGAGCACTTGTTTTTTATACATATCACAAAAGCCTTCTTTTTCCTTCCCACAGAATATTAAATATAGCCTCCTGGCTTACTCTTCAGGCCAGCACATACTCTATTCCAATTACAGCAAACCATTACAAACCGCTGCAATTACAAACCAGCAGTGACTGCTAATTGAAGTTATGCTTGGTAGTGGCTGGCAAGAATTAGATTTCTAACATTTTGCTTCTGACCCCCTTCAGTCAAGCCTCCTTCCAATCACACAATGCTGAGTACTATGCTGTCAAAAAAAGAAAACTCACAAGCCACTTAACAGCATAAAACCCACACTCCTTAACTGAAGAGCTGCAATGTAAAATCCTAGCATTTCTAAGGGCCAAAATTGATAATAATATTGGAGGCCCTCCAAAAGTGCTGAATCAAACAGTTGGGTTTTTTTTCAAATCAAGTAAATACTCTATACAAGCTAACTCTATAAATCCTTCGCACCACAAATAATAATAATAATAATAAGACTACATCTAAAGTAGTAGATGTGCCAGAATTTTCATCATTTGCTCCCATGTTTTTTGGCCACTTATATTCACAGCTTGCAAACATCATCTACATAAAAGACTGCTTGAAAATTAAAATTCACAATGAACTTCAATAACATTTTCATTTTTAACTTTAAATGAATTTATTCCACAGTTTTTAACTTCGTTGAATACGCACACTGAAAAGTAGCCCAGACATCACAGTACCCTGCCACAGACTACAACAAAATAGTTTCTACCTTCAGCTGTAATAAAAATGACTTTCACCTACACTAAGAGAAACAGATCATATCATCACATTGCAAAGGAGAGCAAAGGAACACATTTCAAAAGACTGATAATGTTCACCTGGCTTATAAAACTTCATGTTGGCAACTGATATGGCTGTACATGTACATTATAATGACTCTTTATTGTAGGATCATTCCACAGCTTATTTCTCACATTTCCACATCTTAACATTGTATCTTTCTGAAGAACTACCACAGCTTTCAAAGTGCAGAAATAACACATAGAAAATGTTTCACAAAAGCTTTAAAGCAGATTTAGGGCCAATAAACAACTGCGTCTTCACCCTTTCTAAACCTAAATTTCCTCTGACACACATATATGCCCACAAATGCTACCTCAGCATTATCCAGATCAATCTGTTTATGTGCACTGATGGTGTTTTTAGCTTTTAAACGAAAGGGATGTTTCAGATAGAGTGTGTAGTCATTGCTTCCAGACAATAAATAAAATCCCTATCACACCAATTTTTGTCTTTCTAAGCTATGCACTGAAGAGCAGAATTTGTTTATCTTGACTGAAGATATATGGATTTTTGCTAATGGGTCTCAGCCACATTATGACATGATTTTTGTTTTCTCCAGCCACTCCTCAGTCACCATTTTTCAGGATAACATCACTCAGTGACAGATATACTTTGTGAACAACCAGCAGTCTGGCAATATAAGCAATATAAGCTAACAATAGCTTCACATTTGATTTTTTTAAAGAGCTCTTGAATTATCTTAGGTAAAAGCAACTGAAAAAGGCTGAAAGGAAACCTCTGTAAAAGACAGGCCATGCTGCTAAGGACAGCTCTGTCTTGGAGATGGGGAACAGAATTATATTTCCTAAGCTCTGGTTAGCCATGACAAGACACAAGTGAAAATGGCAAAAGCATCCAAGCAACGGAAACATGGTTCAATATGAATCCCAAAATGCAGCAGTGATAAAATTCTTCTGGCTATTCAGGATTGATCTTTATTCTGGAACATTCATCTGAAAACCTGAAAAGAAACAAATGCTTGTTTTTCTATCCTAGAGTTTTTCTCTGGGATACTGTGGCTATTCACCATCCTCCTTAGTTTCTTTACGCTTTGAGTCTCAGAACAGCAATCTGCCACCAATCCCCACTTCCTTCCAAGGTGTGCACATTCAGCTCTTACAATTTATTTGCATGTCAGTCACACAATAAATACCTTATACCCTTCTCCTCATCCCTCTTCCAGCATCATACTTAAGAGCTCCAGTCTCAAAACCCTTAAGAGGTCTAATTCTCTGAGAAAACAAACACAGGGACAACCCATTGAGAGGCTGCAAAAGATCAGTAATTAATTGTTTGGGTCAGGAGAGAAGTTTCCAGCACAGTTCTCAATATATGTTGAGAACTCTTGGTTGTTTTTTGGTACAGATTAAAATGGTTATTTCCTTTACAATAAAAATTAACAATGGTTAGAAACACCATTGTCTGATCTCTTGATGCTGGAAAACAACAAGAGCAAGAAGTGTATGAGGGAAAAGGATGATAAGAAAGAAAATTTTAATTCAAGCTTATTGTCTGAACAAATTGTTCTATTGCCTATTAATGTACACAAATTCCTAGTGAAAGAAACACTAACAATGTGCTAAATTATGTTAATCTTTATATTAAATTTGTAGTGTTCAATCAGAGGACAAAATAAAAGAACTACTGGCAGCACTGCTCATTAAGAGATGCCCCAGTGCCTCAGGGCCTGCAGAGACAAACACTGGTTGTGGTGTTGTTCACCAAGAATACAAGTCATCACCTGAACAAACCACAGTGATAAACCTGTCTAACAGGATTACAGAAGCTAAAAATCTTTGCTCAACTAATACAGTGTTTTAATTTGAGGGGAGTGGCAGATTTTAAAGTGGAAATCCATTAATCTAAATTTAGGTATAAAAACAAGTCTATAGTGCTAAATCCTCAATCACAAAAGCATGAATGGTCAGAATTAATTGTTCTGTGGTATATTCTGTGTATACTTAATGTGGAAGATGAATACAAGCACACAGAATTAAGCCGTGCCAGATAAGGACATAACATAACACTACAAGTAATTTCAATGTTCATCTGAACACTATGCATTTCTATTTCAAGTTTCTCTGTTAAACAAGAAACTAAAGCCTTCCTGTGAAGGTCACATGTTCTCACATGTCTGCAGAGAATGTTGCTTCTGTTCTTATGTTTACAGAGTGCTGGTTTTATTCCTATACTGAAATTCTGCTATTCCTTCCTATATTCTGAATAATCGAGAGGATGGCAAAGAATTATTACTGCAGTAATGAGACTCACTGCTGTGACAGAAGTCCAGAACAATATAGCACATTCTTTGTCCAGAGCTAATATAAAAATCCGAAATAACAATGACTAAGCACAAAGAATAAGAGAGCAAGACAATCTTGTGAAAGGAGATGAAATTATAAGAAAAATACAGTAAGTGAATTATCTGTTTTTGTAGTACTTGCTGAAACATTCAGCATATTATTAAATCCCATGCTCAATCACAGAACTGCAGAACTCAGTGTCACAGGATGTTGGAAATGCCAAGAATGTAGATGGACCATAAAACCATGGAGGATCGGACCATAGATGTGGCCTCCTGCTCACAGATGATGGCAGAAAGGTGGGGGATATGAAGGAGAACAATTCTCTATGTATATTTCTTGTGCTCTCCCTTCAGACTCCCACTGTTTATCACTATCAAAGCCAGGATACCATGCCACACAGAGCCAGTAGAAAGCAGCACAGTTCTCATAATCACAGAAAGATTTTTGGAAGAAGACATTAGTTGTGGTTGACTAGTGTTTTACAGCAAATTTCATTCAAGAGATCATTTTATTGCCAAATTGTATGCTGATAAAAACACAGGGACAAAGAGATCTGCTGTGTCACTGAAATAATAGAAGCATACAGAGAAATCCTATAGCTGGTCTCCACAGGCTGCAGATCTGGAAGTGAGTATGCTACAACAACCACCAATCAATTACATCACTTCACAAAACCTTAAACCCAGGCTGTCCAACTGGCTTTCTTCACCATTCGTCATCTACTACTTGAGTTGTAGTTCCCCAAATCACCTCCACTCTGCAAATCACTAATCCTTTCTTCCAAATGCCTCACATGCCTCATGAAATGATGGGAAAGGTATTACCAAAAATGGGCTTTAAGAGCTATTTGCTCCAGAGAGCATTTACCATGCCAGCTAAAATGAAACATGTGCTGCCTTTGTAAGTACAGTCCAGATACAGAATAGAGATTTAATACTGACCCCCAAGCATCTGAGTATGGCTATGCAGAACCTCTAACACCTCCTATTTAATTTATGCCTTCTGAACCTCTGATTCACAATAGACAGAGGCTGCAGCGGAAAGAATAATGAACAAATCTCTGTGGAGTGGGAAGAAAAGCTCAAAAAATTACTTTAAGTAACACATCTCCTTGGAAGTGATGCAGGTAGAAAATGAAGACAAGGTGCAGTGGTTTCATCACTGTATGTCTCAATACTTAAACACTGCCAACACACTGAATATATGAGTTGTGTTTGTTTAATGGTTTGAATTCCTTAAGAAAGATTTGTATTTTATTTAATACATACTTGTTGCATATGGTTTTGGCCCCTAAAAGCCCTTTTTTCCCTATCCCTCTAAAGTGTTTGGGAGACTACCCCTGGGGTGGAGTTTGTAATGATATGCCCCAGAAGGGGGTTGGGTCTCCCAAAGGTTGGTTGCCCTCTCCCATTCGTCCTACCACCTGCCCATCTCCTGTCTGTCATCTTTAGTTTCTAGATTGTTCTGTGTTACTTGGTTGCTCATTGGTTTGTATCCCTGCCTGTATTCCCTTCTCCTCCCCTCTCCCTTCCCAGTTGGCCCTTATTCCCTTGTCCCTCCCTTGTTCCACCCCTGGCTTGTCTGTGATTGGTTTATACCCTCAAATAAAAGTCTGGTGCTCCCGGAGCTCTGGGTCTTTAGAACCCAGATGCCCAGAGTGCTGCTACCTCACGTCTGTGTCTCTATTATTCCAGGGCTAAGGATCCCTCCCAGCCTACTCCAGCTCTACGGAAACAGTGTCTGTCGTATAGGGAAGGCGCCGCCGACGGTGAGGGACGGAAGGGCCCGGCACCGACGACCTGTACCGGGAACACCCTCCAGGACACTTCGTGGGGCACTGGCCCGAGAGGGACCAGTGCTCCACTGGGTCCGGGACCCGCCTGGTCTGGGTTGGTCAGGCTGCTCTGGTGTTACAACGCCGCTCAGCTGCTGCCCAAAACCCTGGTGGGCAGCTGTCTGGCCAGAGCCAGCGGCACCGTAACACATACTAAATGCTATTCTCTTGAGGGCTTTAGAAAAAAATAAACTGTAAAGAGATAAACCATTAAACTTTTATGTTAAATTGTTCATTAAAATTCTTATTTTTTTATCTGAAACCTAGCTATCACCCTGCCTTTCAGATATTCCAGATGTGTGCTCTTCACAGGTCAGGAGGCAGTGATCACTATGTTTGTGTTCACTCAAACAGTATCAAGTAAAAACCCCCAGCATTACAAACCGAGCACTATACACACATGCATAATTGGTAACCCATCAAAGAAAACACCAATCTTGTGCTAACAGAGCACATGTTAATTGGTATTAAGGACTGATCCTTAATCCCAGTTGTCATCAGTGTGGATTCGGTTCTGCATGGGAGCACCTACAAGGCACTCTTCACTGGCTGAGAAGTAATATATGTATTTTTAAATAAAGACCCAGAAAAAAAAAAAAACCACTAACAAAAACCTGTGGTTAGCACCAGACCCTCCAGGGTTATAAATAACAACAATAAAGTCAACGCAATCATGCAGAATGATGTGGATCATTTGGATACAGTGAATCCATCTGAGAGTTCAGTGATTGTCAAATGCAGCCTCATATTGAACTGTAAGCCAGAAAGAGGACTTTATCCCAGGAATGCCACAGAAATTAGAAAAAGCTCTCAGGATAATAGCTTATAAACCATGTGGCCTTGGCTCACATATCAAGGGGAATAAAAACATGAAAGTGATTTTATTTCTGGATGTTACATTGATGGTCTGCAATAACAGTATCACTTACAAGCCCATAAATCTTAAAGGCAGCTGAAAAAAACATTATGGAATGCAGGCAAAGGCCAAAATAAGGGAAGACTGAAGTAAGAGCCTGAAAATTGAGACCGCTTAAACACTTCTACATTTGGCTTGAGTTTAACCAACACAGATAAAAGGTCTCATCAAACTGCACTAAATACAGAAAATTTTAAATCTGCAAGATCACAGAATTTCTAAGGACGACGAGGACCACTGGAACTTACTCACTCAGGCCCTTATCCAGCACAAGACCAGGTCCAGGTGCCTTTAGTACTTCCAAGGTTAGAGATTCTACAACTTCTCTGAGTGACAAGTAAGGTGCCACACTTTACAGAACAAAATGCTTTGATTGCCTCTATCCAAGTATTTTGAGTTAGTTTTGAAATGCTAACTACTTATAAAAGGTATTTGATATGACAATATCTGAAATATAGAGGAGAGAACTATTAAGAACAGTAGTTCAGTTTTCTGTGCTTGCATCTGCCTCTCTGTAAGAGCCGTGAAAGCATCAGAATTCTGACCTTATTCTTATTTAAACCCTTGGCTTTCCACTGGCCATGTTTTCCACAATTCCACAATTCCAAATGGCTTACTGGAAGCTAGACTGAAATCACAAGTAATTTCTCATATAATATCAAAGCACTGAAAATTGGCAATAACTTTTGATCAGTGTTCATTTGTGCTGTGTTTAAATGCGACCCAGGAGTGCAAGGCTCTGCAACCAGTTACCTAATCCACTGAGAGCATGCTATAATTCTTATATTCTACAATAAATCAAATCACTTATTGCTTAAATTGACTTCAAAACAAAATTTATCTAATTAATTTTTAGGTTGTTTTTTTGTTTTTAGAAGAATGTCTTTAACACATAAAAGGTATAACCCATGGCAACTATGTGTCTTGCAGTCTTAAAATTCTTTTGACTTGTGACATTGTTCAGTATTTTATCCTCTCTCTGAAGAACAAGGACTGCAGAAAAACAAGGACCATCTTCAGAATCTTGAACTACTATTGCTCACCTGTGCTTTTGTCAATTTCTTTTCCAACAGGTCACGTTCCTTTTCTGTTTGTTGCAGACGCTTATTAAGCTCCACGATGTCTCCCTTTAATGAAGCCAGGGCTGCTAAATGAAGCTGGAAGACAAAAAGGAAAGAAACAAATTAAACAATTCACACACCATTTAGCACTAGAGAAGAGATAGTATTACACAGCAGCTACAGTAATGCTGGATTTCTGTAGTAGTTAATAGGAACTTCAATAGAACAAAGTCTAAAAAATATCCACACGCAACGAATAATTTAACTAATAATTTTAACATGGAATTTTCCTCTTCAGGCAGCACGGACATTCCTTCTCCATATCCTTTATAAAGATAAATACAATGAGGAATAATTCAGCTAGAAATGTGTAGATTAGTTCTAATGCTAGTTTATTAAGACATTGCGCTATAAAACCTTACTTTAAATGCTGACTAAGATTTGCCTTATAGAATGAGATGTATCATGTTTTGATGCCTTTAGACACATAGAGGTTACCAGGTTGGTGAAAGTGGATAGAACCATGCACATGGTTTTATTTTGCAACTAACACTTACTCCACCACAAGCTACTCTTCTGCAGTTGTTGTTCTCCTCAGTCCTACGCCAGCAAGTTTCAGTGATTCTTATCTACTAACCCACACATGAAGAACCCAAACTGTTTTTCTTTCTGCAGTAGATCCTTTTGATGAAAGAAACTTTCTACACTTAATTGATAGCATGTGGAAATATAGATCAGGCTAGGATAACTCACAACATTGAAATTAGGTTAGCTACACAACCTAGAGATCAAGAACAGTTCCTAAAAGAATTTTAATTGTTCACACTCTCTTCTTGTCCTTAAATAGCCTATTCATCATTCCACTAAAGGCAACAGCCAGAATTCAACACTAAGTATTGACAACTGCAACTGGAAAGTCCAGGATAACTAGCCACTAGCCCTCAAGTATTTCTTTGTAGCAGTAAAGAAACAGTTTCAAGTTGTACTGGGTATGAAAACAGAAGTGACCTTTCACACCAGACCAAGCAACACAGCAAACACTGCTCTGCTGCCAAGATTCAGGCTGAAATACAAACCCTGCTTCTAATCTTCCACCCACTTTCAGTCCCTCACTCTGATATTCTATTGGGCGGCTCACTTGTTTCATTTACAATAGATCAGCTAATAAGTCCAATTTTGATATAAATTCTACCTTCGTAATACTGGAAGCCAGCAAAACCATAGCTGTTTTCCCATACTGATGTGTGAAAGCAGCTGTCTGACAGCAGAGACACCAGATCATTTGGCAACTGCTCCTTCACACACAGTATTCCCACTGTTAATGAAAAAACCTCTGCCTTCAAGACAGGAAAGATAATTTTTAAAAGATACTTGGACGTGAATTCTGCCTGTTTAAATGCTGTGTAACTAGTTATTCCCTAGGCATCCTCATTTGTGAGTTCAGTGGACAGCATTTTTATTACATTAGCTACAAAAATACCTTACACACATGAACTTATTTGTTTCAGTATAAATATACACACATTCAATTATATGTTGCAGAACATTTAAGATTCTCAAGGCAGCCTCATTTTTCATGTAAAAACTTAGTAATTCAGGCTTGCTATGGGTATATCCTACACAGCTTCTATAAAGTATGTACACTGAAACCTCTTAATAAACCCTGAAACATCATGAATACCTTTAAGTACTTCTTGCCTTCAGCAGAAGGCCTTCCTTCCTACCACAGGAAACTATGCACTGATTTTACAGTGTGGAGAAAAAAGAACCAGACCAGTTGTACCAATATTCATAACTTGCTTCCAATTTTCAGGAAAACTAGTGAATTTTTAAGCCACTGTTTCACCTTATTCCCATAACAGAGCAGAATTGTTGCAATGAAGCTCACAAGTTTGTTCATCAGAATCTTCATCCTTCACCACAGCTTTCAAATAGTACATGAAAAATGGCTACAATTCTCCAAACCGATTAAAACAATGCTACATAGTCAAGTATCATCCCCTTTCATATACTGTAATTAAATGAGCACCAGCTGTGGTTTTAATTAAATACAAGACAAATAATGCCCATACACATGGTCTTGTAATATAAAAGGACACCATTAATTTGAAAATCTCAATGAAAAACGACTTGTTCTCTGAACAGTGGAACTAATGAGGCAGACTTCCAATGAATTTGTCTTTGTCCTCTTCACCCTCTGCAGTCAGGTCAGCTGTTCTTCATGTCCCCTAGCACACTGCAAGCTGGGTAAGAAACAACATGACTTGTGCCTGGTTTTACAGCAACCCTGCTGCCTGGCCTGGCAGCCCCTGCCAAACACAGGTATCCAATACACGAGTTACATCCACCTCTGTGTTCAATATGCGGCTCTTTTCTCCAAGTAACCAAAGAACAAATATATTAACAGCAAGGAAAGCTTGTTGCATCTTTAACCATACAAGACCATCCTTTCATTAACTGGCCTGTTTCAGTTTCCAAGTGCTAATAAAAGAATAAATAAATTTAAAAAAGAAATTTACTGAAAGGGCAGACCAGGCAAAAAGAAGTTGTCATAACAGAGGAGGGCTGTTTGTGATACTCTAGTTTGATGTGCAAGTGATGCCTCCAGCTACTACTGCAATCCATAAGGTTAACACAGCCAGTGTAACTATGTATTCATGGCAGAGTCAAGCTCCCCTCACCAGTTCATTAAAAAGGTGTAAGAAACTATTGCTGCACTTTCCCTTAAGGTGTGAGTGTTCCCACAGATCACACTTCCCAGCGTGCTTGTTTATCACAAGGCAGGTGGGAACTGGAACATGATCTTTGGATGTTGCTGTAACTCAAAAAAGGAAACATCTGAGCAAAGAGCCACAGTCCATGCAGAAGCATTATGGGTAGGGGAAAAATAAAGTTCATGTTTAGAACTCAAGTTTAATAATCTGAACTCTTAAAGTGGGAAAGGCTCCATTTAAGAATCTCAAGCAGTAAGTCAACCACAATTGTAACTCTGCAGCACTGAACTGCTACAGGATTGTGACAACTGAGAAAGTGAGAACGGGGTTTTTTCTCTCCTCAGCAAACAGTGGTTTTTTCTACTGGGTTTTTTTCTCTCCCCAGCAAACAGTGACAGATAAGGCAGAATCACTATGACTAACACTCATACCAGACATTTATAGTTCAAGGTGGGCTGCCTCTTAATGACACAAGATTATGAAACAGATCAAACACTCAGCAGTGTGCAAAATTAACACAGCACATAGATTTCTGCTTGTACAAGACATTGGTCTGAAACTTTAAGCATCAGACTGCAGAGAGATCTGCTTCATACAGAGAAGACATTCAACTGACAAAGCCTGTGTTCTTCATAAACTTTATATTGATCCAATACATCTACTTGAATTCCATCAAGAAAGAAACCACTGTTGTGACACTGCAGCACCCAAATTGTCCAACAGGACACACATGGTCAACATGTGAGAACAAAGATAAGAAGGATCAGACTAGCCAACCAATTTGCTTTTCTACCATCATCCAAAAAACTAAGAAAATACATTAGATGCATAGTATAAATAAAAAATTAGTTACCTATCTTAGCTTAGAAGCTAGAATTTCCTTGAACTTCTACTACAGTAACAACAGTGGGTTGCTTACTGAAACATATACACACAAGTTATAACCAATATCATTCTGTCAGGTTTTAATACATTAAATATACAATAACAATTATTTATTATATTATTAATATAACAAACTGTATAGTATGCTTTTGTTAAAATTCAAACCAATGTACAGCTAAGTTTTGAAAGGTACTGTAATTATAAAACTGTAAGAACAAGCTTAGGAAAAGCAACTTCCTGACCTCTCTTCCAGCCTCCTTTACGAGTGAAGTTTCTTTCTCATTATCTACCTGCTTCTACAAGGATTTCATACAATACTGCAGACGTGATTTATGATGCATATTTTGCACCATGCTTTGAAGACCGCTTTTGGTGCTGTGAAATATTCTATGCAGGTACAATTAGGAACAACATTTGTGGGCAGTTAGGTTTCTGAAGAATTTTGTGGGAAGCAAAATACAGAAGTGGATGGGATAGTGAGATGAACTGAATGCCAAGAAAGCAGGTGACTACTATACTGTTGTACACACTGCTGGAAGTGTTCTGAGGCCAAGAATAAACCAAGAGAAAGACACAAAGGGCAATGAAGGAGGGTGCTGAAAAAATGATATGGTTAAAGCCCTGAAGAGCACTAAAATTACTATTATACTCAGCATTTTTCCCAGCTGTTGTGAAATGTGATCCTCACCACTAAGTCTGATCCACATTTTTCAATCCCTCAGCCTGAAACTAGACTAATTAAACGATATTGCTAAAACCAGTTGTACTCACTGCACGTTTCCTATTTTCAACAGAGAAATCACAAGAAGGACCTATGTATATAATCTTCTGTGAAATTTAAGTACTAATCTTATATTTTTCCTCTTGTTTCCTGTATTCCTCAGCTACAGTACTACTGCACACCAATTTGGGAAAGGATGCTCAGAAAGGTAACCCCTGACATAACCAAGGAGCCATAAAATCATACCAAACTATATACCAATAGAAAGCAGCCAAACACCAAAAGACCAATTTACTTGTTCTGTGTGTGTCCTCTGTGGCTGATCAGTAAAGTCCTACCATGGGAGAAGGATCAGAGATGGACCAGGGTGATGTGTCCATGAAGCTCAGAAAGAATACCACTGAGTGGGACTGATCACAGCTGCTGCAAAAAAAGCTGACTTGATCTCAACACCAAGAGGACCTGAGGGCTGGTTTTGATTTAGATAAACAACTATCAACATTTGAGAGAATCAGCTGGTGTGTATTTCTCCCCAAGCTCATTTAGAGTGTGAATATCTCCCTGAGTCAGCCAGGACAGTGTAGGGTATGTGTATACGTGGCTCAGCCTAAAATAAAAACTATAAAAACATAATCAACTAACAGAATTTCAAAGAGAGTAATGATCTTGAGCCAGTTTCAATTCAAATATTTATTCCTGGCAAGGCCAGGGATGCCCAGGGTGGTGATGGTGATTCCATTAGAGCGAGGCTGGGAACCACGCTGGTGCTGTGATTGAGCTGTGAACTGCAAGTGTTCTCTTCTGTTGTGTGTGTGACTTGTGTCTGTACTGTGTTCTCATTGTGTTTTGTGTCATGATGCTAAAACAGAAATCCCATGTACCATCAACAATCTTCAAATAAATGAATCTGATGTTAAACATCACACCTTCCACATGTGGACTGTCTAAAAGAACATGGTCAGAGAGTAGTGCTCTGACATTCTCTCCTCTTTTTTATTTCCCACTGGCATTTTGCATAGTTTAATGCAATTAATCCACAACATGGACATTTTCTGTGTATTGCAACTACTTAGTTTAATGACAAGCAGTACACATAAAAACATCTGATTAAATAGTAAAAATGTTGCATCTTCTCTGAAAACTTTCCCATTTTTTTGTTATTGAACATTATGCTGGCTTTGAAAACCCAAGCTGCTTTGTAACATGAGAGAAGGTAGGTGTAGAGGACAACACAGAAAATACAGTCAGAACTCCAGCTCTCAGTGCAGAAAGGGCAAAACAGCAAATGTCTACACATTGTATTTTCTGACTACTGTCTTCTTCTAGGGAAAGAGGAATTGCAGTCTAGGAATGAAAAGGTTGGTAATCTAAGTTCATAGTGAAAAACATATCTGAAAACAGAACAATAAAACCTTCAGCAATCTCAGGGCTGTGGTTGTGCTATGGATTGCTAACTTTCATAAATAGAAGTACAGAACAGCATCAGGGCTGGTCCAGGGAAAGCACAGACAAGGGCTGGTACTTATCTGCTGAAGTGAATGAGAACCTTTCATGTTAAGGCATGGCAGATATACTGAAGACATGTGAACAAGGTACAGAGGAAAAAATTACACAGAACAAAAAGCGTGAAAGAAATCTCAGCACTGCTTCACACAACCAGGAAAAAAACCCAAACAAAATGAAACAAAGAAAAGTCAAGGCAAAGCTTAAAAATCTTTCTAAGAGAGAAGTTAAAAGATATGAAACTCATGTTACAGACATTTGTTATAGATAAAACTCCAAGGCGTTGTCAAGTTTACATTTTATCAGGAGCACAAATCAGCACTACTTGCAAACAACACTTACTTAAAGTGATTACTATATAAATGTATAGCTACTCTCAAACATTTTTCTTCTCTGTCCTACACAATTTTCATGACACCTTCTCCTGAAAGGTGCATTTTTAATGGTCCAAGTGCTGAAATAAACGTCATCAAACTCCATTTCTGTTAATTTATTGACAAAATGGAAGGGAAAGACTTAAAAGAAGAACCATATCCCAGAAGCAGTGACATGACAGATTGATGTTCCCCAGACATTTTCAGCTGTATGATCTCCAGAGCACACTCCTGAAACACCACAGTCAACACCCCTGTAAGTAAATACCCAAGGCAATGTCAAAGTGACTAAAAAAATGGTACCACTGAATTGCTGGATATGCCTATAAATATGCCCTGAAGCTTTATGTCTGAAACAACTGTTACGTGCTAATAAAAAGCCTACAAATTTTCAAAGTGACATACAAAATGGACATTTTGTGACTGTGCTTCTGAGGCAATTATTGTCATATTAAACATTAGACAGTTACTTCATATGCTTGTGCAATACTAAAAAAATAATGTGCCAACACTAGCCAGGATGGAGCCATTCAAATTCTAGAAAAACAAAGACCAAATTTTTGTAAGACACAGTTTTAATTTGAAAAATCTGCAGAAGATGTTTTCAATCTGTTTGTATTATTTATAAACAATTTCAACTGAAGTTGCTTGGGGTTTTTTTTAACTGAAAATTAACATTTGCAGGCACTTGTGAAAATTTCGAACTATTTCTTAAACTAAAAGACTATTCCAACTAAATCAAAGCGAAAAAATGTTTCATAAAGAAAATACACTTAAGATTGTTTAAAAATACACAGTCGAGGTAAACTAATGCTGGTTAACTCACTATTCTGGTGAGCAGCATCAGTTTTAGAATGTATTAAAGGAAAAAAACAAAGAATGCAATCATGGAAGATTTTCCTTAGAAAAATTAATCTGGCAATTCACACTTGATGAATGGACCATGGTGCTAACTGCAATTCTGAATATGCCCAAGACCTAGACTAATGGCTCTACTTCTATTAAAAACAGATGTTTACAATATAATGGAAAACAAAATTTTAGGTGACATGAGAAGAAAAGCCAAATACTGAGACCTAAGAATAACAAAAGGAGACAAACACATGAATCTGGGGACTGCAGAAAACAACTACACATTGGAAAGTTCACTTTCCAACCCATCCCTGTGGCACTGCAGGGCAGCCCACACGTCCACAACAACAGCCTCAGAACTGGCATTTACACTGTGCAGGAATGGTCAGTCTTGCTTTTACTTTCCAGAGGAGGAACCTGCTGCTATTTCCATTCCCAGTGAGGGAGCAAAGCAACAGTAATGCAGGGTATGAAAGTAGGGCTGCAGGGAGACCAAGCTTAGAACAAAATACTGTCTTCATTTCTCAACATACCGTCTGCAATCACAGCCTTTCTTTAACTAAAGATTATAAAATTAAAAAAAATTGCTACAAAATTATGAGCTAGGAAGGGTACTAGCTAGGTCCTAGGTCCATTTTTAGAAGGATTTTATCCCCCTTCAGTGAACTCATTTAGCATTCTTACTCTCCTTATACTTACTCTCAACATAATTTAAGTAAGGCAAATTATCTCTTTATCATTGCACCAATGGAAAGAGGAACAGACTTATTTTTTCCTGTCTCCTCTTCTGCCCAACATGACCAGAGAAAATTAACTGAAGAAAAAAACAGCAAGGTTCAGTGCAGGTCCTTTTCCCTTGAAATCTCAAGATGCCAGACTTCTTTTTCTCTGTTCCTTTCCAGTTTCTTGAGGTGACTGAGACACTGTTTTCCCCTCAGAAACAAAAGGAGTGAAAAACTAAGCCCAAGAATGCACCTCACTCAATCATTTGCATTTAGCATTATGGTAACCCACAGTCTAGTGCTGGCTGCGACATTCCGGACAGGGTGCAAACTCATACACACTGGTTTGTTTTCTAGGGGCTCTGCCAGTTTTCAGTTTGTCAACCTAACTTGCTCGTTCAGCTTCAGTTTTTTCTGACTGACAATAATCCAGATCTTTCAAAACAGAGATCACCATTCAAGAACCACTCAAACATTAGACACTACTTGTTATGCTAATTTAATAATAATTTACTAAAGCATTCCATGGTTCTTGAGTTCTTTCCAAAAATGATCTCAAAATAGCTTCTGATTTTCAAAGATAGGACTGTGGAATAGCAATAAAGCTGTACTTACAATGATACAAGGATCTCTGTCTCCAGCATGACCCACGAGATCTGCTGTCACCATAAATTTAGGGAAATAAGATCTGCATTTCCAAGTCCAGTCAGCACTTTGTTTCTACCATAAGCCATAAAAAAAACCAAATCAAAAACAACTGAATCCAGAAAACAAAAACACCCACCAAATCCTCTAGTATATACTTGTCCAATTGTTTGAAACTCACAGAAAGAAAACAGATCTCCAGCCTTCCTTAGTCAGCTTATGTCCTGAAGAGCTTTATGTTAGAACGTCCATTATGTAACTTCCAAAAGTACAGTTCTAAAATTATTTTTCGAAGCAGCTAATCAACTTTGGAGCTGCCAGATGCGACAGCAAAACTCCCTGGATGTGCATGTACAAAACTAACAAAACACATTCTGTACATTCTTAATGATTTCACCTTCCCAAGGTTAGTTGCACCTCTGAGACCTTCATACTCCCTTTTCCTGCTCCTTTAAGCTCCTGCCAGCAGCTCTTCCCTCTTCTGATGGCCACTTCTTCCCGGAGCCCCAGCATCCCTAAGGGCACCCACCAGTAAAAGCTCCTCCAGGGTGAAAAAGTGGAAAAGAAGCTGACATCTCCAGTGACTTCCCAGCTTACAGTGAAGTAGTGGTTGTTAAAATGCTTTTAGAAAGAAAACATACTATAAGGGTTACAGGGTTTTAAGTATCAACCACCTTTACACTCCTGGCTCTAAATCTCAGACTAGTCCATGTTATATTCCCAGGTCACTGTGTCACCACTGCATGTCAATTCTTAGCACAATCAACAGTCTCCTAGACCAGAATGTGCCCTTTTAGGCAGAAGTCAGTACTTTTGCCCAGTCATCTTCACAAGCCAACCAGAACTGGATGCACAACTTCTCCAAGGACAGTTAATTTCTTCAGACTTAATACAAATCCTAGGTAGGAAAATCACTTATGCTACTATAACCTCAGTTGCTGCAGGAAGTTTCCAAAATTTCCCTCTAGCCCCATTCCATAAACCTTTGTGTGAGTTATCTTTGAGTATTTTTCTCCTAAGAAACACCCAGTACATTCTGGTATTTTCAATCACAAGGCCTGCATTTTTCACTGCCTCCTCTTTCCTATTACCTGGTCAATGCACCAGGGAAAAGCTGACTAATTTTACTGAAAGCTTTGCAAATGGATGGCAAACTGCAGGAGCAGTTAGCATTATTTCCTACTGAGGTTTTCCACAGCACTGGATGTTATTAAAAAATTGTGATTTTAACAAATTGGATACAAAGCAATTACTGTTGCAAAATACTACCCTGATAAGGCTCTATGATGAATCATCTCTAAGAGTGACTATGTTACAAAGAAGTGAGTACGTCAACAGTTACTACAACACTGCGAGAGGAGTTTGTTTACAACAGAAAAAGCCAAAAAGAGCATCTGCCTATCTGGATTTCAGTACATCAGTAAGTTTTTTTAATATTTATATAAATATTCTTAATGAAAGTATGCTGAATAAAGGCAAGTCTCAAGCACAACTGCGACACTCTATCCTAACAAACTGCTTCCCTTTTCTAAAAACAGTCCATAGCCCTATTTAAATAAGTTCTTGCTCTCTATGGCATAACTCTTTTATAAATCTCTTACAGAAAAATTCCACTTAAAACCTCTTCTTCCATCTGGAAAAACATGAAAACACAATTTGCATTACTGAAAATCACTAGAGGTTTTTTTTTCCCCCCAGAAGATAAAAGCAGTGTCAGCAAGAAACTGAAAAGGCCCTCCAGTGCCTTTCATCCTCCAACTGATACCAGTTATTTGAATGTTCATATCTGGTGCTAGACCCCAGAAAACGTTATGCAAGATCTCTGCATGATGCCTCAAACTCCCTTCTGATAGCAACTACCTCTGGAATGAAGCAGACAGCACAAAGATATGCCATTCATGAACCAGAGCTTTTAAAAAGAAACTCAATTGCATGATTATTCTTTTCTAGTCATATGGCTTACACTTTAGGCAACAGAGCCTCCAGTGCACAAACAAAGAAGGTGAAAATAAACACTGATAATTTATTATCAATTGCACTAACACAGACAAATCCACACAGCTGGCAAACCTCAATATGCTTAATGAGTAAGTATTTGCATAGGTAAGTTTTAAGACAGATTTCAGTAACACCTGGATATATTACTCCATTCAGGAGAACTACTTTTTTTTGTCATGCACTGGACTAATAACCCAACATGGTATCTCTGTCTGTAGCATCAGGCACAGCATCTTGGTCTTTTGGCTTCATACTTTTTCAGCAATTTATTTAGCAGGCTTCTCCCAATATAAAAGCGTACCTGTAAAATTTGCAGAGAATCAAGTGTCTGTACAAAACCAAACTAGATTATTTCAGCCAAGTGATGACAGCAATTTGTTAAGATGGGATCAAAAGTAATTCAGAGGCACAGACAGTAATTATGAACCTGAAGCTACTCCAAGTGTTCATGAATGCAATGGTTAGAATTTCAGCCCAGTTCAAAATACTGTCTCCAAAACTCATGGGAAGAAAAAGGTGTCTGGAAAACACTCATACAAGATTAAATGTTTTTCTCTTAACCTCTCCTCCCACAATGACCTCATCTTCTTTTTCTACTGTAAGTTCAGATACAGAGGCTTGACAGATGAACTTCAGTTCTTCTTCAAGTGAGGGTGTCTCTTTTCTTTTTCAACGGTTACAAAAAAAATCTCTTGCTCATCAAGAAGTGTACAGCAATTTTCTTAAATGTCAAAAAAACTTCTGCAAATGAAAAGCCCTTTTCAAACCATGCTACTTCATATTTTAAGACTACTCATTTTATAGTAATCTTTCCCTGCAATTTTTCTGCAAAAGAATAAAAGTGAAGATTCAAATGTGTCTACCAGACAATTAATCTTCACTTGTATATACACACGCTCAAAATTTAATTGCACTTACTGAAATTATAGATGTTTATAATTATAAAACTTGAAAGCTTCAGTCACACAGAAAAACAGCAATTGCTTTAACATTTTGAGATTAATTTACATAGTATTTCCAACATTATGTGTCTGTCTCTACCAAGCCCCAGGCAGATTCACTCCTTATCTTGGACTCTGAATGCCAAATTCAACCCTGTATTTCATCCATGCAATTCTATTAAATAAACAGGAGTTGTATAGATATTTATGAGCCCAGAGCATGGTTCCATGGAAAGTGCACATCCCCTGAGACTGTCATTCTCTCCTTGAGTGTAATTTTCTTTGCTTTAAATCATCAAATAATAACAGAAAAAAACATTACTAATTCTCTAAGGAAGTCAGTACAGCACATAAAGTTGCTTCTACAGCGTTCTGATAAAACAAATTTTTTATATTTATATCACACAAATGCATGCCCACATATGCACATATGAAAAAAGGAAATCACGGGTCATAACAAGACAAAATTTATAATTTAAAGGCATTATATATGTCACATGTTCCACTTAACACTTTAAAATGTCCGCATCCTTCTATGACCACTTTCACTAACATTCACCCACACAAAAAGACTCACTGTGAGTGTCACTTATAAAGAGCTTTCAAGCAGTAACTGGCACAGCTGTAAATCTACATAAGGCTCAACAAATAAATCTTGTGCTCTCTGCTGCCAGTATAGAAAGATTAATCTGAAGAGGAACACAATGGAGTACCTCCTTATCTTTTTAAAGTAGGGCAAATATTTTACTCATGTTAATTGTCCTGACAGAAAAGGATCAACACTGGGTTATTCCATTTAACATGTGGCTTATTTTTCACCCCTGAACATCACATAGGCCAAAAAATTTGCTGATTCCAAAGTTATAAAGCTATTCTGTGTTAAATCTTCATAAAAATCGTACCTCATTCATACAGCTTTCTTGTTTGAATCTTTACACAGCATGAGGTGTATTATTCACATAATCAGGTAGAATGAAAGTGCAAGTTACTTTTTTCATTTTTTATGGCTTCACCATCTGTGTAACAGAGCACTTCACAGTTCAGGTGAAGACTTACACTGATGTATTTTTTTTTCCATTTAATTTCATTTACATTCTAAACAATTGTTTCTGGGGGCTCTAAAATCTCGACATATCAATATTATCATTAATGTAATTTCAAGAATGAAAAGGTAATCACTGTAATATAACTGAAAAAACATCAGTGAAAAAAAAAAAAATCACACTTTTCCCATCTTAAAGCAGATTCCTGGTTCAGAGCGCATACCAAAGAAGTGCTGTATCAGACCAGAACCAGGCTGACTGACCAGCATTCTGCCTCTGAGAGTGGGAAATCAGAGAGAAGTTGAAGGAAACACGGAAGAACTAAGTAGATATTTGTAAAGCTTCCGTGCTGCTGCTTTGCATGTTCTGTGCCTCGAGGATAACTTTTGTCCCTTTTGATCTTCTTCATATCACTCGTGAATTTATAATGCTCTCTCAAAACATATACCCTTTTTTCTTCCTTATCATCTGAGGCTGACATGCCCTAATGTATTTAACAGGACAAGCTCTTCCACTTTTGATCCTCCCTGGTGCCTTTCTTGGGACTGCTTTGGTTTTACAGTTCTGGTGCTTGACACATCACAGCCCTGTGGGACAGCGCCTGGCTGCACAGCTGGCCACGCTGATTTTTTGCTGTCAGCAACCTCAGTCTATGCCTATACTACATCACTGGCCTCTGCTATATTAACAATCTAGCCTGCACATAAGCAACCCTTGTGTTCTCAAGTATTTCTCCCGGGTTCTCTGCGCTGTGAATTTCACAGCTGGCTGTCCTGCCTGTCAGCCCCACCTCAGATAACTCTATCAATTGCAGGGAAAAACGCAGGTATTTAGGAGAAAGTGGTGGGAAGGGCATTAGCAGCTTCCCCTCCATGAAGCAGGCAGGCTGTGTCTTCAGCTAAAGCATTTCTGGGGATTTACTGTGTATGAATGCTGGTAACAGCTGCTGGAATGCAAGCAGGAACACAAGACATGTTTGCGCACACGATAGGGGTGTATGGAAGAAGACAACTTTCAAGTGATGACATCATGGCATGTACCAGAGATGGCAATTACCCAAATTATTCATATTCATATTCTGTGGGTAAACTGACTCAGTGACCAGCTGACTTCAGTGAACCAAACTCCTACTTTCATACTCATATTTTGACAAATTCCACTGGAAGTGTGTAGTTCTGGTGAACCATTGCCACATACATCCAGTATCCATCCTAAACAACATCCCCACACCTTCCAACAGAGCTCACTAGCTCAGCTAAGCATGTATTTACACAGCTATGCTGTTTCAATATACAAGCAACACCTACACTGCTATGTTGACTTAGTCGTAAGCCTTGATGCTCACAGAGCGAGGTCAAGGGCTCGCAGGTGGCTGCACTCACTCCTCCAGCTCTGCAATTCCAGCCTGAATTCTCTCTTCCTTCACTCCTGCCTGTTATGATTTCTCTCTTCTCCGGGGTCCTGACATAAGATACTTTCATATGTTCTTTTTTGTCTGGATTGTTTATTCCCTTCTCCACATACCATTCTTCTCCTGTTCCCTCCCTTCACTGAAGCTGCCAGCAACTCCCTGTGAAACCTAGAGCCTGCAGTGCAGCAGCTGTTTCCATTCAGCCCTGTGGTCCCCCTGAGGAAAGAATTAGCCCCTCATTAACCCTCTCCCTCCTGCTGTTATGCATCGATGCAGCTATTTAACTAAGTGCAGGGAGCAATTAGTACCATTTCTGTTTGCAGCCACCATTCCTGCCCCTTTCAGCTGCAATGCTGAGTATGCAGCAGCATACGAAGCTGCCACAGGTACCTAAGCCCCAGAAGACAGCAGCTCAAAGACTCTTTCTAGAAATTAAGGTCGATAAACAGATATTTTAAATGAGATTTTGTGACAGGGATCAGATTCACAACAGCAAGAGTCAAGTTTTAAAACATGTTATTGCTGGGAAAAAAGCAGCCACTTTACAAAGTAACCTGTTATTTCTTTATGGTTTTGTGTCTGATTTTTTGTGGAGTTTTTTAAACTGCTCAAAATAGTGGAATTCTTTATGATATTTCTTTGCTGAAGTACACCTAACTGCTCCATGTGCAGGAGTATTTGGGAATATATATTGAAAAACAAACTTTTAAAACCCCATTGAGATAAATCAGCTTTTTAAAAGAAGTGGTAGTTATAGAAAATTAACATTGGTTGTTTTCTATTTTTCANTGTCTCAGTCCATTTTTAAGTATTATGTCTTGCTATTTTGAACCTACACAAGAAGGTACTGATGGCTGCCTTTCACAGGCAGCTACTTACCTCAGGCCTCTCATCCAAGTCTCAGAGGTTAAATCATTAAATGGACCCAGACTTCAATTTACACAAAACTATTATTACAAAATAGCCAAGCTTGAAACAAGTTGCACAGCTCTCAGTGAAGTACAGGCAGCAAAGCTGGAAGCAGCTGCTTGGGCAGAAGCAGCAATGACTCACTGCCTGCAAACCTGACCCTGATCAGCCAAACACATTCCTCTTCCTGCTCCCCCCAAACTCCTGGGAACAGCCACAGAAGAGCGTTCTGCACTTGATACAAGGCCTGCTGTCCTAGCAACAGTCCTTCCCCATCACTGTGTTTATTCTACCTCTAATCTCACCAGAGGCCCTACTACTTCCATGCTGGAAGAAATCCGATTGCAGAACCTGAGACTCACAGAACAAACCCTTGGCACCACACGGCTGATTCTGTAACACATGCTTAACTGTTTATTCAAATGTTTACTCCCTAAGTGACCCTAGGACTGAGTTTGGGACTCTTCTAGCCACACAGATGTTGAAATTTCCAAGGGGGTTAGGAAGAAATCAAAAGCAAGCAAACAGTTTTATTCTGAAGAAAGAATCGCACCCTACCTTGTGACCCGATGTTATTGCTCCAGACACAGTTCAATGTCACCCACTGAGCATATCTCAAAGCACTCTGGAAAATACTCCTTGCAGTCTCAACAACTGGAAGGGTAAAAGAACTACAGACGCCACCATGAATTTGCTATTTCTTGAGCCACACAACGGGATATCTTCCTGCCAATTTGACTGTGCTAACATCACTGTAAAGCAATCTAATCAGCAGGAATCAAAATGTCCACTAAAACAAAGAGGAAAAAATAAAATTGGACTTGACCCAGAAAATGAGGGAAAGTAATTTATTTTCTTGTCTTGTTCTAAGATTTCAGAACCAGAAACGGAATCTGAAAACCTGTGCCAATCTGAATAAAAATATGCTGATATACACTGTATATTAAAGAGTAAAAAGGTGTCAGCCTCTCCCAGGACAAGTTCTGGTCTGAGGACAGAAAGTTTATAAAAAACATATTCCATGAAATAACCACAGTGGAGATAAAAGCAGACTCAGTCCTATTGCTCCCTTCTACTTCAATGAAATTGTAATCACAAATATGTAATTGCATGTATAGTGTAGTTTAGCTGCCTAGGATATGTACATTTTAGTGTAGTTTTTCATGTTCCTAACATACCATATATCCACATCCAGACAAATTTAAGTGCAGGTATTTCTTGAAGGGAAGGATGTGAGAGGCAGGAAGGGAAGAAGCATTTCCTGAGATTGTGTGTACCAGCTATATGAGATTCTCACATTTATCTTCTCAAATAACTCCAGTAGAGTATTTCTGTAAATGTAATTTGTAGTGCTCTTTAATCCTGTTAACCAAGATTTCCCATTTGCCCAGTCTCAACAGAGAACCAGAGAAATTTATCATCTGCTTCTCTGAGTTCTGATCATGCACAGTTCATGCACACTCAAAAACCTCCATTCAAGTTCCATTTATAAACATGTAATGAGACTGAAACAGTCCCCACTGCACCAGCAGAACATTACACAATCTCCTCAGGTGCTATGGGTCAAAACTGGACTTGTATTAACCTGGTTAAGATGTTTTGCTAAAGTCAGTTTCACTGCCCAGCAAAAGCACGAGATTCAGAGTAAGTCTGCAAGACTGCAACATGAGGGATACCACAGGGCACCTTTATCTTTCTAATCTTTTCTCCTTTTCCATATTCAGATGAGAATAAATCCCAGTTTGGGCTGCTGTTAGAAAACAGAGCAGGGATGCTCATGTCTTATGACTAGCCCATAAGTGAACTTGGTCAGTAAACAGTGCTGTGAGTTAGACAACCCTGTTTTGAACTAATATACTTGAGTTTCCTGAGATTTGGGTTAGCTGCTTTTCTTAAGTAAGGACATTAAGGACTTTTCCAATTAATAGCAAATGTTCCATTACATTACAAAATCAGAAAACAAGAGAGAGATCTGGAAAAGAATTCAAGGACAGTATAAACCAGATGTGTCTAGGCAAGACCATTACACTTAAACATAAACATCTCTCAGCACAACTCACGCACATTTTTGGAGTGTTACCAACTCAACAGCTCCAGTGCTATTCCACATCCCAGAACTATTCACTGCATGAGATACAAATGCAGCACAATCAGACAAGGAAAAATTGGGGTTTGTTTTACATAGTCAGCTATGTGACTAACAATGGACAAGTTTGAACTGCCAACAAAAATTACAGCAACTGTGCAAATCAACCATTCTGTCTGCTCAACCCACTTCTCAGCCATAGGCAGAACGAAGGCAGGTGGGAACAGTCCAGCCCTCCAAAATCCCAGAAGGCCTTACACATCGTAGCTTAATTTTATCCCAGTTGATTTGGGTTTCTAATCCTTACACATGGGGCAGAGCTGTTTCTCCCACGAGTCTGAATCACCCAATTTGAAACTATTACATCTTCCTCCTCCACACTCCCCACAGATAATGGAAAGATGAGACTCTTCCATCCCTAGTGTAAAAGAATTACACTATGCCCTTTCAAACAATTTAAAAAAATATTACATGGGCAGAGATTTTAAAAAAAGTTCTCAATCACCTTTTACTGAAGTCTCTCACCCAGCTAAAACAAAGTAACATCACAGCTTAACAAAATTAGGTTGTTTACAGAATTAGGCTAAAACAAACCAAAGAATCCTCCCGCCTCCAAAACAATACCAAACCCCAAATAATTTCACACTCTTCGAGTCCAAGTAACAGCAACAATAGCAGA
The DNA here is from genome assembly GCA_013400955.1 of Drymodes brunneopygia. NCBI lineage: Eukaryota > Metazoa > Chordata > Aves > Passeriformes > Petroicidae > Drymodes > Drymodes brunneopygia. Next base: position 107,031 of record VZTZ01036435.1, read on the forward strand.
ACATCCAGAAATTCCTGTAGCACATTGAAAGAAAGATTTGGGAGGCTCATTACTATCAACTCTTCTGAATTAAAGCCTGAAAACACCACACACTACTGGTTAAGGATCCTTGGGATTCCCTAAGCAGAGTGAGAACGTGAAACTATTAATACCTTAAAAGACTTGGCATGAAAAGTAAGGTACCATATAAGCACTTTACAGAAGTGGGTAGTGATAGTTCTTTCCACAGACAACAATAAATGAGATTGCTTTTTTTTTTTCAGACATCAGACAGAGAATGGCAGACCTGGCACTGGAAGCCAGGTGTTTCATTTCCCAGACCAGTGGTCCCATCATCCAACCATCCTGACCCCAGTGAATTTTATAAACGTATTTTGGTGGGCACACCAAGGGGCTAACTCTGCTTACTATCCTATTATATATGCATGAATTACACACTATAGTAGTGATTTTAAAAAATAGTAGTTTCAGAAACTAATAAAACTCTGAAATAACTTTTTTTTTTAAATCAGAAGTGAGGTGACATTGCCAGGTTTCTGGTGACAAATAATTCATTTTATAGATTATGACAATAGGAATTAGAAAGCTTGTTTTGAAACAGTAATTGAGAAGAGACATTTCATTCACGTAAAACCACAAATGCACTACTGATTATATCTCTCTGAAGTAAAACCACAGAGGGAATGAAAGAAAAGCTTTTATTGTTGTACTGCAATGAATATGGAAATTATTTTTTTACCCGTTGTAGACATTAAAATTTAGTAATACTGTTTTGGAAAATGTGTAGTAGGTTTTAAAGTCATGATATTTCAATCTGTCTCCACTGAACAGAGGAACAAGAAGAGCTTATGCAGGCCTTCCTCACCAGAAACCAACAAAAAAGGCTTTATAGATCATCATTCCACACCTTAAAATATTTTAATTCAGCAGCTATAAGGCAGAGGAGAAAGTAAACTAAAAAGGAACAGAGATGTATACAAGCTACACTGAGCACTAGTGTCCAAAAGTGTACGTAAAAGGGAGTTGTACATTATTTATAGTTAAGAAAGTAGGATCTCAGATGGGAACTGAAATATTAGATATAGCTTATTTTAGTTCCAACTTGTTCACATTTCATGGAAGCCATGCCCTGCAGTCATTTCAGAACCCCCTGTTTTCTTTTATAAATTAATCATGGTAATGTGCTCTGCTGTCAGACATCATGGAAACACCAGAACAGCTGACAAACAGAATTCTTACCCTCACTTTCAAAGGTGACCAAATTAGTTCTTTACAAAGAACCTATCAATTGATAAAGATACATCTATCAGTGTACATGAGAGATTATGTTTGGAAATGCAACCTATATTTTAAAAAACCTATGAAACTAGAGCTAATCCAACATACCTAATGTTATTTAAACAGGCAAGCAAACCCTGAGACATGAAGGATCAGGAGTGGTGAATCTGAAAGATCTGGAGTGGTGCAAGGCTGATGAATGCTCCAAAACCATGAAATGACTCAGTCTGGATGGTTCATCTCTAGCCCAATCTTGTGCTCACAGTAGACTCAATATTGCTTAGTACTTCTTGCACAGATGGGTCTTGAAAACCTCCACGGATGGAGACTGGATGTGGTAACTACAGAACATATCCCACTTAAGTAAAAGCTTCAAGTGTCTCAGGAACACTTAATTTCAAATTTAATTAATTTACAGTCAGACATACACAGTGACACAATACAGTAAGCAAAAATGCTACTAAGCTGTGCAGTGGCATTAACTGGTGAGGCCCAGTTAATATACTTATACCTATGTACCTATGGAGGGGAACTAAACAGAACTAATGACATCTGCAAGTACAAGTAAACAGGCTGGTGCTGGGAAGTTCAGTGAAGAATGAGAAACAGTACAGAAGTTTTACGAAGATGGTTTGGAAATGAAAGTGAATTTGGTGGAAGGCCAGATAATACAAGATGGGATGATATTACAATAAAAGTGAGTTACGGTGCAGCATGGCCCTGAGGGAGGCACAGAGGGAAAGTGGAGCAGCAGGAGAAGGAACTGCACATTTATGGAAGGAGTCTGTTTGGGAGTCAGTAAGATGACAGGTCTTGTCTGCAACTCAGGTAAGAAGTGTATTACAATTTTTTTCTGAGTATAGGACTCTGCTCAGTTCAACAATCTCCCAAGAGACATTTTAGAGTTTCCATAATCCAAGACATGTTGAAGAGTTGCAAAAGGTTCTAAAATACTACACAGTAATAGTAAACAGAGATATACATAAGGTACACCAAGCCACTAGTGTTAGGACCAAAATAGAACTAGTATTCTATGAAAACTTTAAACCTGGTCTTGTATTTAGTCCTCTTTATCTCTTGCCTTTAGAACATAAAANTTTATACCAACAAGACTTCATTACTGTATTACTAACTCTTATACATAAATTAGGAGCTTCTCTTCAAACGTATCTCTGTAAGAATAGAAGAATTGTGCCTGAATTCTTTCGAAGAGTCACACTTGTCATAAATGAGCAATGCCACAGGAAAGCCTGTAAATCCATTAATCAGATAACCTAGTACAGTTTTGAATGGCATTCTTAGAATCTTGCTATAGGTTGGCATTATTCTGGCTCATCATGGAAGACACTGTCTGAATGCCTGTCCTTCTATCCTCTCCCCACCCTACTGTGGGGAACGAGGGGAGCCACGAGATGGGGGGTGGCTCTGAGAGAGGGTCAACCCACAGCAGTGTCCTACAGCACTGAGCAGCACAGCACATTCCCAGGTGAGAGAATCCATATGACTTAGAGCACTCTGACCCCCTTCTTTCTTTCAAACACACTTACAAGACTAATTTCATGTCAGTATGTGATTACAGCAACAATAACAAAAGGGACAAAGGAGTAAGGAGAAGCAGGAAGTAAAGTTTAGTTGTTTTTTGGTTTTTTTTTAACCTATCTAACTTGAAGAACTGAAAATAGGTGATAATCAAGTATGTCAAAATGAACTTTCCAAAACCTAAGTGAGATGTTATATAACGCAGCGAAATACAGCAAAATATTCTGTGCCAGAGGAGGAAACTTCAACAATCATCTAAAAATAGTTTTTAAAAAATGAGGGAGTTCACTTCCAAATGAGTGATTGTGACTTCGCTGCTTTCATGCTGGCTGTAATCCAACTGAGCAAGAAAGAGGTTTGTCTTCAAAGGTCTGGCTAACACACAACTAATTTCAGAGAGAAAAGCAAATTGGAAAAGCATCAGATATCAGTCTGTTCCTTTATTCTACAATGGCCAGAACACAAAATTACTTATGACTATAGAACAGGGGTCACACTGTAGCTTTTCAGAACTCATCTGAAGTCAGTTTTACCTCATCCCGAACCTTCTTTATATCATAGAGAAAACTGACAAAATTTTTCCCAGATTCTTTACAATTAAACTTCTGTTTTTTAAGGGACCTCTAATGAAGAAAAAACACTAATGCAAGGCAAAAACAAAAGCAAAGCTAACTGTCAAACTGTAGAGGAAGCCAAGCAAAGTCTGCTTTGGAAGCAAGCCCTTGAGACTGTAAGAGCACAAACCTCGGTTCTTGATCAAGCCCAAACTGAATCAGTGGAATGATTCAGGAACCCCAGAGCAAAGATCAAGGGGGAGGAACACCATCATCACTGTCAGAAAATGACACCATCTTTCTCCTTCTGAAAGGCTTTTCCAGTATGGGACTGTCTCAGTTGAGATAACTCAAGGAAACACCTATTTTGTCAGTCCTCATGACTGTCTTTCATGAGTCCCCTGGAAACTCAGAGGGACACAGTTCAAGCTGACTTCCTTGTTATCACCATCTCTTCCACATACTCTCATACTTCCATGCTGCCACTTCCCACCTGCATTGTGTTTGGACTAAGTCACACAGAGAACTACCTACTTGTGCCTTCTGTTAACGTCAGCAAGACAGAAGGTCTCACTCTGCTTGCTTCACAGCAGGATTCTTCCTAAAGTTTCTCTCCAGCACCTTTTGTTAGTGTTGAAGACCTGCTTTGTACTTTTATCATCTAGACTGCTCCCATAATTCCCCCAGGATGCCTAAAGGAGCATAGAAAAATGCTGTTGTCTTCCCATCCTAGCCAGCACTACTTCTCAGAACATCTCGACTGTTTTTGTGGTAAATATTTTGATACTGTCTTCACAGATGTTTTATTCAGGTATAGAGTTCCACAGGAAAGGATTCAGTTTCGCCTGTTTTTTGAACTACTGAAGCCAGCCCCTAGAGGAAGAAAAAAAGTGACCATGTGGGTAGGGCTGTAACACTGTAATTTCCCCAAAATTCAATATGAACATCAACAGTGTAAAAATAAACTCAGTGTACCCAAATTCTGAAAAGCAGAATGCGGATCCTAATGAGAAATGAGCAAATCTACTACTAGGGCTGCGATCTCTCGCTCCTGGCTTCCAAATGATTGCTTATGCTTCCCAGAGTATCCTGTCCATAGGGAGGTGAAATTTATCCTGAGTCACAGACTACATGAATAACTGGGTTGCAGGTGTTAATAAAAGACAGTCAGAGGGAGCATGTGAGCAAGCAAGAGTACCAAGATTTGCATGCCAGCCTCTCCAGGCACAGTGTCCCAGTGACAACTGTAGAACATGCAATGAGTTCACACAAGAAAGAGGAAGAATGCACAAGGGGAAGGCCTGTGGACATGGCTGAACCTTTAGACAGCACATAGTAGCTCTCATTGTTCACTCTGCTATAGAATTACACAATGACAAAGGGACGGAAAGGGAGGTCTCTAAGAGCAACAATAATGTGTATATTTTGGCTGGAAATAGAGAATTTACCACACTGGAGCGGAAAAGGAACCTATCTGAGGCATTTAGTACTGATTAAAACCCTGCACTTGAGAGTAAAGACGGACAATAAATTTATATGGTCAATTAAATATTCTACATGGAAGATTAAAACTATTCCTTAGTCCCTGCTGTAATTGGGCTGATGTAACCTGTACCACATAATCTAATATTGACGAGGATTAGACAATGTACTGATAAAACTAAGAGCACCTGTGTCCCATCTGTGCAACAGCTGCCCTTGTGATAGCAATGAAGGAAGTGAATAATGCTTTTGAACTTCTGTCCCTGCTGCTGTAAGGTGAAGAATTTACTTAATACTGTCCTGAGTGGTAAATGGTGAGTGTGACCTCTAGGTCCAGAATGGCAAAGAGCACTGCACCCACCACACCTCCCACACTTATTCTGAGTTTGGAAAGACCCTCCTTTAACAGGAGGAAACAAACACGCAGGTGGTGGCTTCTTCTCTAGGTGTGAAGTTTTAGTTTATACCGATTCATACAGGATGGATACGGTGCTAATGTAAACCAGGCCACACACTTCCAAAAGGAAGCCTGAAGAAAACCCCAAACAAACAAGTTCAGACACTCCGAAAGGCCTGCACCAATAAAACAGCAAGCTAGATATAAAACAAAGCAAGAGGTGTTTGCAGTTACTTACACGATGCCAAGGAAAAGCACAACGCAGGAGTGACTGTGGTACATCTTTCTTTTACTGCAACTACTAAAAAGCCTTCAAAGATAAGAACAAGGAAAAACATGCTTTTTGTTTTAAAAACAGAGATATCTTTGGAAAAGAAAAGATTATTCTGATTTCCCAAGAGCATGTTTTGGAACTCAGTTCCCTCCCAACTTCCTCAACAACAGGAAAGCAGCTAAGCCACAGGGAAGAAGAGGAAGAAGAGAATCCTATACTGTAAAGCTTTTTTCGCCTTGTCTCAGCCTCCCAAAACAAGTAACAATTATTTCACAAAACAGAGGCAGTGTCTGCAGCATTCTTCATAAGCACTGGACAGCTCAAAGGCTGGACCTCTGAAACTGAGGTCCAGAACTAATCCTGAATGTAGCATGAGCACATTCCTTACTCCCACCATACTGATGAAGGTAAGAGTGAAATGCAGTGCCCACTTCTCCCTTCTTTATTGTGGACTTGGTAGCAAGACCTTTACCGGTTTGAGCAGATTGTGCTCAACCTGTCACAGCAGCATCAAGAGAGGGTTCTACGATTTTTCACCAGTGTCCTTTGTACTGTTCCTCCTAAGATGGAAATAAACCAAATGCATTACAGCCTGCTGAGGCTGACCTGTACTAACACGCACAAGGGCAGACTGGTGAGGTTTGCTTTGTTTTCTTATAAAATAATCTAATACATGCAAAGATGAAGAAGCATATTAAGGCTGTAACAACAGATGTGTTGCAATGATTGAGATTAAAGAGGAAGTGTTCATTGAAAAACCATTTAAAATGTTTTAACAGAACTTTATTACTGTTACCTCTGGTGGCTGAACATTCTGCATAGGCCCTGCCACACACATAAAACACCTATGTACTCTGGTCCAAAAGAGTTTGTTCTTTAGATCAGAATATGCAGAAACTGTTTCCCTGATATAAAGCGTATTCAAATCTGTGGTCTAAATGCTAATGGTTATTGTGATAAAGTATTATCTCATATTTTTTATTTGTCTCCAGCTCTTCTGTACTTTCAGGCAGGTTCACATCAAATCACCATTCACAACCAATCTGTATTTGGGGTTACAATAAACGTACTGATGTGAATTAAAAGGACTAATAACTGAAAACAGGTCTATTCTTGCAGGTGACCTCAGCGATGTTTCCAGCTGGCAATGAAATTATAATGGAGATTAAAAGACAACAGTATAATTTCTTTGTACTCGGTAAAATTTGGTAAAAAGCCTTTTTGAGAGGTTGTTCACACCCTATTTGCTGCAACTGGTACTTTAATAAAAATGCCAATAATTATTTGTTAAATAATTACTTTACAAATAAGACATTTTTAAATAAGGAGTTATAGATGTTGTATTTGTTTCTACTATATAACTGCTGTAGAAATATTCTGAACATTTTCTAGGAAATAAGCTTGCTATTGTCTCTCTTCTATTAGTTGTGGGGATGAAGGCAACCAAAAGCTACAGAAAAACTTTCAGATCAAAGGAAAGAACAGATTTACTATGACACGAGGTTTTGCTTGGTTTATTTTTTAAGACCAAAAAGTTCCCCTGTAACTCTCTAGATCTTTCATTGATTTATTCTTCCTAGTAAGGTAAATTATTTCTAATTTTTAAAGTTTCAATGGTCAGCTCAGTCATGTAATTCATCTCACCTGCACATCCAGTATGTGATCTCATTGTTCTTTTGGCTGGAGCTCCCACTCCCAATATCTCACGTGTCTGAAATATTTGTATCAAGGCTGCTTAATTGTGACCCAGCATCACCAGCACTTCCTCTCCATGCTACCTTCATCTGCCTCTGACACACAGGATGCTAATCCCAGCACACGGCTGAGACAGAAGGTTTATTATTTATAACCCTGCTCTCAGAAAAACAACCAGCGAATTATACACTCCCATGTTCATACAAACATAAAGGTATTTACAGCGAAGGAAAAGACGAAATATGGACTCATGTTTTAAGTTGTTGTTCCTCCCAGTTAAGATNGACCGAAGATGCTTTCGTGTTCTGTCCTCGCCACGGGATATAACAACTGCCTCGTCCCACTTCCGGGCGAGAAACTCACCTAGAACAGACCCTTCTTTAAGCCCGGGGTGTATTTCTGGCTGCGGGTGTTCAGCTGTCCTCAGCGGGAAGAGGAGATGGGTGGGTGACAGACGCCCAGCCCGCAGGA